>VZRL01001641.1:533789-570585 GCA_013397895.1 Origma solitaria | reverse complement strand
CTCACACTGAACTCAACAGAAAATATTTTATTCTTTTTTTTGTGAAATCACCTCATACTCTTACAAACCCATTGTACTAATTACCTATGCAACGAGCACAGCTGAAGAAATGGGTGCACTTACTGGGTTCAGGGAGCACTCTATGAGAGAGAGAACAGCACTATTCTCAAATTTCAAGAATGGATTTTGTTTCTAAGCTAGTAGAAAATTCAGCAGCACGAAATCCCATAGTAAATGGTGGAAATGTATAATAAAGTATTAAGAATCATGCCTACTACCATACAGGAGAGAGAAGTTCTGAAAATTCTTCTTTGACGACATCCATATCAGTGGCCAGATTTCTTGCAAGAACTTGGTTTTATGAGGATAGGGAGGAGAGGTCAAAATGTAAATGAGGATAGCTCCAGCAAATTTAAGGGGAAGAAAGAAGAGAGATAGAGGTTCCTCTGCTGCTGTTTCTTTCATGCTCTACACTTAAAGTTATTGGTGGGATATTGCAGGGAACACAAAGCAAAGGCCACATACCCAAATTACTGTTTGTCTGAAAGGCTGCAATGGGCTCTAATCACAGTGCAGTACTTCCCTGGGAAAAACAGAAGGCAGGCAAAGCCAGTGTCAGCATTTGCCATCCTCAGGGGCTGGATCTTGGTGGTTCAATATTGGCAAAATGCCAAGTTCAAAATTGGCAAAAATTTGAATAAAAATAATAAAGCTCACAGCAAGAGAAAGGACCCTGAATGTCTATAGGTTAATGCACTGAGCAGGAAGAGGCAGAATAGATGCAGAAAGAACAAAGAGGGAGGAGATAAATCTGATTAAACTTTTAACTAGGACTGCCACTTACTAACAGTTTAGGAGGGAAAGAGGGAGATAAGAGTAACTTGTGGAAGTCAAATTTTTCTCTCTCCCCTTGAAACAGATATAAGAACAGCAAAGCAATGGATGCAAATTAGGTCACAATAAACTTAGTTTTGAAGCAGCAGTGTGGGCTGCAGGAAGAGCCATCCAAGATCATGTCACTATGGTGGGCTGAGGCAGCATATGAACAGACCTTATTTATCATTTGTCAGAACTTAGTGGTGGATCTTGGTAAAGTGAAAGCAATTAAGTTCAGGAGTGGAATATTTTAGCCCAAAGCCAAAAACAAGTTCTCAGGAAAAAGCACTCATTTGTTTCTCTTTTACTTTAATGCTATGGGGTTTTACTTTCTTTTGTTTCACTAATTTTGTTTCACACAGAGATTGCCAACAGATGCCACCGAGGAGGTTTGCCCATGGAATGGCACTGACTGAGTGATTTGTACCAACCCTTCCTCCTTGCAGCAACACTCCCCACAGAGTTTCCCCTGAATTTTCCTTGCCCTTCCACTGAAAGAGTCACTGTGCAGTAGAAACATCTAACACTGTGTTTGTTCCCCAGAGGCATGCTGCTTAGAGGGGTAAGGTTTGGTGACTAATCCCACAGTGCTCAGGCAGGTGTCAACTGTTGTGACTGAATCACAACTTACAGTCATGCGCTGTTTCTGTATAAAAATTACTAGATTTGGTAATGTAGGAGAAAGCAAAACAAAAGGTAACACCACATGTCCTGCTAATACTGGAACTGTGTTTTCGTTATAATCCCACTATAATGCAAAGTACTAAAGATTTTAGTAACAGGAAACGCTTAATGTCATTTTTCTTCAGTGCAGAGTATCATCTTCATTATTAACTTTCCCTTAGAGATATTTAGTATCATATTTCAAATATTTGTGGAGGGAGCCAGTCCATGACTGCAATGTTCAAACTTTTCATCTGGTTTCCATTTCAAAAATGAGGAGGGTCTCTAATCTGGTTCACACCAAGTGTCCAGGACTCTCACTCTTGGTCACTGAGGCAGCCAACTAGCAACATGAACAGAGAAAAATGCCTTATTGGAGAAGTGTTCACAAGAACTGTAACGCTGTGTCCCTTAAATACATCCTTCCTCTCCAGAAGGTACTTCTCAAAATGCCATAATCCTTTCTTGTTTTGCAAGTCTTTATACTCTGGGATCATTTTCAATTCTTCCTTCTCATTGCAGCACACATCCAGCCTTTTGTCCATTTTTCTTTTTTTTCTTACTTCATAGAGCTTTCTACCTGAATTTAGACTCTCTCTTCAGGCTGGCAGGTCATAGACAAAAGACATGACTTTAAGAAGATAAATAATCTTCAATTCTGCAACTAGAAACACTTTCAGTTATGCCATACACTTGCTTTTATGGTCACAGTTGAGATTTGTTTTGAAAGGACACTTGGAATAGCTTTGCAGTTGTTACCATAAAGTGGAAGAGTACCCTTCATGGATTTCTGTTTTCCCATAGACATATGAACAGAGCACAGCTGCTGAAATGATCCAGTCCCTCATGGTGTTCCCATGTGTGCGCTACAAAATGACTGACCTTCATCAGAAGAAAGAAAAGATTTTTCACACAAAATCAAGAACTTTGGTGTGATGGCAAAGATGTAGAATGTTTATCTTGAACATGTCCTTGGTAAAATATATAACCAGATGGAGTTAATGATCTCTCATAGTGACTTCCAGGATTTCTGATGAAAGACATTGTGCTTCAAACGTTAGAGTTGGTTTCAGGACAACTATTTCTGTCTCCTGCCTTCATCTACCAGCCAGAGCTTTTAGTTACATCACTTTCAGCTTGCTCAACCTCCATTGCTCCAAACAGTAGGCAATGCTTGGTTTCCCCTTCAAAAACCACCTAAGAACTGTTATTGCTGCTGTTAGTAATTGTAGTAAATGCACACCATAGCACATATTAGGAGATAAAAGGTACAGGACTCCTCTGGAAACCCCTTCCATAAATCATGCAGGAGCACAAGGAGAAGTACACAACACAAAACAAGGCAAGCAATCAGACATAGAGATACACTGTAAGATGATACTTTGGCTGCCTGATGGTGTAGTTGGATTTTATCTTCTTTGAAGCAACCTTAATTAAGAAATTAAAACATTTTTGGTCACATTTTGAGTAGGAATTGATTTTCATTCTGTATATTGATTTTTCAGGGAAGCTGGGAATGGAAATCTGATACCAATGAGATTACAGTGAGCTGTTTTTTCTCTGGGGTGAGGTAGCAATTCAGCAAAGTATTTAAGCATGTACCTGATTTCAAGGATTTCAAATGCCCCAAATCAATTTCCTGCAGAACTTTTCCTAAACACAAAGCTGTGGAGGCCAGATGTTATCAAACTGTGTCATCCAACCCTGTTTTCTTTTTTTCCCATTTTTTTTGTTAACATTCAGCAACAGCTTTTTACTTCTATCTGTGGAAAGTTGATTTTAAACTGTCGTACTAACAGACAGGCTCAGCAGGAGACCATGATCAGTCCTAAAGGTTTTATATTTCGTGTGGAACTGGGTATTTTTTAACAGAGAGAAAAAGATTCCCGGAAACTTCCCTCAAGTATGCCAACACATAGGATGCTAAATTTCATATTAATAAATAAAATACATTATGCAACAGCACTGTATCATTTACAGCATATGACTTCCTGTGAGTGTGACCAGGAAAAATCCTGCACCTATTTTCTCCCAGATTATGCTTTGGCAAGACTTGTGTGATCAGGAAAAAAAGGCTACTGCATAATTTTTTTGTCTTTTAGCTTTTACCAAATGATTGAAGACCCCAATATGTTCCTCAAGTCTCTCTCTTTTTTGCCTCATGCTACACTGACTGTTCTTGCCTCCCTTCCCTGTAATGTAAATGTGTGACACTTGCTGGAATCGAGCAAGGGTACATCATGATACATCTTACATTTAGTCCTCATGCGTCTGTGTGCCTCAGGGTGGGTTTTCCAGCACAGCCATTACTCTGCTGGTACAAGAGTCTGTATACCAAACTCTACTGCGTGATTTAGAGATGGCTTAAGAGAGTTTACACATGAAATAACAAGTACCATAAGCACCAAAAATGCCTGGACAGCAGCTGCCTAATGGCCCTGAAACCCTGATCCAGTCAATAACCACAGTATTCTCATTAAAGTTTTGTTTACACTGCTCATGTAGAAGTTTGCTAACTTAAACAGAGGAGAAGATGCCCTTTTAAAAAGCAAGTTAGAGTATGAAAAGCTATTATGCATGACATTGGAAAATGTGGTCTCTATGTCCTTGCCCTTAAATAGTCAAAGATGTCCAATAAAGAGATTGTTTCTAAACATATTTCCACGTGCACTCATTCTTGTGTGATGCTGCTACCCTGAGGTGCCTCAATAAGACACATTACAGCCTGAGAAAGCCCTACAGAGGACAGAATGTCCCACAAGGGCAAACAATTGAAAAGCATCTCTTAAGATGAGGGTCCAGCCCCAGGACAGGTTTTGGAGTGGAGCTTTGAGCTTGCTCTTCAGCAATGCAGCACAAAGCTGCAGTGCCTCAGCCAAAGACATATCTCATTACATGGCAAGTGCAGAAGGCTGCTCTTCTCTGTCTGGACCAGATCACAGAGAAGATCTGACATGTGCTAAGGCCATGGGAAGAGCATACACTGAAAGAGAACATTCTGAAGGGCTTAGTTTATTAATATTAGTTTATTATATATTTAAATGGGATTCTTCATTATACAAAGATTTTCTTTGTTTGGATATTCAAAGTCTCCAAACATGTGGAATATTGCAGTCTGGGAGCCAATAGAAAGGTGAACAATAATTTGTCAGGTAAATGAGCACATCGGTGTATAAAGAAAGCTGATTGGATTTGGAAATGTGCCTTTGGATTTGGTTTTGCTTTCAATGATACAATAAGGTTTGGGCTTGTGCTGAAGTTGGCTGCCTTGCCAAAGGCTATTTTTACAGGGATTTGCTATGGAAAGAAGCCAACTAGACATAAAAGAATATTTAAAAGTGAAAAAAAATCCTTTCAATGGATATGTGGAAAGGATTCTCTGGAGAAAACAAAGCACATGCCTAACCATTTCAGCTATATTCTTCCCTCAGGTACCCAAGTGTAAAACCAGATTATTTCCAGTGACTTTGAAGGAATTGCTCTGCTTTTAATGGGGGCAGAATCAGGCCTATTTTGTTCACTGGATCTATTTAAAAATATTAAGAGCGTGAGCTTTATTGTCAAACACAAGTCTGTGCTGGAACACCTTATATGTTGGCTTTTTCTGTATGCAGCAAAAACTATGATCCCTTTTTCTCTGTCCTGGTTTGTTTCTTTTGAATTAAAACATGAAATCCATAGGTATACAAAATGTCATTGTGAATATGTGGTGGCCAATTTCTGTACATGGACATAATTGAATTTTCTTCTGTCTTTACATACAGCATGACTGCTACTGTCTTAGCTGTTAATCTTGTTCATTTTTACTTTATTTGGAGCTCCATTTACTTAATCAAAAGTTTACAGTAGGAAAATAGTTGGATTTTCAGTGCACAGTGGGACACATTTGATGTGGATTGCTTGCATGTTTGTGTGAGCGTGAGTATGTGCATACACACACAACACACATTAACAAGTAATAAAAGATATCTCTCTGGTTCATTTACGCAGTGCAGATCAGATTATGAAAGGTTAAACCATTAAACAAATGCTAATGCACTCTGATGCCTGGACCTTGTCCAATAGTACCTGCAGCAGCTGTCAACCTAATTAAGCCAGATGTGTGTTAAGTGTAAACGGACCTCCCAGGAGGAACAATAACAGATTTTAGGTCCTTAGGGGGCTCAGGGCACCAATGCATATAGTGTTTCTGAAGGAAACATCACCCTTACCTTGTGAGTTTTCTGCTCATTAGTACTATCCTGATTGTACTCCTCAGAGACTGGGCTTGGGGGAGGAGAAGTCTCTTTTCATTCCAGCTAAAGCCAGCAAGAATGCTCATTTTCAATTGATTCTGGCAGTCATGACATTTACTCAACACTCTAATCTCTATTTTTTTAACCTCCACTTTACTCTGTAACATATTTTAAAAGTGGCATTTATCCTATGCCAAGTTTGCCAACCCTTTAAGTATATGTGGAGACCATAAGCTGATAGAGAGGATCTTAATAAGCCTTTTAATATTAACAATGAAGAGGAATCCATAGAGCATGGAAATATTAGGTAATTATGAGCATGCAGTGCTCAATAACATGTTACAATAAAAAAGAAAATCCTTTTACAGTGTGAAAATATTATGGGAAATTAAAAAAACCAAAAAATACCCCACTTAACAATATTTAAAACCTGCTGAAACTTGTAGCTGAATTGTTTCTTGAGTGCTGTGAACTGCTATATGTCCAGAAAAATGACACTAGAGAAGTAGACCTGCAGACCTTCACACCTGGTCAAGGAAAGACAGGTCTCCAAGAGTTCCCATACATACTGAACTTAACACCTACTGTCTCACTCACTTCACAGCCAAGTTATGGCACCTCTTTCCAAAGAAGCAGAACAAACTGATAAAGCAGCTGCACAGAATAAAATTGAGTGTGGTTTCACTGGGATAGGTCATCTGTGATGAACAAGAAGTCCTCCACCAATTTCCTGGGAGGTCTGTCCACCTACACTGTCTTTGGATCTAGCTCTAAGTTCTCCTCGAGTCACCAGTGAGGATCTGATAAAGGTGTATGATGCCACGTCCTCTTAAAAAAAATCTTCACCTGAAAATCTGTAATCATGCAATGGTTCTGTTTTTCCAGGCACTCAGCATTCACTATCTATTGGGGCATTAAGCATAATTAACAACTGTACTGAAATAAATTATCCTGTACTTGCTAGGATCCTAAGATTGCATTTTAATATAATCCTTATATTTTAATACACCTTATCCATAACACATTACTTTTCTAACAAGCTTTCCTGTAAGATCTCCTTCTGTGAGACCAAGACATGTTATAACTCAGCACACTGGTGTGCTACTGGGATATGAATTGCTGGGACAGCCTTCCTATTCAGTGCTGCAAAAGACAAAAGGGCATAGAAAATCTTTGAAGAGAGCAGGTTTCTCCTGTTCCATCATTGCTGAATGGTGTTAAATTCACTGCGTATTTGTGCCCTTAATACCACATTTCCTTGGCTTACTGTTAATAGGGTGGCTAAATGAGTAAGCTATCTTTCCTAATGCTGGAGGGTAATTTTTTATGGTCCATTGAATCTCCATGTTATCCACGTTGTTCTCAATATCCCCAGTTCCAGTAAAAGGACACAGGATTTAGGACCCAAGCTCATTCCATGTGCTGCAGCTGTTGTTGGCTGGGGCCCAGGACTCATGCTCCAGCAAGTGCCAAGTTGCAGAATCAGGATCTCGCTTACACCTTTTTCTGGATCAGGGCTCTCGCTGTCTTTGCAGCACAGGAAGGTCAAGAGACTCCTGCCAGCAGCTTCCCCTATGGATCACTTCTGGGAAGGGGAAAAGTGGCCCAGCCTCTCATGCTCTCCCCTCCCTCTCAGACATGAGCTGTGATGATAGGGAAGAAGCTGAGAACACAATTTTGTCACAGTATTAAATGCACTTTATAAGGCGATTCATCCTTTCTGTGTGCTGGACACACTCTCAGGTTTTCTGCTGTGCCAGGCCCAGTAGAGCACTTACACAGTGCATAATACACTATATTATTATGCTGTGTATATATATTCATAAATCTCTGAGGTACTACCAGAATGGGCATTAGTGTGATTGGATCTGTGTGGTTAAGGACACAAGGCAATTCTGCTGAACTGGAGTGTCTGTGCCGCAGAGCCCCACGCCACTGCAGCGTGCCAGCTTCCACTCAGCTTCCCTGGGGATATCTATTATGATATCCCACTATGCCACGTAAAACTGGGGGAACACCTATTTCTGGATCCGTCTGAATGTTGCAGTGCAGATCTCTGAATTGGAAACAGCCTTCCCAGACATCCTGTACCACAACTGGCATGACTGCAGCACCTCACATCCTAGTGCAGGCGGCTAAAAGAGAGGAGAGAGGCATCCCTCTAGAAGTGCCTGCTGCTCCCCATTGGCGGCAGAGGTAGCCTGGTTTAGCTGCTCAGCCCTTCTTCCCTGCATGGCAGAGTCAGTGTAAGGCTACAGGACAGCAGTGGCACTTGCATCTGCTGGGAAGAATTCACTCTGTAGGTGTGGGCTAGAAGGCAAAGACACACCTGTCAGAAATAGGTCAGTTCCTGTAGCGCCCAGAAAAACAGCCCTAAGCAATTAAAGAGCTGCAAGGGCAAATCCTTTGGTGTCGTCGGAGTCTAGTGAATACCAGGATGGGTAATAGCAAAGCACAACAGGTTGGATTGCGGATTTGAATCTAGTTTGCCAAATCTCTTTAGGCACTTAAGTCCTTTATTTAATGAGGATCCCAGTCCTTTAGAAGCTGATGGTGAAATGCCTAATGAAGTTGCACATAATTGCAGTGTGCTTGGAACAGAGTTAGGTCTCTGAGCAGTATATTTCAAGATTTAATATGTCAAATAATTTTTTTGCACAGTTACATGGAAAGATGTTACACAACACAGTGATAAAATGAAGATAAGCTCTCTCACTCTGAAATGATAAATTGTAGACTGGGAAAAGGAATGACATTTATTTCAAGCACGTTGTATCCAGAAGAAATAGGCTGGTGTAATATGCTTTCCAGTAACCTCATTTCTCTCCTGTGAAAAGAAGACTAATATCAGTGGAAATGTTGAGTGTATTTGGAGGGCTTTGAAACCAATTAATCACCTTCAGAATTTTTCATAAAACTTGATTTCATTTGGGACAAAGTAGGAGCTGAAGTAATTTAAGGATGTCAGATTAAAAAAGTTTTCACAGGTAAACATGCAATTCCATGAGCATCAGAATTAATGACTCTTGCTTTCTAATGGATTTATTTCTTGTGCCTATGAAGTGGCATGCTGATTTAAGCTTTCCCTGCTTTCAGGGCTAGGGCTCCTCACCACAGGGATTTAGGAAGGAATCTGGGCTGGTAGGCTGGGTGAGAGGTACAGTACACGGCAATATTTTAACTGCTCTGGACAACTGAAGCTGGGGGGTGAATGATGGAAATGGTATCTGCCTTGCAGCTTAAAAAGTGCAAGGGAAATCTGCAAGATTATGGCCATTTTTAATTCTTCACAAATGTATGGTGTGTTGTAACTGAAATATTTTAATTCACACCAATATAAGTTTTCCTAGGTTACTACATCAAAGGGGAAAAATTTGAGAGGGTATAAAAACAAAGAAAGGACTTTCTGCAATCATCTGGCTTAAGTGGCCTTAGCATCAAGTAGGAAAAAAATTAGTATCCTTGAACTTGCAGGTTCAGAGCTGGTTTAATCTTTCAACAAGAAGAAAGATAAACTGAGATCTGTTCAATTTATTGTCTGTATTTCTTTCAGATAAGACCACAATAACTTAAATTCTTTCCATTTTGTAGGGATTTAATTTAGCACATGATGTTTTTCCTAAGAATGAACTCCAGGGATGTACAGGGAGCAAGGTAGATGTGTTGTCACTGGACACATTTTCTCCTTCCACTTCTGCTCTGCACCCTGTGGAAGAGCTGTGGGCAGCAACTTGCTGCTCCAAACCCCACTGCAGTTCTCTGTGCTTCTTCACACAGCATTTGCTAAACGAATGGGGATGAAAGGCACCACTATGAAGAAAATAGAAAATATCATTGAATGTCCTGCATTAGCTGTTGTGGAAAAACAGAACAGCTCATTTATTTACATGTTTTCCACAGCGAGGACTTTCTCTTTAGGATTATATGTAAGAAATACTGCCATTTTAGTGTGATAATGCTTTAGTACTCTGGGCAAGTGATGGAATGAATGAGCATATCTAAAGAATTTCGCTAACTGCTTTACTAAAATATTTTCAGATTTTACTTTCCTATACCCAAGTTAATATATTTTAAGCTCTTGAAAAAATAGTTCAACCTTTGAACATTTGATTAATAGTTATTTTCACCTACTGCTTCTTTTCATTCCCCAGCTGCTCTTTTTTGTAAGGGTTTTATTTTTCAATGATGCACAAACTTGGAGGAGAGGGAAACGGACACACTAGATTAAATTGACTCACAAAGACAATGCCCAGCCTCTTAAAACCTGTCATTTCCCTCTCGGATTGAAATATACAAGGGAAAATTTGAAGACAAAAGAAGCAATTAACAACTTAGTTTGCAACTTCGCTGATTTCTTCGATGTGGTACCAGTCATATACGTAGATCACATGTGCAGGGAGAATATTTTTTTTCTAAGTGTCAAATGCAAGGATTGGGTTACAACTGCAGACCAGTTGTTGTTTTATGAAATGCAGCTGTTTTCTGTTATTTGATAGCTAAAGCAAATCATGGAATTAAATACTGAAGAACATTTTTTGTTACTTTTTGCTTTTAATCTCACACTGGCATTGCTGCTGCACTTTGCTGAGACCCTTCCATGTATACATTATTTCTGTTGTACATTTGAGTCTCTCCTTCTATCACCATCTTCTTCCTACCTCCTTTTTCTCAAACTTTCCCTTCCCTTTCTGTTCCCGCAGTCTCTGATCACCTGTGTTTCCTGCCTATCATCTCTTCTATCTCCTCCTTTTCCCTGGGTCGTATTTTCTTCTCACTCCATTTCTGCCTTTCCCTTTTTTTTTTTTTTTCAGTAATCAATTGCCCACCCCATACAAAGCTCGCAAACTCATCCTCTTCCCTCTCCTGCTCCAGCTTTCCTTTTGGTCACCATGCAAAAATCATGCTGACCCCAGAATTGCTCTTTGCTCCCTGCATTTGCTTTCTCTCTCCTGCCTGCTTCACAGCCAGTTTGACTCCTTTGGTGCAGGATCTCTGAGCAGGACACGCAGGAGCATCAATCCCAGCACCACAAGGGCGGTAGGCAGATGAGGATGCTGGGTATATGCAGGAGTCCCCGTAAGGATTCAGTGGTGCTCCCAAGCTCACAATTAGCTATGGGGCAGCCTGGGCTGACCTACAAGGAAATGGCAGATGGGAGAAAGTTGGAAGGCTCTTTACAATGTGATGGCAATATTTTTCTATTTTACAACATAAAAATATCTAGCATTCCTGTTAGTACTATCTTGATAATGAATAACTGATGCCATTCCTGTTTTGCATGACACCACGTTGTTTAACCTCCACAGTTTTATGTGCATACACACACATACATCCTGTACAAAATTTTCTGTTAAGATCCTCACCAGCTAAAAATCTTTAGAGCCACCACTGCCCATGAAAAAGCTTATTACAGTTTTAACCACCTGTGTTCTAACTGGCATTCCCATTACAAAACCTGCTGCACTACAAAACCTGCTGATCCTATTTGAAAGGACTTTTAAAGATCTGAACACAAAAATAAACACATGGATACCTCAGAAAATGGTAATGGATTCACTTCTGTCCTTGATCGCTTGAGTCACATTTCCCACTGAGCTGCCTCCATGGGACCAAGGGCAGAACTAATCTCAGTGAGTTTATATTAGAATAGCACTTAGATAAATAAACCAAGCTTGGGAGCTGTAGGTAATCAAAACTGAGCACAGCACTAAAGGAAAATGGAGACTCAGATGTAGTTTAATGCTGACGACAGGCATGGCCTGCTCTCCTGGTATGTAATCTAATATCCTCTTCTAAAGCTGGACAATAACGATGTGTTTATTTAACCGTTTCACCAAGGCCTCTGCTTCCACATCGGGAGCGATGTCCTGACACTGGCATACTGAAAGAATTTCGAGGAAACGGAGTGCTCATCCTTAAAATCACCATAAAAAATGGTATGCACTTTCATCATTGTTCCCATCAGGTACTGAACTTGCATTTGCTCACATACCTCTCATATTTGCCTTACTTGGAAGGCTGTCGGTCACTTTTATACAATGCTTTATCAACATTTGAGACATGTTCAGTGTCTCAGCCCTCTCACTTCTATGGAAGCAAATGCATTGGTCCAAAGGAAAGAATTAAAAATCATGTATTTTCATTTTACTGAGAAACAGAAAATTAGTGGGGACCATTGCACCTGTGAAATTTCCCAATGTCTTAGGCACTGTGTAATCAATGCACTCTGCAGTAGGCACAATTTTCTCTCTGTTTAATTGGCTTAAACCTGAAATGTCTACATCTGAGGGAAAATACAGGTGGGACATTTGCTCAAGTGGTGCTGTGGACAAATCCCTTTGTAATTAAGGTGCGCACTTGTATTTCCCACTATGAACAAGGGAATGAAAAAATAATTACAGTAGTTTACCGAATAGGTTTACTAGGCTTTTGAAAATAGGTTCTAAGAAAATAAGGCTTGTGTTTGAAGACAAATTCCTTAGCTTTCACTCTGTCAACATATAATAACAAGCTAATATCATATGAAAGAACTAAGAAGGTAAGCAAATCAAATTCCACTCCAGAAATTTTTCCTTACAAAATAACATATTGTTCCTTCATATTGTAAGTCAGAGTGCTGATTTCAAACAGTACATCTATTAGTCTAGTTGAGACTGTAATCAAGTAGGATTTCTGAGAAGCTTTCTGTAAAAACAAAATTGGTCTGAATATATTTGAGGGTAAGCTCAGAAAGCAAAATGTTTTTGATCTGATATCTGCTTGCAACACATAAGACAACTGTTGGTTTGTTTTTTCCAGAACACAGCGTCCTAACTCAAAAACCTCATGGCTGCGCACTTAGGCAGGGCAATCACAGCCCAGCCTGCTCTTTGATGTCTGTTCTGGTGCTGGGCAGGGGCTGTCACTGGGAATTTTGGCTCAGCACTTTGCTCAAAGATGGGTGCTGCAGACACCACCCAGAAAACTATCTGGAACACAAGTCCATTTTTGGATTTTCTTTTTCTTTCTTTTGACTTTTCAACATCTAAAAAACTTGGAAGGATTGTTACTGGGAAAGATTTATCATAAATTTGTCCTTGACATGGTATGGCTCATAGACAGATTGAAAATCCTTTAGCCAAGTAAAACTACCAAGCTTGAAAGTAATTCACAAATTTTTAATTATACTTTGAACGGATACACAAACTCATCATGGTATAATGCTGCCCCTGGACATTATTGCTCCTGCATAAGGAGATGAAGAACCAAGCCCCCAAACGGTGCTACAATAAGGGACACGCATAGAGGCCAAGGTGCACCATTCCTGTTGGGAATGTCAGACCTCATGCACAGGGTGAGGGGAGGGAGTGAGACAAGTCTCCCAGGTTTCACTTCATGGGCATCTGGGATGAAGCCTGGACATAATCCATCCAACAGCCACCACTGAAGGGAGAAAGTGGCTCACCAACACTGCACAGAAAGCCCACTTGAGCATGGTCTGACAGGCCAGGATTTTGAAGCCTCTGCACTTTTCTATTTCATAGTTTTGTGTTGGCAAGTCTGTATACCTCCTACCCTCAGTCGACCTAATCAGCAGCAGCAGGTTTGCAGTGTGCACCAGGAATGTCTTATTCTTCTGTCTCATGTTGTCTAAGAAGCTCTAATAGGGATATGCATGTAATTTCATGAAAAAGACACTTCTGGAGGAGACAATGTTTTAAATGCCATCCAGGTAGTGGTGGGAAAACTACATAGCCAAATGCAAAGAACTAGAGTCTCTGTTGCACCTATGTAGAGCTGATGCTGGTGGCTTAATTAGGGAAATGTCATCACTAGTGTCAACTATGACTGCTAAAGTTATTTCTTTTGATCCACCTCTCTGGTTGATCTGTCCTGCCATGGCTTTGGTCTGGCTTAGCTTTGGTCTTGCTTATCTAACCAGTAAGGTGTTGCTGGGCATCCATGTACATTGTATTGCTTAAGAATAATTTTTCATTGGAGGGATTCCAGAGTATGTGCCAGATATGAGACCAAACCTGCAACTCCTCTTTGTATGATAAAGCACTTCTTTGCCTCAGTGAGGTCTTGATCCTGGGATTTGTTTTACATTGTATGTAAAAAGTGTCCAGAGACATCAGTTAACTCCGTATTATTCGTGTTTCCTACTACATTAAAAGAAAATGAAGTATCAAAAGCAAACCTTTAAAGAACATTGATAATGGCCACCAGAATTTTACACAAGGATAAAGAATGCATTTAGGTTACTCCTGCATCAGCAGCTGAGTATTCGGTGAGCTTCTGAGTTTGATAAGGGACAAGTTGCTTACTGGCTCTTCAGGATGTAAAACATATGAAATGCCTCACTGAGCATCAAAGGTATCTGACAGGGGGTGTGGACCCTGTGGATAACCATGCCACAGCAGGACACAGCTCACTGCAGAGCTGCCAAAGGAGCCACCGTGTCACTGAAGCTGCCAGAATAAGCGTCTGGGAAAAAAAAATTGAAGAAAACCTCATTAAATCTCATGCTAACTGAAATGCTGGTTCTTTTACGGATTAAATTTCTGTACTGTCTCTTGTACATTACCAAACATAAATGCCTTTACTGTTACATTTTCCTCCTACTACTTGCCTCCTTCCCTTCTTATGGCATCTCATTTTTTAACTTAGGGACTCAAGAAACCATCAAGAAAGGCACACGATCTGCACAATAGCAGGCTTGGTAGCCTTGAATCCAGTCTAACCTAAATTATGCCAGCAAAATTCTTACCTAGAGATGTCCTCCAGGTTTGGCAATTAATTTAAAAAAGATGCAACGGAGGAGGTGCTCCCTTCCCATCAGTTTTACCTTGTGCTGCCTCTGCCCCTTCCCAGTCTGACCTCTCTGTACGACAGCCATAGCACAGGGGAGAGCAGGTGGGTCAGCAGACTGCCGAGGAAGGCAGAGCAATCAGACAGGCAATGGAAAGATTTATGTTTTCCCAATGTGCACCTGAGCCACATCAAATATTTGCACATTTTAGGAACACAGCTGTGAAGCTAAGATTCAATCTGGACCTGAGATATTTTGTGTGAACCAAAACCACTGCCTAATAGGCTGAATAACAGAGATAGGAAAGGGGTGATAGATCTAACTGGAATGAATTATGCCACGGTCTTTCCAAATTCTTCACTGAAGTAAAACAGAAGCCTGCTTTTCTTCATTTTACTCATGGTCATGATTAATAACAACAATAATGTTATTCCTCAAGGTTCCTTCACATCTGGTGAACAATTTGCCATATCATAAGTTAAAATGTTTGAAAATACTACAAAAACAAAGGACAAGTATGCAAAATTGTAAAGGCACCAACAGTTGTTGACAAAAGCCATTTGCAATAGAAAGTTTTAATTTTTCTATCAAACAAGTCAATAGAATAATCACTAGAAAAGAAGATTCTGTGTATTTGACACTGAAAAGGCGATATACAGAACTGGAACTTCTGGCATCCACAGCCCACCCTTCTCAGGCAGAGAAGGAACAATGCTATGTCATGGAACCTTTAGAAGCAAAAAAGCCTATTAGTGTCTGATATAAATGCAGTCAGTTTGACTGCTTAGGATTTGGGTAGAAATCCCAGGGTCCTTCCATCTTCACAGCTCTTGTGTGACATATCTGATATGCTACACATAAAGCTTTAACATTCTTTTTCATTATTATTATTAGTCTACTTGCAATGCTCTGGTTGCAGAGAGCCCTGTGTTCCAGCTCCTGCTCAAAAGACAAATAAAAAAAATGGACAGACAGGGGAAAGGAGTGTCTTGCTGGCTGCTTGCAAGGTGGCAAGGGTGGAGCCAAGTTCCTTCTTCCTCCTCCCAAAGACATATTCTGAGCTGGAGTTCTGTAGGAACACTAGTAACAGCAAAGTTGCTTGTGTATTTTCAATCTATTTATTTGAAATAAAAACTGAAAATCAAGCCTTGTTTGTTCCTTTAAAACAAAATCTCTGGAATAAAATGTTCCAGCTGTTTCAGGTCTTCAGCTCTAAATCCATTAATTTAGAATGCCCACAGTGATTTCTGCTCTTGCTTTTATAGCCATCCTATACCTTTAGTCTGTGTACTTTTCCCAGTCTTGAAGAAAACACAATTAAATAAATACCTCTCAGCCTTTGGAGTGGTGAAATTCCTCACCTTGTGAAAGTCAGTTCCAAACAAAGGCTCTTGGACTTTGTTCCTCTGGGACATAGTCGTAATTCCCCACCACTTGCTCCTCTGCTTTATTTTAAGCATGTGAACAGTCCAGGCACATTAAGGCATACCTTTAGCTTTGAACTTGCAAAGTAACCCTGTTGATTTCAACTGAAATTCAGCAAAACTTTAAGGTTTTGAAGGAACTGGGTATTCAAAAGAAATGGTTAAGATTTAAAAGGAAAACCAAGAAGCTGGTCATTGACCTGAGTATACGTCTGGTTGTGCTGAGACAGCGGCAACCCACACCTGAGGAGCAGAGATGTTGGAGGCATCACATTTTGTAAGTGAAGAGCAGCGATAAAGCTCCAGGATTAGACCATGAGCTGAGACTCAGCAAATGGAGATACCATTCCCAGAGATACCATTCAGCTATGTGCCACTGAGAAAGGCAGCTAATCTTCCTGGATCCCTGTTGCCTTCCCAGCTTTCTTTGGCCTTCCAAAGAGGCTGCGAGTTATTCAGGTAGGTCTCATCAGCACGGGTCTGTTTCAGGCACGGAGCAGTGTTTCACTACCAAAATCAATTATCTAGCTGCTAAGGATGTTTTTAAAGTGTTAAAGACAAATACTTCAGAGCTGGGAAGTGCCAACAGTGGTGTTCTGTTCTGATTGGTCTCTTTGTGTCTATACATTTTGACACAGTCTATAATCAAATTATCCTTTGCCTTGGCCATGCCACTTAGAAGGCTGCGTCTCTCATTTTAACTGGTACCTAACTTTACTTTGCCTAGTCATTACTTCTAAGAAATGGTGAAGATGCCCTGGAATTGCCCCATCCCAGTTCCTACCTCCCTAGCTTAGTCAGATGGAGCAGCCCCAGGAAAAGAGACCGTCTCCAAGTAGCCCTGGCTGTGAGATAAATCTGTGTTCCTGGGAGCTGGGAATGCATGTCCTGGGCATTCATAGCAACCACAAGAAATTTAAGTGCGCTCAGGCTCTTCAGATTGTGCAGAGGGTCTTATTACCAAGATCTGTGTCTCTGCTGGGCAGATGGAAAGTTATTTATGGACCAGTAAAATGAGGCTGGGTCGCACTACAGCCCTACAGCTCAGACATCACCTAGTCAAAAGTTAAGTATTTTCTTCTAAGCACAGGCTTGGAAAACAATCCCAAATAACCAAATGAAAAAACAACAAGAAAATACCTCAGAATCACTTTCTGCTGAAAATGCATGTCTTTCTTTATCCTTATTTTCAGAAAGGGCTAGGTAGAATTCAAACCCTGTCCCAATTTTCAGCTTGATGCAGATACCCAGCACGAACAGATATCAATGGCAAAGTTTTGAGTAAATTAAGCTTGTATTGCACAATGCCATAGCAGAGTCAGAAAAGCCTGTTGTCTTGCATCTGTTATTTGGTTCAATGTGTCTAACATCTGGAACATTAAACTGCCATTCTGATTTTTTGTTAAATTTTTGTAAAATTAGATTTCTTGTGTGTTTTTTTTAAGATCTCTGAGGGAACATTCAAAGTCTTGGCAGCTTGTGCTATCTCAGCTCTAATAATGCCCATATTTTGAGAGACAAAATGTACATTGATCATGCCGTTGGATTCCTGTTTCACCAGATGCATTGTTTCAAGCCTTTGTGATTTCATCTCTTCTGAAAAGAGAGACATGTAAGAGAGCTTCAGAAACATTTTTCCCATGAATATATTTGTCTAAAATATGATTAAAGTGTCCTGTTAAGGAGAAAATACAGTATTTTTCTTTTAAAAATTAACATGTAGTTACAGCTAGGTCAAAATTCATTTTTGCATGCCCAGTTTACTGAATGTTCCTAAGGATTTTATTTTTGTGCTTGTTGCAGTAGCAGAGCAAAGGGACTCTGACTTAATTGCTCACAGGAAGAGATTTGGAATAAGAGCCTTAAAATGTTTTTAATGATCCTGAACTGCTTTTTTTCCTCTCCAGACTAAAAGCTGTGGAGATCAAAGATGAATGGAGATGTTGGGGTGAGCAGAAAGCAACTGTAATGTTTCCTTTTTGCATTCAGAAAAGTCAGATATTTGGACTGCTGTTGCAGAAATGAGGGAGGAAAATTATAATGTCTCTCCATTCACCCAGAACCAACGGAAATCTGTCTTGTGACACTTCTCATATAGAAAATAACCAATCTGTCAACAGACCCTACTTAATGAAATCCCCATTTTGTGCTCCACATTAGCTTTTATATAAAAGTGTTGACTGACAAGCTTATTTGGTGTTAGTTTAGGGGTTTCTTGGAAGGAAATAACTTGCCTGAATCACCTCTAAAAATCAACAAAATTAACAAAATACAAACCAATAACATCCAGTGACAAGACTGAGTTAAGAGGGCTGCTCTGGATTGCATGGCTGTAGCCATCGAACACAGCACCAGGACACAGAGCAAAGGAAGAAAGACAGTAGGAGCAGAAAACTACAAATACCACAGGTTTAAAAATGCTCTTTCTCCCCTTTCCTTTCTCTTCCTTTCTTTCCCTCACATGTACTTTCCTCACACATACTTTGGCATTTATCTACCATGACAAGCCTCATTTCTCCTCTTAAAAGAATGCATAAATGAGCTATGAATATTTGATCCTTTTTTAAACAAATATTTTGGCTTGACAAGTCCCAGCAGATAAGACTACCCAAGATGGTAGCCAGCTGCTCGGGGCAGGGAGCGTAGGTAGAGCGCAGACCACCATTAGAGGCACCACCTTTCCTTCCCAGGCTGCTCCGTGGGGCAGGACATCGGCCACAGCCACGCTCCTTTCCTGCTGCAAACCCCTGGGTCTTGCCCAGGCTGCTCCAAAGCTGCAGGGGATTCTGCAGGGTGGTGCTGGAGGACAAACCCTGCCCCGCTTCAGCAGCCCTGCTGACCTCGGTGGAAATAGTCACGGCTTATAGTCAAACACCTCTGGGTGTCCTTTCAGGACCATGGCTTAGACAGCACATAATTCTCCCTGTTAGGGCTTTTAGGAGGTTTTTCTCTGTGTTACTGGGTAATTTAGCTGACTGCAATCACTTCAGATTAGCTGCTTTACAGAGAACCGACTAGTCTCACACAACACAGTGAAATTTAAAAACTTAAATTAATAAAGGACTTTTTGGGTACACCTCTGTGGGTTTGTTCACATTGTATTTCAGGCTTCATTTACAAGGATACTGTAATCTGGAGAAGTCATTTCTAGGTATTCTGCTGTGCTGATCCTTTGAGATACCCACTTATAACTGTTTTGCACCAAAGTTGCAAGCATCTGAATGTTGCATTTGAATGATGGTATGTGAACTTAGCTAAAGCCCTCTTTTTTCTTGTTAAAACCTATTTTAGGCATATTTTAATGGCATAATATAGTTGGCTTTGGGGGATTTTATCTTGTCATTGAATTTCAGTTCAAAATGGTCTGTTTTGGGGAAAAATCATTGGGTGAAAAAATTAAGAAAATAAAACTTGTTTCTTGTCATTTCATTTTTTCAACAGTTGTCACAATGGAAAATCTAAAAAGAGCAGTACCCATTTTCTCAGTGAGGGAAAAAACTCCCAAAGTTAAAATGTCTTATTAGAATTAAATTACCTTTTCAAAAGCTCAGGGCAGAAATTTTTCCTTTGTTGTAAATTTACTTCATGGAGAGATAACAATGCAAGATTCATTGGAGTTGGTACAGGGTGCCCTTGACTTCAGAAGACTTCACATTTTTCTCAGGAGAAAAAAGTTATTGACTGAAGAAATCTTTTTACTGAGGTACCTCTTTCCTCTGTGCTTTTTTTTTTTTTTTTGGTAATATATATAATTATAGCAACTTTTTGAACACTAGGCAAGGCTGAAAATTACTGATAAGCACAGGAACAGGGAACAATTTAATCACTGCATTAAAAATCTTGTCTGGGACATTTCTTGCTTTCCACATAGGACATCAGCAAAAGATTCATATCAATCCAGTTTCCAAATACTGCGACCCCGGCATCAGCTGAGGAACAGTGTGGGCGGTGCTGTCGAAGGTCTAAATTCCCTAGGGCTGCTAATTCATCATACCAGTGCCACGGGAATCATACATAGTGTTTTCACTTTAGATACATGTCCTCAGCAATTAAACCCTGGACAAAGCATACTGAAGGGGCAAAGTCCCCTGAAATATTGCAGAATTTATGGCACTTCATGTATAGATTAGTGGACATCAGGACTAGGACTCAAATATTCTCCAGTGCAAAAAAATAATTGCAGCCCAGAAACAGTAAAAATGTCACAGAAATATGCTTTCCCTTGCTGCATTGTTTGGGGAGCATTTGTGGAAAGATGGTGGGATTGGTGAGAGAATGTGGGTTTTTTTAATATATGGTATACATTCCTTTGTATAAGGCTTCCACAGATGAAAGTGCTCATAGTAATGTACTCTTGTGACATTCTGTTTGAAAATATTACTCTTTCTTCAAAGAAGAAAAAGGGAGAAGCTGTAGCTTTAAATTGTATGAGCATGGGAAAATCAGACATGGTAATAAAAGTGGATGTTTGAGTGTGTCAGATAAAATTTATTAGATAGGGGTCTCCAGCTCAGTGCATTCCTATGCAAAATTCTTGGTAAGCTGCCAGAAAGTGAATTCTGAGCATTTGCACAGTAGAAAATATTTATATTGGTGTAAGGCTGCTGGCTGTGATATGCTTCTGCACTTTTAAAATAACTTGCCACAAATTCAGAGACGTCAATAGAGGTCAAACTGTAGGGAACGACACAATTTAATGAATCAATTATATGCTTCCAGACAATCAGTAATACCATTGTGGAAAAAATGAATTATTAACATGTGAAAATAGTTCTTGAGCTGCAACGACACATACAGTAGCAATCAGGGTTATGTTTCTGAAAATGTTCAGTCAACCTAATTGCTTTCCCAGTAAAGTCAGCACAGCAGATCTCTTCTGTCTTCCCCTTTTAAGAATTTTTTTATTTGGGCATTATCTCCAATATAAATGACTCTGTGAAGACATTCCTCAGCACATCTCAGCTCCAGCTTCACTTAGGTGCTACTGCCAGATCACGTTTCATTAAAACTGAGTCCATGAAAAAGAATTGTGCTTTATTTCCAGATATAATCTATTGCTTTTACTTTATGAAGATACACATTTTATTTCAGTGGTAAATTATATTTGCAATGAGTAGGGCTACCTCGAGTCTATTTTCTTTTTTCATCTGAATTTTGGCCCAAATTCTGATAGTACCTTTTCAAGATATTTCTAAAACTGTCTCATTTGAAGGAGGCACACTTTCCTCCACGCACAACTTTGGCACAAAGAGCTGCCTGGAGAAATATTTCCCTGAGGTAGGTAGTTGTCTCCTTCCTGTGATTTGCTTGTTGATGTAGCACTCGTGGATATTTCCCTTGAAATCTAAGGGGGAAAAGACCTGCCCTAACTCAGCCTCCTGCCCAAAGCTGATTTGCTGTGCCACGGGAACCACACATCTCTGGTTTTGGTGTCGTCTCATGGAGTGAGTAGGGACAGGCGCAGGTACAGCAGCACTAACAGTCAACAACTGAATTGTTATTTGTCCAAGAAATATTGACACAAGGTAGAAGGCTGACCCTAAATGTGTTGGATCTCAGCCAATTTTGCTCTCAAGAAATGAAATCAAAATCACATATCAACCATCTCATAAATACTGAGGCTTCAACTACTCTTTCCAATTATGTGTTTTTTAGCTATGGTCCTGCAGGCAAAATGGTGATATAATTTCTTGTTTATTTGGGCTTTTGACAGCACTTGATCCTTGACAATTTATCTTTTAATGACAGAAAAAATATAAGATCAATATGAGGTATTGATTACCCTGTCATTTTTACAGCAGAACATTATTTTTATTTTCCGTTCTGGTTTCCTGAGAATTCATACTTCTTTTGCTTTGCAGAGATACTCACCTCAAATCTCCATTCATTTTATATTAAGCAGGACACAAAAGAATTCCCCAGCATCAACCCCAGCTTCCGTAGTGCATTTATATCAGTCAGACTAACAGCTGTTTGGTGAATTTAGACTAATCACAATTTCCCATTTATTCAGATTCTGGAATTTAAAAAAATATTCAGCTAAGTCTCAATTAAAACTAACATATTCATTTCACAGCAATTTTAGAAATACACAAGCCAAACACAAACTAAGGACAGTGTTCCACATCTGGTTCTCAAATTTTAGAAGAAAGATGTAAGTTTTCAGGGGTTGGAAGGACCATCCAAAAATAGAACTGGGAAGTATGTATAAATAGAGCCACTGCTCTGAATGATAAATCAGCTACTCTCCTTATGTACATTACTAAGTCAATATTAATACTTCAAATGAAAAATGAATCTATTATAGAATCATAGAATAATTTGGGTTGGAAGGGACCTCCAAAAATCGTCTTGGAAAATAGCGTCACTGATGGAAATGGAACTCACATCTAACACCATCAGATTTTGCAGGACTATCTCAAAAAGGTATTTTCTTAATGCATTTTAGCAGTAGCACATCTTAGTTAATCAAATATGCATGATTCGTTAAGCTGATTCAGGAGCCTATTGGGAACAAACATATATGGAATCTGCCATGTGCATCTGGACTGCTGTGCTGTAGCTTGGTACACAGAATTCCTGGCAAGCAGAGAGTAAAATGCATTAAAACACTGTCAGTGAATTTTAAGCTAACATATCTTATAGTTCTATGAAGAAAACTATATTCATTTGTATCACTAATACTAATTTTTTCCCCTCTGTGGTAATTCATTAAATGGATGCCATAACTTAAACACAGGAAGCAAAAAATCAAGAAGAAACCACACTCCTGTCCTGAGAACTGTCATAAATGTCTGTCTTCATTTTCCTCTCCTGCCTTGCAAAGCCACAGGTAGTGTGTTATCTCCTCCTTTGAGGAAACATTGTTCTCATTCAACAGTCACTTTGGAGGTGGAAAATTCAAAATAATGTGCTCAGAATAGTCACAGAACCGCACAGTAATTTGGAAAGCTTAGATGCCTCTCTGTAGAATGGATAAATCCATGAAGTAGTAAAATTCACTCTTACAGAGAAATTTTTCCTCCCAAATTGTAAGCAAAAAGCATTGTGTAAATGGCTCTGTAGGACTCTGTAATCTCATGAGAATGGATTTTATTTATAAAGACAGAGTGAGTATGTATGTGAGCAAGGATATTTTTATTTTTTTTTTACAATAAGCAAGATTCCATATATTGCTTCAAAATGTACTTGTTTTACATCTGTGGCAAAAGGTCTAAATGGGACCAGCGGGTTTCAGTTCCGTTTTTGGTGTCTCAATGTAATTTTTGCAATGTCTCATGAGACATGATAATGTATGGAAACGTAATAGAAGCTGCAATCACACATGATTTCATGTCACGAAAGGAAGAGTTGCAGTTAGAGTGAATATCTACTCTAAAGTCAGATGTATATTTCTGCTAGACTGAATTAGAGAATTTACTGGCACACCTCCATAAACATGACTCTGTACTAGGAAATAGTTAATCTTTTATTACATTGGATAGCCTTGTGGGATTGCTTTAGTGATTCATTATAGAAATCAAAGTAAATTCTACAGAATTGTGCAGTTTGGCTCATCCAGTTGGAAAAACCCTAATGATCAAAAAAGCATGTGTTCTTACTCAGATATGTTTTATGACATGACTGTAAAATGTACCTACCACAGTTTTTCATTGTTTCACAGACAATAAGCACAGTCATTTTCAGGTTTCTATTGTTCTGCAGCTGAAGCCATGAATGTCCCCTTGCTCCTTGACATGAATGATAACTACATTCACATCTACCAAAGAGGCATGATTAATTATTATGTTTCATCAATAAAGTTTATTCTTTAAGCCTATAGAAATTATAACATTACATTTGAGACATGGGTCTGAAGAATATGTCAGCTTTTCTAACATAAACAATGTCTGTGAATTTATAACTTGGCAGAAAGGCCTTTCTGAACTAAATCTGAACATTTATGCTAGTAGTCCAGAAATAATTTATTTTCTGATATCTGCCAGCCTTACTCAGACAAAGTAGTACTTCAAATATACAAGGAGTTCCATTCATTTCAATGGGAATACCCAGGTAGGAAAGATATTTTGAATTATTTAAAAAGTTGATTTCAACAATTTAATTCCATAGGAAGAGTGGCTGAGGACACTTGGCTTGTTCAGCCTGGAGAAAAGGAGACTGAGGGGAGATCTCGTTGCAGTTACAACTTCCTCATGAGGGGAAAAGGAGGGGCAGGCACTTATCTCTTCACTCTGGTGACCAGTGACAGAATCCAAGGGAATGGTCTGAAGTTGAGCCAGGGGAGGTTTAGGTTGGATATCACGAAAAGGTTCTCCACCCAGAGGGTGGTTGGGCACCGGAACAGGCTCCCCAGGGAAATGGTCACAACACCAAACCTGGCAGAGTTCAAGTGTTTGGACAATGCTCTCAGGCTGTGATGACATCCTTGAGGTGTCGTTCAGAGAGACAGGAGTTGAACTTGATGATGCTGATGTATCTCTTCCAACTCAGGGTATTCTACAATTTCGTGATCCTATGATTTTCAGGAACAAACCTAGCCCAAAAAACACATGCTTTGACATGCTTTTAGCAAACATTTTTAAAGGAGACTTATTGAAGAAATAGCAGAGGTTGAAATTTCAATCCTACTGATATCCAAAGAAGTTTTCATATTGTATCCCATTTATTCAGATCTGGATTTAAATGTACCTAGTTACCTTTTGGTAGGCACTTTGCATTAATGAGCTGTATTTTTGTATGAATTTATTATAATCACATTTAAGCAGTGCTCTAGCAATGATGCAAAAGGTTCATTCCTCTTATGCCTGAGAGAATACAGGTTTCATAGAACCCAGTGGAATTGCAGGCATATTGTTTCCCACAGGAATGGCTGCAGGAAGGGAGAGAATCTAAGGGTTGCATGGCTTGTCTTAAATTCCCAAGTATTTGAATAATTCTTTGCCAGTAATTCAATTACAAAAATCCTGAATTTTCATGTCCAATGGCTACCATGTGGTCAAGGGAACTGTCCATCTTTTATTACAGCAGAAAAATCCAGACCTCTCTGGACACCATCTGCTTCTTGTTTTTTTGGCATTTCCTTATATTCCTCCTATCTGTGGACATTTCCAAACCATATTTTCCCAGTCAATCCCCAGACTAAGCACTAAACTCATGTAAAATTTTGAGCTGCCTTTTGGCATACTAATTGAACAGCAAGGCTTAACATATGCTTTGAATGTTGCTACAGCCCCTCAGTCGTCAAATAACTGCCACAATGTTCCAGTCTCTTTAGAGGAGATTATTCACTGTATTAAATGTTTCAATGAGAGGAGCTGCTCAAAAACACATCCACAGCAGTTATAACATTAAGTGATAAATAACTGAGAAGATTTACATCTCTGGTTTCTGAGTGCCAGTCATTCTCCCTTGCTAGCGTCCCTGATTGGCATTACTATAAATTAGAGATTACAGAAGACAGAAATGTGGCTTATTGGCAGGTAGTCTTCCATTTAAAAGCACAGAAGTTTGAACAGAACTAGAAGTGAACCAGAGGATAAAATGCCGTGGAGAGATAAAAAAAGAGGTTTTGCAATCTGTTGAGAACAAAGGTCAGCTAAAACTTTACGCAGCCAGTGAGAGCTGGAGCTGTAAGAAACTCAGGTGATACACAAGCTCTCATGTCGCCCTGCAGTAGGGAGTGGATCAAGGGCCTCTGAGCCATTTGTGTGATCTGCTCACATCAGCTCCGAGCAGGACTAGTGTCCTCAGGAGCAGCCACCTCAGACAGACTGCCAGCAACAAATTCATGCCCTGCACCTGTGACTGCTTTGTTTATGCTCGTGTTCCCATTCTCCAATTTTCCCCATCATTTGTTGTCCAAGCAATATGCATTTTTTTAGCATTTCTTTCTATTGTAATGTAACAGATAGTTGCCATATTCTTTTAAGGACTATTCTGTGAAACTATGAAAAAAATTATACAGTCTAGTAGTCTTGGATAAAACTGAAGTGCCCAATTCTTTTCTTTCATTTCTTTCTTCCTAGTGGTCTGGGATGTAACTGGGTCACCTCAGAGATTTTCTAAAAATGGATTTTTGTACCCTTGTCTTAGTTTCAATGATTCAAACCTTGCTCCTCTCATTAACTACTAGCAGGAATGGTAACAGCCACAGTGCAGCCAGCATAATTATCTTTCCCATTTCATGTGTTGCTCCTGTAGTTTGATCAATATGAGTGGTAAAACTTGCTTGTGCTGAGCCATTTGCAGAAAGGAGAGGTTAGAAGCATGGCATGTCTTTGGTTAACAGCCCACCATAAAATTAGTGCCCTGAGTTGTCTTTTGTTTTGGTTTGCTTGATTTTAAGTAGGTGATGAACACTTAGTAAACGCACAAATGAAAACGTACACTGATGTCTGGTTGTATGGTTTTCCATGCTGAGAGACTGCAAAATCTAGGGCTTTCTACAATGGAAACAATGCAGGAGTCTTCAGTGCCCATGTCTCTCATGCTTAATGATGAATTAACTCCAGAACCTCAAGGTGGTTTGGAACACATTTTCTTTTCCACTATAATGTTTCATGAAGTGTGAGTTGTTGCATTTTTTTTTTTTCCCTGCAGATGTTGCTGGCAGTGCTACACCACATCTTCTTATTGATATGGTAGAGGTGATGGAAAAGGAGCATGGAACTGAAGTGGGTCACTGTTCTCCCTTGCTACAAAAATTTTACAAGAGAAATATTGTGGACCCACTTTGAACAGTTACAGAACCAGTATTGGAACAAACCTCTTGGGAACTCGGCTCCAATAATTTTTTCAGAGCCTGTGTCTCTGAAAAGGACACACATGAATAACAAGTCATCAAGTGAAGTGGAGTAACATATGACAATTTTTTGTTAATTATACATACACAGCATGGGGTGCTTCCTGTGATTGGACAGGGGTGATAGCTCAGTAATCTCTCTTGCTTGCTCTGTTGCACACCAGATGAGGGGCAGCAAGCATCACCGCCCTCTCCCTCATGCTGTGCTTGTGACTGTGGCTCCAGACATGGCAAGGCAAAGAGAAAAACAAGGCAAGAGAAAACAGCTGATTGCTAGTAGCTAACTCTGAATTCTAAGAAGACAATTTATCTCACCTGAATTTAGAAATGCGATTCATCCCTAGTTTAAAACACTATTTGGTAGTGTTGCTCTACACATGAGCTAAATGCCCAAGCTCCCATTACAGGCAGTGACATCAGCCTGTAACCCCATGGCAAGCTGGCAGCAGGATTCATTTGCTTTATCATCATCTATTCCCATCAGGTGCCCTCAGGAGTCTTGCCTGGCATCCACATGCAGATTTGGAAGGGGTGAGTGTCCCACCAGTGCTGGGTCTGTAGGTACCAGCTGTGAGGAGGGCCAGCAGGTCTGCACCCCCTGTATGGAAAGCGGCCTCGGGAGCTCTGGGAAAGTGAACACTGTTGACAATCACATGCCTGAGCTCCATGTTCAGAGTCCTGTGACAGAAAAACAGAAGAAATCAGCATTTCTAGGGGATAGTATTCCCAAGACATTCTAGGTTCTGTATTGAAATTGTGCCATAAAGGAATCTGAAGGGATTTATGTACCTAGTCCCACATTAGATGCTCTGAGGTATCCAAGACATCTGTGTGGGACTGGTGGACATGACACAGGGCCCAGAGAAGATGTGGAGTCTTTCCCCAGCTGCCAGAGGTCAAGCAGGATGCCCTTGTTACCTACAGATGCCCCTGTTTTGTCTCTGAACCTCTATTTCCCCTCTGACCAGCTGAGATGCAGCTCTTCCACTTCACAAACATCTACAGATGGGTGGGATGAATCCTGACCCAATGGCTGTTTCCAACACCAAGACAGGGGCTATAAGCAGCAAATGAATCATCCTTTCCTATTCCTGGCACCTCATTTGGTCATGGAGACCCGAGGCCATTCAGCTGGCATGGCATGCACAGGTTGTGGACGCAAGCACTCAGTTTTCCCTGAAAGCCATCATGCCTGAGGTGCAAGGCTGCCTCCTTTCACACCGTTCCTTTCAATCCACGCCATCCTTCAAGCAGCAAACTTCCAGAGCACACCCCAGCTGGCAGCATCTGCTGGCCTTCCAGAAACCCAGACCTACTCCAACAAATTCACTGCAGCAAATTATAGTGTAAAGAGCCTAGCTGGGTGTTAAGGGAAAGACTGAAAAGTAGGTTTAAAGGGGAATATAATTTTATGCTTAGCTACAATGCAGTTAACCTCAGGAAAAATGGTAAGGAAATTAATTTAGGTCATAATATCTATGTAATACATAGTTATCTATATTTATATAGTCTAGATCTACATATTGGATATATATTTTATATATCTATAAAACATTAATATTTTACATAAATAGTACCTTACATAAATATTTTATGTTTTATAGTAAGGAAATTTATTAATATGATCTAATGTATAGTAATATAAATGACATTTATATAATTATACATTATATAATATACATATTATATATGTAATAAATACATACTAGCAGAATTAAAAAATTAAGGAAACAATGCAATAAATTAATGGGAATGAGCCTGCAAATCTAGTGATAATAGAAAAATACATGATGTTTATTTAAAAGAAAAATAGAAATGCAATAATTCAAAGT
Source organism: Origma solitaria (assembly GCA_013397895.1). Taxonomy (NCBI): domain Eukaryota; kingdom Metazoa; phylum Chordata; class Aves; order Passeriformes; family Acanthizidae; genus Origma; species Origma solitaria. Next base: position 541,963 of record VZRL01001641.1, on the reverse strand, counting down.
CCAAGAAAAGAAAATATTGAGAGTAAAAATGTATTGCAAAAGCTAATAGAAAAATACGTATGAATTTTGGTGAGACTGGCTAAAAGAATGTTATACATAAATTGGATTAAGTTTCAGTCCCACTGATATTGATTATAAGTTTTGAAAGTAAGTTTAGAAAGTGCTACTCTCTTAAATATCTTTGTTCACTAGATTTGTGTTAATATGTGGATTTTTAATGAAGAAATTTGTTCTTTAGAAACCAGAGTGACACTGTAAAGACCCCAGTCTCATTGCAATACTACAGCAATTGTAAATGCAGAGCTCAGTTTAGGGAGAAACATTTTAAGGGTCAGGGCTTTGTTGACCTCTGAAAGTAACCAACACAGCACCTGATAACAGTGTCCTCCAGCTACTGCTGAACCTGTCTCAGTTTCAGGGAGTGACCCAGACATGAAAGAACTCAGACACTGGCAGACCAAACTGGCAGACCAATATCTTCTCTTTGCCTCCTGCTTCTCCTCTGTGGGCTGGTTTCTGTTATCCACTGTTTCACACTTCGAATGAAACACAGCCCACCAAGACTAATTCTCTAATTAGGTACTCCAGCAATGGCTCACATAAATGTAGGTCCCCGGCACTGGGTGGGAAAAAAGAAAAGGGCAACAATTCTGTCACCTTAAAATAACCAAAGTTTCCTGAAACAGGAGAGAAAATTCCGGTACCTTTGAAAACCCACAGAAGTTTCAGCCAGACAGACTTCAGGACTTCATGACAGTATGAGAAATTCAGGCTCATTGTGAGGTGAGCAGTCCATGAAGTCATGTTTTTGTCTCTTTGGCTGAAAGCCTAGGGAACTAATGGGACTGGGATTTACTGGAGCAAATCCAGTGAAGGACCATGAAGTTGATTAAGGGACTGGGAGGATCTTACATAATGGAAGAGGACATGTGAGCTGGAACTTTCCAGCCTAGAGAAGAGAAGACTCAGGTGGATTTTATCAGTGTATATAAGTACCTGAAGGGAGGGAATGTAGATGTGGGAGCCAGGCCCTTGTCAGTGGAACCCAGTGACCAGACAAGGGGCTATGGGCACGAGCTTAAACGTGGGAGATCCTGTCTCAACATCAGGAAACAATTTTGCTGCAAGGGTTATCAGGCAATGGGGTAGGTTGCCCAAAGAGATTGTGGAGTCTCTGTCCTAGGAGATACTCCAAATCCATCTGGACATGATCCGGGGCAACTGACTCAAGCTGACCCTGCTTGAGATGACCTTACAAGCTCCCTTTCCAACCTGTCCCGCTCTGTATTACTGTGATCTCTTACATCTTGCTGATCTCACTTGCCCAATCAGATATGGAACATATGGATCATAAACTGCTGACATGACAGCCCCTTAACTTGGGCATTGCCCCCAGCCTGGACCCAACTCCCCAACATCCCTGAGCAGGTCTTAACACACCTTCACAATGTTGTGTTTTGGATCCAGAACAGCTTGCAAGCAAGAGGAATGCTCAGGTCATTCAGATGGGTAAGGCAGAACACAGCTTTTCCCTCTGCTCTCCAGTTTCTTTGTTTTTGTCCATTATGTCACATGCAGCAGTTCCTGGAACACCTTTCCATGTCATAGAATCACCATGTGGGTTGGAAGGGTCCTTAAAACTCAGCCAGTTCCAAAGTCTCTGCTTGTATGGGTGGCCATGTATTGGCTCACAGCGAGATCAGGAGCAAGCACCTTCTTCAGTTATGGGGTCCATGGTCTGCTTGGTGGTTTGGGCCCTTGGCAGAAGTGCAAATTCCAACACTCCTAGGAAAAGCAAGTCCTGATGTCCCACACTGTCCAGCAACGGAAGGCAGAGACCAGTCTTGCCAGACCAGGGCACCACTGTTGGGTAAGGAGCTCCTTTCCAGCTAAAAACTTCACGTTCTCCGGGGCAAAGAGAGCAGCTTTGTTCTGTATTTGAGCCCTGTCTCCCCTAGTACATCCTGCCTGGCCCATCGGAAACACTCCCTCGTGATGCTGTCAGTACAAAACCAAACAGCAAGCCGTGTCCGAAAGCCAAGCAGGGACAGGAAAGCAAGGAGAGAGAAGAAAGCCAAGCAACTCTTTACAACTCCTAATTTCCTACTAATTTTTTAAGCTAGAACCTGACAGTGGTGTCAGTGAGCAATGAGAAAGGTACTGCAAGCACTGTGTTAAGGATGACACAAACACATTTTTAATGATTGAAAGGCTCTGACTCAATGAAGAAGAAATTTTTTTTACATTATATATTGCTGTAAATCAAGGTAAGTTTTGGGGACGTCCCATAAACAATCCAGCTCTTTTCTGACTCAGTCTTTCCTAGCTTTTCTAAAAGTTCCAGGTTGAGCCAGACAGTCTAAATCCTATTAAAGTCAGTGAATTCATGTAAAAAGGAATGTTCCTTGGACTACAATGAGGTTTCCTACCAATTTTCCTTTGATTATATTACAGATGACAGTTTATAATAGAACTGCAGACTATAGTAACACGGAAAAAACCCATAAAATTTAACATTTATATTTTTCCAACTCCTTGTCAGACATCAGAGGGATTTAAAAAATTTCGCAAGGAATTTACAGCTTGACACAATCACATGTGCAGTAAAAATAATATAAATATCAAATGTAATCTCCTTCATTCCATCCTTCCCCCATCCTTGAAAAGAAGCAAATTGGAGAAGTATTAAAAAATAACTTGAACTCCCAAGGTGAAACTGATAATAAATACAAAAAGTCACAGGGAAACAATTTTTTCCCACTGTGTGAGAAGGCTCAGTCAGTATATTCTCTATATGTCAATGGAATACTCTTTCTGAGAAATCTGTGCATAATGTATCTACCACCTTCTTTTTTTTCCTATAGGTAATTCTATACATGGGCCAAGGAGTTTTCAGAAGAATTTGGGTTCCTTCAAAGAGCAGCAAAACACTTAAACCTCGTGGTTCAGCTGGGATTTTTTCTGTGAATAGCCCATTAAAAACTGCGGGCGTAATCGCTCGAGTATTTCTGCGTGGGAGCAACTTCAGGCAGGTGTGTTGTACAAGGAGCTTCTCTGAGAACATTCACATGAGTAAATTTATTATTTTGCAAAGCCATGGGCTGGGCCAGTAACCCAATCACCATATTTTCCATGGCATTCTCAGTGGCACAGGTAGTTCACTGCATGGAAAAATATGAATATTTCTTTGGTGTTGGTTTCTTCTCAGTATTGCTTTACACATTCAACACACAGCCCCTTTGTACCTTTACCTTTAGGTAAAGGGGGTAGCACTGTTTTACTATATATGTTTTTCCTTTGTTCAAAACCCAAGCAAATGCATCCAAAATTGTCTCTGAGATTATTTTTTAAAAGTGCATGTATATTCAGAATAATTGTTTATATACCCATATTTTACATCTGAAGGGGGAAAAACCCCCAGTTTGACTCGTAATAATACACACTTTGAGTAAGAGACATACAGAACAAGAAAATACTATGTGTGCAATAGTTAAAAGCATGAGCAAATTCTCAAGATTAGGACTACAGCCTGTTTTTAAACATTAAGCTCAGATAAATACAGAATTAAAATATCTTATCAGATTCCCTGTAAAATTAATTTTTGAAACAAATAGAAATAACAAAAAATACTCTTTGACTGGTAAAAAAGGCCTTTTCCTCTGATGAATCCCTTTGATGTTCTCACTGCAATGCAAAGAGAATGAGACTGCAATACTTTTAGTTTATAGAGATACATGTTTTCAGCAATTCTCTAGCTAATTTTGAGCATTAGGTTAAACATTTAAACATTAGGTTAGGAAAAGTTTGCCCCATCCAAGACTACTCTCCTCATTAAAGTCTTGTAGATGCTTTCTGCCCCTGGAGAATTTTTAGGCATAAGTATGAGGCAGGGAAATGAAAAATGAAAGAAAGAAAAGGAATCCAGTCTCATCAACTTGAAATTCAGACAACGAGGAGCCTGATGATGATGTAGTGAATGCTGCAGAAAAGGAACTCGGTTTGAAATCTGATTGTTTCATGCAAAAACCTCCACAGGTATGAGAGCTTTAGACTCCAAGATATGAGGTCTCTAAAAACAGTTGAAAATATTAAACAATGGGATTACGTGACTTCAGCTGATGTCCCGTCTCCTGTCTGGGAAGACTATTTCTGTTTCTTGTACCTAGAGAAGATAACTGAGCTACCCCAAATTCCTCAGGAGTAAAAACTAATCAAGAAAACTTGGCGGGGGGGAAAGTTGAATTCTCTACAAAACCCCTGGGTGTGAAACAGCACAGGGGCTGAGACAATGGAGAGAGTATGGAAAAGCACCCTAGAAGTGGATTTAAAAGATTAGGGGGCTAGTGTCTGTGCAAGAATAGGTGCCATGAGAGGAAATGGAAGTGATGCAGAGAAAGAATGAGAGTCTGAATCCTTAAGGCATTTTCTCAAGGTTTGGCTGGATGATGGTTCCTACATTCACAAATGTAATAAAGCCAAATGCAACAAATAGGTTTAATTGTTTGTCAGTGGTGCTCAGATGCTGTGCCTTTCAGTGCCACAGTACTTAACACCTGCTAAACTTGGCTGGTGTCACCTTAACGGGGTGAGCAAAAGGTCCCTCTGTCCCACAGCACCGTGGCAGTGCCAGAGCTGCTGTGGCACAGCCTGGTGTCAGAGCCCTGCAGGCTCCTCCTGCCTTGTGCTTGGGAGAGAACACCAAAGGAAATATGAAAGGTTGGAAAGACCCTTCAAGATGTGTGAACAGCATCTTCTTAGCCTGATAGCACTGCTGGGCCTGTGGATCAGGCAGAGGTTTGAGAGGAACAGAAGACAGAGAGCCAATTTTCTCCCAAGTCAAAAGACGGCAAGGATAGGAGGGTTCAGGCAAGGCTGGTTGTCTTGTCTGTGACACTGAACGCGAAGAGAACACCATGAATAGATGGTATTCAGACTATTTCTTGGTTAGAAGCACTCTCTTTCTGTCCACTGCCAATGCAAATGTTGTCAGAACAGTCTGTTCAGTCCTAAGAGGATTGCATAACCCAAGCAGGCAAAAGTCCTGTTTCTCTAACTACCCTGAGGTTTTGTGCCAAAGGACAGTGAAAAGAAGAACAGGAAAAATGGTGAGTGCATTTCTTGCTGTTACGAGAATCAAGCACCTAATAAGCTGCACCATCTCATTTTTCTCCAAAGAGCATGTGTGACACTGATAAAGCTATCCAGGTATCCATTTATAAATCTGTGTAGCAAAGTTTAGGAAAAGCTTACCTGAACTGTCTTCAAAAAAACTTAAATTGTGTTTGAACATTTGTCTTTATTGATGGTTGATCTGGAATGTTTTGGTGATTTATCTTGCTTACTTTTAGGAGGAATAATATTTGTGTTTCCAAACATATGGATATAACAAATCCAACAGTCTAGATTATTAAAACTAAACACAGAAAAAAACCTTATTTCTTTAGGCTGGCAAATAAATGTCTGCCAAATTCAGAAATGAGTTCAGGTTTTGACACTATAGGTCTGAAGTCTTGTATAATTATTTCTCTCTTGATTTGTTTCCAGACAGTCTGCCAGATCACCATAGTGTGCAATTACTATTTCCAATTCTCTGTAGAAACCAACATTTTGGAGACTATTTAGAAATATTATCATAGAATAACAAGTATAATGCTGCTGAAAATGTCTTGCTAACACCTTTTCTCTTACTTAACTTCCAATGATTATGAATATTTAAACTTACTGACACAAATAATCTGATATTTTATCATAGTCAGTGAACTACATTACACAGTAGAATCACGCTAGCCGGATACCATCACCATGCCTGCAAAGTATTATAAAGATCATCACTCTTTAATTCTCTAGTCACCATTCTTTAATTACAATTACAATACTTATAAAAGCAGAAACCTCTCTAATATTTGTGTTAATTAATGAATATTAAATTAATCGATAAATGATGGACAAGGAAACAAAAGCAATAAATGCTTGGCTGACTTTACTATTCACTATAATTCATGCACCTAGAGTTTGTATAATGGCACTGTTGTAGTGGTATTGGGATATTGTTATTGTGTTGTATTAACTTGACTTTGCTATAAAGAAAAAAGTGAATTACACTGTGCTTATTTCATATTGAGTCATACATCCCATAGTTACTATGATTTTTTTGCTTAAGACATGCCATTTTAATCTATAAAAAGTTTATCTAATGCTGAAATAAAGTTACCAAAGTAATCAATCTTTGTACTTTTTTCAAACCTTCAAACACTTTCAAATTCAATTTTCTAAGGAAAAATATGCTGCAAGATAAAGAACTAGAGGAACCACAAGTAAACGTCAAAAAGATCCACAAAGATGGTGAACCAGTCCCCTGCTCAATTATTCTGCCATTATGAACTGAGTGTGAACTGATGGTAATTGAAGCGAGAAAGGCACTAAAACACTTTCCAAAGCACCATCTGCAATGAATCAGAGGAATGAAGATAAAATGACAAGGACATTTAATGACAGGATTGTGCCCCTGCCCGCCTTTCTGCTTAAAAAGGTCTGGCTGAATTCCAGTTAGAAATGATCCCAGCACAATGAGTATACCATCTCTGTGTCATGTGTAACTGGGCTTCACAGAGATATTTGAAGAATGCAGTTAAGCATCTCTTTGAAATCTGGACTCTTCCCAACCTTTCCAGTGCTCGTGATACTCCGAGCTGAGCTCTTTTCCTCTTTTTTTTCTCCACCCTCAACAAAAAAATCTGTATAATTTGGGAGGCAGCATCACTGGTAATGAATGCACATTGGTATTATGCCTTATGAGTAAATCAAGTGTATGCAGGATCATTCTAGGCATTCCTCCTCTTCCTCACAGCCCTCTCTCACAGCTCCTGGACAAGCCAGACACCAAAAAAACCAAAACTATATCACATGGAAGTAAGGACAGGTAGCCTGGGAGAAGCACAGAGAAATTGTCTGAGCATTCAAGGGTCAGTTAGGAAAGCTAAGGCCCTGATAGAATTCCATCAGGACAGGGGCATCAAGGGCAACAAGAAAAGATTCTATAGGTACATTGCTGATAAAAGGAAGACTAGGGAAAATATAGGGCCACTCCAAAAGGTGATAGGAGACCTAATTACCTGGGACACAGAGAAGGCTGAGGTACTCAATAACTTTTAGCCTTGGTCCTCACTGACACGTGCTCCATCCACACCACCCAAGTCTCAGAAGGCAAAGGCAGGGATTGGGAAAATGAAGAACCACCTGCTGTGGGAAAAGATCAGGTTCAAGGACAAGGAACCTGAAGGTGACCAAGACCATGGAGCCTGATGAGGTGCATTTATGAATGCACTGGCAGAAGTGGCTAAGCCCCTATCTGTCATACTTGAGAAGTCATGACAATCCAGTGAAATTCCCACTGACTAGAAAAGGCGAAATATAGCCCTCATTTTTAAAAACAGAAAAAAGGGAAGACCCAGAGAACTACAGGCCACTCAGTCTCTCCTGAGTACCCAAAAAGACCATGGAGTAAATTATCCTGGAAACTATGCTAATGCACATGGAAAATAAGGAGGTGACTGGTGACAGCCAACATAGCTTTACTGAGGGCAAAACATGCCTGGCAAATCCTGACAGAAAGAAATTCTTTACTGTGAGGGTAGTGAGGCACTGGAACAGGCTGCCCAGAGAAGCTGAGAATGCCCCATCCCTAGAAGTGTTCAAGGCAGGTTGGTTGGGGATTTAAACAACCTGGTCCAGTGGAAGGTGTCTCTGCCCATGACAGTGGAGTTGGAAAGAAATAACAACTAAGGTACCCTCCAACCCAAAACATTCTAGCGTTTTATGAAATAAAGACTTCCAAAAGATCAAATCTCTTTTGGAAGTAAGTTCTTCCAATGTTCAGTTACTTTTACTGCTAAAAATACACTTCTTATTTATAATCCTTTGATTTGTTTTTTCTGCAAAGTTTCTTTCTCATGAAATTTCAGGTCATGATCCATTCATCTCTAAATGAACCAATTCTCACATAAAGATTTAATTAGATTTTCCATGTTTTCCAGACTTTGGAGCTTTCTTGTGCCTTTTCTCTAGTGTGGGCAGAGGACCGAGCAAGATATCATACATTGCTAGAATGATTAAATACTGTGAAAAACCAAACTAGTAGCTAGAAGCAATGGTAATGTTGCCAAAACTGTGATGCA
>VZRL01001641.1:513252-533768 GCA_013397895.1 Origma solitaria | reverse complement strand
AAAAAAAAAAAAAAAGACAGTTGAAAAAGTCTTTTTATCTTGAACAGATTTTGGATTTGTTTAACAGAAACCACACACTTAAATAATAAAAACAATAATTCCATGATCATAAGTGAAATAGAATTTCATATGCATCATATTGATTCCACTCTGTCTGTTATCTGATTACTTAGAATCAGGGTTGGAAAATATTTATAATCCTTTGCTAACAGGCAATAAGAAAACAAAATTATTTCAAATCATGGGAGTATGCAGTCTAGCTGGTGAGACCAGACCATACAAGATCATAGAATATGCTAAGTTGGAAGGCATCTGTTAAAGAGGTGAAGTGTTTGATCTGCAGTTACCACACTGCATGGACGTTCCTGCATAAAAAGGTTTTGGCTTCCTATCAAAGCTGAAAATATTTATGGGTTTGCAACTCAGTTTTTCCAACAACAGTCTAAGATCCTTATGTCCCCATAGGTATATTTTATGAAAAATTTGTTTCGTTTGAACCACCTTCCCCCCTCCCTAATTGTCCATTCACAACACTTAGAACATAAATTTTTTATCTTCTGTTTTCTGAGTTAGTTCTGAATTAACCTATCTGAATGTTACTGTATGAAATGGAGGACATGGAATTAAATTTTTACAGCAGTATATGTTTTCACTGTTAATTGAAAGATGCAAATTGTGTCTCTACCTTTCTTGATTGTTTTCTTCTTTTTGAGTAGGAAGAAGATCAAAAATCAAGAAAAAAAATTCACTTGTATAAGAAATTCTTCCATTAAACATACTGAAAATATGTGGCACATACAAAATACATAATCTGTATCATCTTGGAATCAATTTGACCTTTGTTAATCTCTTCAGCTGAAAGACTCACAGCAACAGGAAAGAAATATGCAAGGCTTTAGTTCAGAGCCCTGTGAAGACACTGGGACATTCAACAGGCCAAAGTGAGAATAGATTAGATTTTTAAACAATTCCATTTCTACCAGTACTTTAGGAAAGTGTATTTCCATTTTAAGAAGCCACCTGTCATGCCATGCATAATCAGTGTTAAGGGTGAGATTAGCATGGGTTTTTCCACAGTAAATGCAGCAAATACTGGACTGGCTGTTGGGGAAGACCAAAAGTATTTTTAATTTTGAGCAAATTCAACAGCCAGTTCTGGGTGAAAAGGAAAAAGTTTTTAATTAGTTTAAAACATTTTATTTCAGTATTTTTAAATTGTCTGAGGACTTCTTTCAAAACAGCGAAATTAATTTTTTTTTGTTTTCTCAATTACAGAAAAAGAGAATTTGCTGCAGCAGGAGAGGAATGTAATGAAGGTAAATCGGAATGTGTAATGCAGCTGCAAATGACAAGACAGAATAAAAAATGTTTGAACAAGCAAAAAAGCACTCTCCAGTTCAGGAAAAGGGCGCTGAGTCTTAGCCTGTGTAGGTGAGCAGAGCCTGGGAAGCCTCCTGCCCACCTCTCCCCATTGCCCTGCCAATGGCATTTGGCAGGACCTCTTTCCAAGTGATGTATGGAAATATCAGGGGTAAGGAGTGGTGATGCAGAACAGAGACAGGCACATATTTGGCTCTGCTCCATGCCACTAACAGCAGATCTTTGAGACATTGCAGCTCCCCAGCAATCCTTGCTATAGGATGTGCATAAATGGTCCTTACTATAGGATATGCATAAAGCCACAAAAATATAAGAGATAGAGGTAGCAGTTATTTGAAACACAGGCTGCCTTAATGGTCTCATGAGCTCTTCAAGGGGAGAAAACTTTAAAATTACAGCAGTCAAAAGTTATGTATGAAATAAGCACATGTTTCCATATTCTATTCTGTATTTCTGCACCTGAAATTATCTAGAGTATTGATAAATGAATTTATGTAGTTGATTTCACAAAGGGAGTCTGTATATCACTACCATCTGTGCATCAAAACTTTTAAAAAGTACAATATCAGAAAAAAAGGCATTAAAAATATTCTAAAAATGTGATTGAGTATTCCAGGTTCTTACAATTTTTTATCATATTAGTTTTCATTAGAATTTGGTGTTGGGTAAGTAGGGTAAATTTCCAAACTTTAAAAGATCAGGAAAAAGTAGAAATGATAGCAAGTAAATCCTTATAAAAGCAATATCACGTCCAGAAGAAACATGTCATTTTGGGTCTTCCAAATACTTTGAAAAGAATAAAATGTGGTTTGGAAAGAAGTGTGGTATGCTTTGAAATTCCAGCTGAAAAACCAAAGAAGACCTATTTGTTTTCTTTTGTCTTTTCATACAGCTCCTCTGGATTTTTTTATTTTTTTTTCTAGTATCTGTAAAGCATTTTCAGACCATTTTGTATGACAGGTTGAATACACATCATTATTTTTGTTGCTAGGACAAATGAGATAATTGTAAATGTTTTGTCTACAATAAGGAAACTGCTATCAATTCATGTGGGATATGCAATAAAGCCATGGGCAAGCACATGGTATTGTGGGGTGGGGATTAGCTGCTTTTGGAGCTGATTGACAGAAGAAACAAAACTGAGATTTTTATGAAGGAAAGTAGTTCTTTACACATTTCACTTTGTGTCAGTGGCAGACTTGTTGCAGCAGATATATGAGCATGACACGCAGGTGGTAAATCACAAAGTCACACTTAGTTGTCAATGAGTTTGTGCTTTTAAGTCACCAATGGCTCTGAAATTTCAGAGATAATACTTACTTAGGGATGATCTGCAGCACTAGGAGTGAGAGGGGGGAGACACCCTCATCCCCCTGACATCTGGACCATGATAAGACTGAAGGAATCCCTGAGGTCAAACTTGGCCCAAAGAATCTCTTCAAACACCTGCATCTTGAAAGGAATTTTCCATCCTTTCAGCTCCTTCTTTTCTGCCAAGGAAGTACAATAAATGTAGGAACATAATTCAATGTGATCTTTTCTTAAAGCTATGCATATCTTTTTGTCTCTCTAGTCTTTCCCAGAGTTCAGAAAATGAAAGAGTAAAAGACACAGAGCAAGTACATGGTGATCCTTCCCAGCTTCTGGATGTTGATGGCTGGGGTCCTTTCTGCATTAAGGTTGCATTCATAGCATTACAGCTAATAGCTATCAGTAAATTTATTTCTGAATAACTTGAAGAATTCCTTTTGAATCCATATGTACATATTTCCTTGATACCAACTGACAGCAACAAATTCTGTGTTGTATTCTGTGTTTTTTTAAATTTAAAACTTACCTTCAGGTGGTAGGGTCACTGTCCCTGGAGTTGTTTAAGGAAAGACTGAACGTGGCACTCAGTGCCATGATCTGGTTGACTTGGTGGTGTTCACTCATAGGTTAGATTGATGATCTCAGTGGTGTTTTCCAATCTATCTGATTCTGTGATTCTGTGATTTAAATTTTACAGAGTGCCTCTAAAATTAATGTGGAAAAAGGTGAATATTTTGCTTTTTCCCATGTCCTCCATATTAGTTATGATTTTATATTTCTCTCTTGTAGCCCTCTTCTTTCCTTTTTCACGTAGAGAAGTGCTTTCTCTGCTTTTTTTTTTTTTGCCAGCAATTTTTCATTGCCTGGAAGCAGCTCCATAGATATTAGCATGCTTGTGACATTTTGCTTTATCTCTTTCAGTTGTCCTATACCCTTTTGTGCTGGGATCAGAGTGAGAGTGCCTCAGACATCAACATGATAGCATCATATTTTTTCTATTTATCAGTTCCTTTCTTGGTAATTGCCAACATTCTGATTTACATTGCCTGCTCCCCCCCACCCCCATCACTGATCAGTGAGCTAGTGGGTTTTTCTGAGAAACAACTACAGGGACTTCAATAATTTTCTCCTTGGTAGACATAATTTCTACCCCATCACTGCATATTTATCATTAAATATGTTCTGAGCTATGAGCCTTAGTTTGCATGCGCTGACCTTTAGTTCCATCTTCCATTTTATTGTTAAATCTGTTAAGATTATTACATTCTGATGGACCTTTGAAATGAACTTTTAGATTTGACCGGATGAAATAATTTTGTCAGAAAACTTTGCTACCTCATTATTCCCATACTTTTATACTTTCATTATGAGTATGCTGAAAATATTTTATGGCTCTGTAACCCTTCCACTGTAAAAATCACTTTCTTACCTCTACCCTTAATTTCCTACATCTTAGAAAACTATGGCTCTGTTACCCTTCCACTGTAAAAATCACTTTCTTACCTCTACCCTTAATTTCCTACATCTCAGAAAACTATTGCTCAAAAAGAGTGGTTTTGTCCTCTCACAAACCAACCTCATACCCACCTCTAACATGAGAGGCCCAGATGCCCAACTTAGGGCAATCTCCTTTGTTAATGCCTTAGCTCACAGGAAAGTTAAATAAAATCATATAGTCATCAAGAAATGCAGATACAAGTGCAAAATCTGCCTAGTTTGGTTGTTTTTTTTTTTTTTTAAAGCTGATAGACCCATCTATCCATTAGCTTTCAGTTGATAGCTGTCTAATGAGATTGTAGACTAAATGGGACAAAGAAATTGCATTTTGTAGCACTTTAAAAGTTATGTTAAAAGGGACAAAGTATGTGGCATACTACCTATACACATTATACTTCTTGTTGAATTAAAACTAGGCTTTTGCTAAAACCAGATTCTCATCCACTTGAAGAAAGCTTTAAATAGAGTAAGTAAGCAGTGTGTGGAAATGGATAAGGAAAATAAAGACTAAATTATACATCACAAATGATTCATCTCTTACTCTTCAAGAGACAAAAAATCTTCATGGCACAGTTTCTTGTTATTGTGGCACCAGGCTATATTTCCCCATTTGTCACCTATTTACTTTTGCAATTAACTCCTTGCAGTGTTTGGGTTGGGTAAAGCCTGAGCTCTGCTAAAAGAGGCAGAGGATCTAGATGACAATAAACCACTCGTGTTAGTCTTTGTCTGCACTGTCTTAAATTGCCAGGTATTAGCTTATCTGGTTAACAGGGACTCTACCAGCAGCACAAGGGTAGTATCTATAATAGAATTTCTAATGCAGTAACTGATTCAAAAAATTAACCTCAGGGAAAGTGTGTATCCATTTTGCTTCATTTGTCTAAATGGTAGTGTTTAGTAAGGCAGTGAAAAGGGATGCAAAATATGCTTTGCCCCACATTTGTGAATAGTTCTTAGTTCTCATCTTATATGAATGATAACTGTACTTAGAAAAGAGACAGCAAGGTATTTTCTGCCCAAAATTACACAAAATGTGCACCTGTCACAGGAAAAAAATGCTCAGCTCACGCGGTTTATATTAATCAGAACGAAAGTACCTTATTTCCTTATAAATTGTGCATAATTAACTGGCAATGACTGAATTACTTCGATATCAATAACAGTGATACAGCAGACAAATTGCAATACTAAACACAAAACATCAGCAAACACCTGCAAATTTCTAAGTAGTCAACTAGCTATTTCTGAATAGCTAACCCAGGGCAGATTTGGTTGCACACACACATTTCTATGTGCACACCTACCCACTGCTTGGTTCACTCCACAAAACGTGACCAAGCACACATCAGTGAGGGTGGTCCCTGGGCTCAAATGCACATCTCCCAGGTTTGGGTACCCTCGGCAGCTTCCTGTGCTGTCGCTCTGCTGCCTGCAAGGTTTTCAGGAAGAGGGGCTGTGTGCGCATCCCTAAACAAACCTTTACTGTCTTGCTGTAGCCTTTCCCTCGGTCACACCATGCCAGTGAGATGCAGACATGCACCCACTGGCGTGCAGAAATATGGATTTATATATATATAAAAAGAGGAGAAGTGTTTGAACAATGATACTTGTGTATAAACTGGCTTATTCCTCATAGGAGCTTCAAAACAGAATTCTTTGCTAGGGAATTCCTATCAGAAATCTTGGAAAACCTGTAAAAATTCCTTATACTGCAGCTGTCTGGTTTAGTCATTGTCATAGTCTTTCACCACTAACAGTCCCATTAAATAGTAAAGAGAGCAGAAAAATGGGGTTTTTGGCTTGAAAAATAATTTATTCTGTTTGCTTTATATTGATTTCTATTAAAAAGTATAAATAATACATTTTAAAAATTTACTATAAATAAAACCTTTGAAAGCAAGGTTGCACATGGTGTGATTTGGAGCTAACCTTGCCACTCCCTGGGAACCAAGACTTCACCAAAACAGAGCAGAGAGCACGGTCTGACGTGTTTGGACAGTGCATGGCCAGTCCAAAGCTTTCTGCTTTCAACAGAAGCCAGGAGAGTTAGGCAGGGCTTTTAAAATGCCTTAAGGCATGGAAATATGAAACAGTAATGGTAAACTGTAAAATGATTGACTTCTGTGGCTTAGTGGTAGCTGGAATAATGAGCACACAAAATATCCTTCACTTCTGGTGGTGCAGGTGATGTGGCACATCCTGACCAACACCCTGCTCTTCAGGCAGCTGCCTCACTACCTCGGCCTCACAGAGTTGAGTTTGGGATTTTTTTTTTTGTTGTTTTTTTTAGACTATTTTAAAGTAATTTTATTTTAAAGTTGATTTCACAAAGGCATATACTCAGGAGTATTCATACTGTTTGCTAGAGCCTTGACAACAGGGCTGACACTCGGAGGCCACAGGACAGAGGCTGCAGAGCTTTTCCAGTTGGAAAAACCTCTGCTTACCCACTGGAGAGGCCTGCTGGGAAACCATGGACGTAGCTAGGGGTTTGCCAGGGAGCAAGACAGGTGCTGGTGGCCAAAGGGCCCTGTAACAAACAGCCCAGGTTAGGCAAGAAGCTGTGGAGAGGAATTTCCCAATCTCTTTATTCATCATTTATGTTTTAAAATGGTAAAGAGTTGAAGAAAAGGGCTTAGTTTTGATGGCAGTTGCACTGGTATGAATCAGTGTAAAGCAGTGGAGTTACCCCACCATGTCAGGACAAGTAAGGCAAAGGAAAGAGGGGAAGACTCAGATTCCCTCTGTATCCTTATTTCAACTGTGCTTCATTTTAGCAACTGCGTTTTCTTCCTCCATATCATAAATATTTTATATTCTTTCAGCCGCTGAGTTCATCATTTAAATAGGAAGGCATTTAGCAGCGCAGCTCTCATTCAGCTCAAAGACATACTTCAAGCACAAGATTAAATCCTCAACTGATGTAAAATAGCGCAGCCCCACTGGGTCTGGGGGAGCTGCTTCCCCAAGTGCCAGCGGCGTTTCTGCTTCCATTACTTCCAGAAGAAGGTCCAGATCCCTCTGGGAGCTCCCCTTGCCACGCTGCTCCTCGCAGGCGAGCTCGGGGTGCGCGGGGTCGTCACGCAATGGGCTTGTGCTGAGCTCAGCCCAGTGCTTTGCTCCCGCAGCCCCAGGCAGTCCCTGCTACTGATATTGCAGTGTGCAGGCACCGAGCTGAGCCGCAGAAAATGTGCACCAGGACGGCAGTCATTACAGCAGATTCCATCTGAGGCTGAACGTATCTCACTGTGCCGCTCGCAGACTGCACATCTCCACCACAGGCAGTGGGAGCGACATCGGAGTCAGGCTCACCCACGGCATCCCTGTCAATCTGGCAGGGAAGCACAGGCTGAAAAGCAGCAGGAGCTTCACCTTGGGGCTGTTCCAGCGATGCACGGCAGCAGTCACGAGTCCGCAGCACCTGAGACCCAAAGAAACCTGAGGTGCATTCAGGATTGGTTGGTCCAGTGTTTTCTCCATGAAACCTTGTGCAACTGCACATATTTTAGCTGGACTGCGCTGGCTCATGCAAACCATTTGACCGATGTTACCCTCTAGCATTAATCTTGAATGGGTGACCAGGTACATTCGAAACAAAATAGAGAATTGCATGTGGCATTCACCTTGAATGCAACAAATGTTTACCATAAGAAGACAGGTTGTGCTCTTTAGGGTTGTTTATAATTTACTTTTGCTCTTGTTTTCTCTGCCTGACAAAGATAGGAAAACAAGGCTGCTAAATCACATCCACTGGATAATTCCAGACATTCAAGCACTTTAAAAGTGTAAAATTGGATATGAATAGCAAAACATGCATTATATCCTACCTCTATATAAAAATACTTTCAGTCTTCCAAATATTTTGATCCATCTCAATCATTCCTGCAATGTGTAGTCACAACCAAGGTAGTTTTTAAACAGTCATCTCTAGGCAAGCAGCAGCATTGCCCAGCAGGTGAGAGAGAGTGTTCCCTAGCTCTTCATTTAGTCTGTGGTGAGCTCCAAGTGTTTGGGCTTAGTCTGCACCACTCTGGAATGATGGGGTCTAAGCAGTGTCTGGAAAGCAGATTTTGTCCCAAGATTGTCAGCCACACTGACCAGCCAGCAGCCATGCTACTCAATCCAGCCCTTTCTGGACTGAGGCAGAAACAAGAAATATCCCTGACCGCATTCCCACAAAGACAACACGGCTCTCTCAAGCCTGTGGGGAGCTGGATGAACACCACAACCCTACAACATCCCCTTCTCTCTAGTGTATCCATATTTCATGTCCAGCAAAATATTTGCTAGAAAGCCAGAGAAATGGCAAGCATAGATTACATTTTACCATACTATCAAATAATTCACAGTGAACTGGAAGCCATTCAGGGAAGATGAAAATAAGACCAGAAAGATAAATCACTTACAATCATCTAAGCATGTCACAGACAATCTTAGGTGAAAGAAGAAGGGAGAAGAACTAATTTCAGGATCGGATGCAAAAAAAAGGCGATAAATGAAGAAGAATTATTAGGGTTTGTTCTATAAAGTGGAAATACAAAAAAGGAAAAAGAATACTTTTAACTTACTACATCTGAAAAATGGAAACCGGCCACAGACTATGAAAGGCTTGAAAAATCTCCCTTAACAACAGACTACAGGCCTTTTGAGTTTTGGAGATTTTTTTCCCCCACTGTATTTTACTTTCCATTTCCTTTTTGTTTCTACTTTGTGTATTGATCCCAGCCTCACAAACTCAAGGCATTTAAAGAGTATTTGAGTTCAAAGAAACATTTGCATGAATATGTGTGGGACGAGCTCAAAGAATGGGGAAAGAAGGAAGAATAGGTTGCAAGCCTCTAAAGTCAGAAATTTGTCTTCTGATCTATCTATATAGAGTACCTTAGTATGGGAAATTGCAAAAGTAATTGTGGATAGTTTGAAGGAAAAATTTCAAATGTAAAAATGTGTCATTTGCCTCAGAGTGAGGCTTACACTCAGGGGAACTGGGTAGCAGTCTGTAAATGTGCAAAGTGAATAGACCCCAAGGACAGAATACAATTACTTAGGAGGTAATGAGATGAGATTAAGAAGGGAATATTTAGACAGAATGGCAGGAAAAGCTTGAGCTACTTTGAAGTGCTGAATAGTCTTGTAAGGGAAATGTGAAAGCACAATTACTTGAAGCATTTAAAACTGTGAGTACGTTCACATTTGCTGCAGGGAACACATCTCCCTTTGCAGGGAGGCAGATTGAACAATGCAACTAGGTTCCGACCCTTACCTTTTTTTTTCTTCAGTGATTCAGAGCTCAGTGTAGTTCAAATGTCCAGACACTGTAATAACCAGTAAGGCAAAGGACACTGCAGGGCTGAGCAGCATGAGGCAGTGGTGTGGAGGTCACCACAAGCATCCGAGAATTTTTGCCTAGTGTACCACCCAGCTGCAGAGGCTGGTGAGCTGCCTCAGCCCAGCCGCTGTTATCTGCGTGCACACACATCACTTTCTGGAGCACTTACAGCTATCACCAGTGGCATCAGCTGGGAGGTGACACCTCCATGCCTGACAGCAGCAGCCACATACTGTCCCAGGAATAAAAAAGGTGGAAGAAAAGGTACCCCTAAGGCTGGGGCACCTCTTTTTACTCCCAGATGTGGATCCTATGAGCTTACAGTAGAGCAAAAGAGGGTAGAGTGACCTGATTATTTAGACTTGTTCCCAGTCTGAGAATTAGATTTCAATCCAGTCTGCCACCAGTCCTATTCAGCCTGCCAGTCTCAATAGCCACTGCTTTTCTGCTGGTCTGTCATGCGGTCAGAGGAATCTTAGAAAGTGGATCTGTGCTGCACCTTGCTAATGCGGGTTGCAGATGCCAAAAGTTAACATGGAGTCAGGCAGACACTGGACAAGTATCAGAATAGAAGTTTATTGATGATTTCTAAATTAAAAAACCACATCCAGCTCAAGATATTCCTCTTCTGAAGATAGGCAGAGATTGGAGAGCACTTTGGAATGTACCATGTACATTTGCTTTGCTCTTATTCTTCCCTGGGTAGGTATTGATGGTGTTTGCTGGAGACCGGGTTAAACAGACCCTTGTCCTGAAACAGAGCATCTGTTAATATACTTTCATGTTCTTAACTTTGCCACGTATGAAACTCTGCCTGACGGTGGCCCCTTTTACCTTTTCATTTTTGTGACGTAATGGTCAGGGAATTAGAATAAATAGGGTGGTTCTGCACCCCTAAATTATTCCTATACTTTTTATTATCCAAAAGTTACTGAGGATTTTATTGGAAAAATATGGGGCTTTGCCTCTCTTTTGTTTTTCTTCTTTTGTTGTTTCAAAAACAGATGGCCAGACACATTTAATTACCATCGTCCTATGGGCTGAGGAATGATGCATGCTTAATATTACTAAGGAGAATATTCCTCCACCTTGAATTTTAGTGTGAGGCAGCAAATCATCTGTATAGTGAAAAAGGAGAGAAAGACACCTGCAAAGGGCCATTGAGAACAGGAGTGGGATTAACTAGTTATTTATTTAGCATTTGTCATTTGCTTGATATAGAATCATTTGAAAGAGATTGAAATAAAAAATAGCAATGAAAAATGGCAGTTTTAAAATATCTTTTGTGAAGCTAATGACTAAGACGTAATCTGATGTAGGTTATATTATTAACCAATTTTTTTTACACCATGCGTATGTCATTGTCATCATTTTAACTGGTTACCTGGAATTTGAATAACCCAGCAAAATTCACTTGCTCTTTACCTTAGAAAGGTGTTGGTGTGTCCAGTTTTGAGAGAACAGTGAGTTCTTCTGTCTTAAGAGAAAAAAAATTGATTGAAATGATCACTGTTGTAGAACACTAAATAACCTGCAGAATGTACCTGTGTCATTTCTGCAAGGAAAACTCATCAAGATTTTAAAGTGTTCTGAAAGTAAAAAAAAAAAAAAAAACAAACAAATCAGGGTGAATATGTTGAAAAATAACTTTTTTTCCTGAAGAATCCCAGGCAGGCTGTTGAACGTGCACAAGGGTGAGGAGCCACAAACCTAGGGGGCTAAGGACCCTTCTGAGACACACAATGGTTGAATGGCCAGTGTGATGACTCTGCCAAATCAGCAAGAGAGCCCTTCCCTTTTCAGTAAGTTCTGCTACTGAAGGGGGGTTCAGGTGAAGAAGAACCAGTGTTATGATGGGGCAGAAACAGCGTAGAAAAGAAAAAAGAGCAAGATAACTGGTGAATTTTCAAACCTAAAACAGAAGGTACCTCAAAGATCTCTGTCATCACATATATTTATGAATCAGGAAAATAGATGAGATTCTGTTAACTATGTTGATTGAGACTGGGGAGAGCTGTGACAAACCTAATAGGTAAAAATCTAATGAGCTAAAAAAAAAATGGTCAATGCAGAAGAGAGAGGAAATATAATTTCACTCACATTTGACAGTGTTCTTGCCTAAAAGTGTTCATTTGGATAAGGAATCATGGCATAAAGGAAAACAAACAATCATAAAAATCAGATTTTTTTTTTTGAGAGGTCAATTTTCATGTCACAAAATTTTGTTTGTGATTGCTCCCACCACAGGAGGCCATGCTTCTGTCCAAAGAGAAGATACAGATGGAGACAAAAGAAAAAGATTTTGTTCAGATTTTGTTAGATTAGACAGTCTTTATTTTCTGTGTCCTCTGAACAGGTTTCAGATGTATGTCGAGAAGATGCAACTGCAATTTCTTGACCTTGGATGCTCCCTCCTAGTGAAAAGCAGAACCACATAGCTCCTGCTCCAGTTTTTGTTGAAGGAACAAACCCTTTAAGACCTTGGATAGCTGGGAAAAATGCAGAGACCACTGTGCTTTTATGTATTTTTGGAACACACTCATCTCATCTGATTCCCTGCTTTGGCCATCATCTCTGGGTATTAGCTGTAGGAGAATAGTCCTAAGCAGCTGTAGGAAGGGGTAAATGTATTAAGCAGCATTGGCCATCACCCTTATCCACCACTTATCCTGAACAGTCCTTTTAAAGTGCACCTCCATTAGCACTAAAATACAACTAAAAAGCCTGCTTCTGGACTGAATCTCCCCATTGTCCCATTTAAGGTACCTAGGAGCAAAAGGAAAGGAGAGCTCACAAATGGAATTCCCTGTCAGAATAGAGTAAACTGAACAAGGTATTCCAGGAGGGCACCTGATGCAAATCCAGGTGCTAGTGGGTATTCCATCAACGGGACCAGATTAAAGCCAGTACAAAATACCTCCATGAAATACACAGAATGCAAATAGTGGGTCTTTAGCCCATCTGGTTTTCTTTAGTTTCTTTCCTGCTGAACCACACTGTTTGCTAAATGCAAAAACTACCAGAGTACACTGGCTCTGCTTTCCTGCCTCTCCAACCTTCCAAAGGAAAAAAAGATTATACAGATAGATGGAGCCAACAAGGCTAACGTGGTGCCATAATATAACCAAAGCTCAGACTGGTGGCTGGGGAGCTCCCTTAGCCTAGTGTAGCTATGGCCACAGGAGTCACTTAAGTGAAAATTGCTTTACAAATAAAGGGCTGTTCAGTGTGGTAAAAAATAGATGGAATTTGACAATCACTGTTTTTCTTACCTGTAATGCAAAGATTCTTTCAAATCTGTCGATAGTTTTATATAGCTTTATGTGCACTATTTATT
Organism: Origma solitaria; assembly: GCA_013397895.1. Lineage (NCBI taxonomy): Eukaryota > Metazoa > Chordata > Aves > Passeriformes > Acanthizidae > Origma > Origma solitaria. Next base: position 520,911 of record VZRL01001641.1, on the reverse strand, counting down.
GTCCTCAGCCAAAATACATCAGAAAAAGAGTAGAGTGAACTTCAGATCACAGTCCCGTAGCCTGCAGAATCAGTTCGCTCCAAGGCAGGCACACACAACCCACACCTGTTAAGGCTTTCCAGGTTTTTCTCAATGCCATCTGAAGCAATATCAAGGCCTCAGAGGAATGTGAGAATGACTTTGAGAAACAAAATAGTTTGACTGTAACAGTACCAAGCTTATTATATGGCTCATTGAGTAACTTGAGCCTATGAGGAAACATTGATTTCTCTCCCGCTCTCCCCACACTCTTCAATCTGCAACACACAATTGCAGGACAATTCAGCAGGAACAGTTCAGCTAATTCAATGCAGTACAGCAACTGTTTCATTTCATACATTTTATGACTCTAGGTTGAGGAGAGTTGTTTCAAAGCAGTATTTAACCTAGAAGCTTTGTGAAAAAGGATTTCAGTAAATCAGTAGATGTGTGTTGTGTCTGGGACAGATGCTGACATCAAGCTAGACCATTCTTTTCAGCTGTCACTAATATGTTCTTCTAGCCTGAGCCTCATTCTGCAAGGTCTTTTCAAGCTGAACGACATAGGTCCCAGTCAGGGAGCATCCACTGAGGTCCCCATGGCCTCACTGGGACAAAGTATTTCTCATGAAGAGCAGAAATTTCAAAACATTGTCATTGGTAAGCAACAAGATAGATTTGTTTTACTATTTGTCAGATAAGATAAGACTGACATTGCAGAGCACTTGAGAAGCATAGAACAACTTTGTATCACAGATAGAACACCAAGTTCTCTCTGAACAGCCAAAGGCTCATTACCCTTCTGGAAAAACATCCTGATGGTGTTATACTCATTATTCTGATGTTTTCTGAACATGTTCCACTATCATCTCACCTAGAGCCTCACCTTGCACTGAAGATACTCCCAGAGAGATCCCCCCAAGCTCTTTTCATGCCCCCTCCAAGAATGAGGCAGTTTGCACAGAGACAGGCTTAGAGATACAAATCAGATTCTCCAACCAAAATTACGTGGCTGTGGAGCAGGTAACTGTGACTGGGAGGATGTTCACGATGCTGCATGTCAGAAATTGCCTAATGCTACCCTTCTTTCCCCCACAGATGCCACTAATCTGAGTCTCTCTTCTCAAACCAGATGAAAATTTTCATTAAATTCATAGAAGCCTAGCACATCAGACACTTCTCTGTGTGTCCAAGTGGGACTCTATGAGTTCAAATGGGCTTGTACAGGCAGGGTCTCAGGTGAGCAACAGACAGACAAGCAACATAAATCACAGCTAAACCTTGTTTCCTTTTGAAATCAAGCTGAAAAACCTTTCCTGGGGAGGGCTGGCATGTTTCATTTTGGTTTAAATAAGTTGAAGAATTTGGTTTAGAAGAAAGATGTGGAACAGCTTCTAGGCACAAACAATTGAGAGGGATATGACTTTCCAACCAGAAAAACAGACGACTTTAAGAGGGGTGTGATAAAGACCTATCCGTTCATTCAGTTGTTGCCCTGTTGTTGATTGAGCCTGTCTTGACTCACAGTACAACGACTTCTAATTTACCACACAATCAATTAAAAATCTCCAAGGAATGTTTGAAGGTGCCAATGAGCCAAACACTTTTAGTCCATGGAAAACTAAAAACAAAAACAAAGGAGAAAATGGGAAACACTCCCAGCTATAAAGTTAACCACTTAGGAGTTATCTACATATCCCATCCCTGTTTTTCTTCTGCCATCTTAGTGCTGCCAAATATCATGCTTCAGTTTTCCCAGACCCAAGCCTTGCCAAAGAAAGAGAAAAAGACTGAGGGAGACTCAGGGAAATGGTAAAATATCTAGGCTATTAAAAATATAGATGACAAGAACTCAATTGCATAGGAGAAGGAGGCAGAGAGGTTCCTAGTTCCCTGAGGAAAGGTCGGTGTTATGAGAGATTGAAGAAAACAGGGAAATCGGGAGAACAGTATAGAAAAAGCTATGAAGAACCTGCAGTGGAAGAAAGGAGAAGAAAGAAAAGCATAGAAAAAAATGGCTCTGGCGTGTAGGATGAGAGTAAGTCTTGCAATAAATTCCTTAATACCTCAGGACTGTACAGCAGCAGAACAGGAAAAATGAACCTGAAAAACACCCATGATGTATGCTGAGAAAAAGCCACAAAGTGTTTATTTATCACAAAATTTATTCAACTTGTAAAAACCAGACCAAACAAGCTACCTGCACACTCTCTCCCTGCCATCTGCACACTGCTTCTAGCACTGGCAGGAAGTCAGATGGGTCTCAGAAGAAATTGGTCCTTCCTGGAAACTCCTCCTGGAGCTTTGGGTGAGAGTGATTTGTGATTCTCTGCACAGGAATGTATTGATCTTTCCTCTCTGATCACTGAGAACGCCTATAACATAAAAGTGAATTCTTTAAGAGTGATTTGACCTCTCTGAGGAAGCAGAGAACACCAATCCTGTTAACATGGGGGTTATCTTTGTAATAGCAGAGCGAGCAAGGCTCCATCCATGCCCAGCATTTCTCAGGCAGGCACATTCATGTGGAGCCTGTCTCCCTCTGGGCACACCTCCATGAGTTAGCCCGGGCACAGTTTGTATGAGGTTCGCAGGCTGTTTCTGCTTCTGTCACACAAGTGCTGCTACAGACAGCCACGGAGCAATTTTTACCCACTTCGCAGCTACAACTACCCAGGCAAATTGTAAGAAGCTTAATTAATTCACAGCACTCATTTCAGTGAGACCTTCAGACATACAACCTCTGACTGGGAGCTGCTGAGATGTTTTTGACATAAGTCAAGACAAATCCAGTAAAAGATTAGACATGAGACCTCCTAGGGATGCTTGGATATGACTGGAAGTGGCACTGGTAACTCAAACAGAAAATGTTTTTCTCCATGAGAAGATGATCAAGAACAAAATTTCACAGCACAGTGCCTTCCTTTTGGAGAGAGAAATCAGTACCCTCACACTTTGCCGTTGCAGCTGTGGGGAAGGAAGGTGTTAGCTCTGGTACTCCAGTCCTCCTTGTGTCTCTGTCCTTCTGCAGCTGTTTGTGACCGGCTGGCAATGGAACAGCCTCGGGGCTGCTCTCCACCAGCACACGTGGGGAGGGCTGCCCAGGGGCCGCACTGGGAGGCTCTGGCTTAGCCTCTGCAGTCTGCCCCATCCACGAGACATGGGGCCGGACAGCCAACCGCTATGAAACTAACTGAAGAAACTGCATGTTAAAATTCACTTTTCATGTCCTCTGGAAGCTTGGAGGACTAACCAGATTATCTGAAGCTTTAATCACTTGAGCTCAGTCAACTAAAAGCCACAATATCACCCGGTAGCACAGACAGCTTTGGTTTGTGGTCTGCAGGCTTCACAGGTCCATGAGCTACTTTTAAGGCATCAGTAAAAGCCAACCAAGAAGCATCTTTTGCTTTTCAAGCTTGTCTATATCCACTGGAAATTTTTGGACTGCAAGTGGAACAAATCTTGAAAAACAACTCAAACCCTAAGCTGCCCAACCATTCAACAAAACAGAAATTGTATCTCTATGACTCAATGCTGATTTGCGATAATGCAGAAAATACCAGTGAAGGTACTTGTAATATTTCAAGTATTTGTCACCACATTGTAAGATTTACCTGCAAGTATTTTCGTTTCTGTAAGAAATAAAAGGCAGGAAGCTTAACAAAAGTGCTTATTTTGTATCTTGACAAATCCTTTTATCTAAGTCAAGATTTGAAACTGAACTTTATCTTTTTGAGGGGGGTGGGTTTGATAATGGACTGTCCAAAATGAGGCTAGAAAAGACCACATCATAGGAGTTATTAAAATGAAATTATTTGACTGGTTGCCCTGTGTGGATCTCAGTCTCCTCTGTGCCCAGTGTTTGTGTGTGTGTGTGTGCATGAACATGTGGAGAGCAGGTAGCACAGAACAACTCAAGCTGCGAGAATTTTAGTCTTCAACCTCTTGGGGCTACAGCAGTAGAACTGATTAGTCAAAAATCAGACAACAGACCAAAGGCAAGAGAAACACAAAACCATTATTTTTTCTTTTGTTTCATTGACATTGCCTGAGACACTCATCACTTGGCCATATTTGTTAGCTGATATTTTTTAGATACCTTGGTTGAATCAGGGCTTAAAATACTAGAGTAAAAGCAGGGCAGTGCTCAGGGACATCAGTTTTCAGGAGGCTGTTCCTCGGCCGGGGAACACCATGGGCATGAGGCGGGGACAACATATGTTTACTATTATACATAATACTTCAATTTCTTCAGGCTGCAACAGTGTTGAAAACAAACCTGATATTTTCCATATGCAGACGAAAACATAGTCTCCTTTCCTGAAAGCTTAGGGCCTAGGAGAAGATTTTCTGGAAGGGGAGCAGCAAGTCCTGGCTGCTGAAGTCAGCACCCTTCCATGGCAGACCTTCACTGGAGCAAAGCTGCTGTCGCACCCAACCACTTTCCCCTGCTCCTTGTGTGCCAAAGCTCGGCCGTGCCGGCCAGCTGAGGCTGGAGCATGGCCTTCCAATGCCACGTGGCAGCTTTCACGTGTGCCTCTGGGGAGGCCATGGCACCTCCTGCTCGCCTTTGTAGCACAGTGTGGCTCCGCTGCTCCCACCCGAGCCAGGGCTCTAGGTGTGCCTGGTGCTGGGACCCATGGCTGCTCTCGTGTCCGGGCAGAGGAATTTTCCAAGGTGTGTCAACTGGATCTTTACCATGCATTTTTCTTAAATGAGGAAGCTCTGACTGTACCAAATAATAATTGTGAAATAAAAAATTCATGGTATTTTTTCCTCTACACTCAGTTGTTGAAATATTTTTTCACAAATTTTTTTCATGTGATCAACTTGAATTAAGAAAACCTTTTCCGAGTTCTTCAGCTGCTCAGCTCCCAGCCTCTTGCAGATTTTCCCTTCTGAAGTGCATTCCTTCCCCCCCACAGTCTAGCAATTCCTTACTGTTATTTTGCATGTGTCAATTAGACCTGATGTTGTGATGAAAAGAACAGAAGAAACAGATACATTTATTTTAATGTTTAAGACCAAAGACATGGGAGAGGCAGCTCCAATTTTTTCAGTATCAGGACACCAAGTCTCACCATCTGACTCAGAAACCCTTTGAGCAGGGGAAGTTTGCAGAGCCTTTAGGATAGGAGCCCTCCCACACTGCTTGCACAGATAAATATCTGATCTTATCTTTCATCTGAAAAAATCTCTAAGGCAAAAGGAAACAGAAATATGGTTTCATAGCTGAAGCACTAGCACCTCTCATGCTGAAATGCTGTCTCATCCCACTAGAGGGTGGTCTGGTCTCCCTCATGCTACAGCTGAGGTGTGCAGGCAAAGCTTTTTCAGAAAGCCTGAGCCCACTGTATTTAAGACTCAGCAACATCAAAGTATTCCTGTTCCGAGTTTTTTCCAAGTGACTCATGTCCCATCATCGACACTGAAGCTATCCTGTCATTTAAACAAATAAACACGTTGTGCCTCTCACCGAAGAGCTGACATTCTACACATATCAGCATTCTCTGAAGTCTTCTACCAGTGCTACCACTGTGCCTACATGAAAGAGCAGAGCAAGGCTCACTGCTAAAATGTTAAAGTTCTTGGCCTGATACTACTTAGAAGCCTTCAAAATTTGTTTATGTGGTTTATATTTTCTTCACATCATTTTCTCAGAAGGCTGGATTATTACGAACAAAACAAGCTCTTTCTCATCAGTTAGCCTGTGCTTTGACTGTGTATTACAGTGAACCAGAGAAAGGTCTTTACCTCAAGAGATGAACTGGTGGCTCTTCCATCAGGTTTGGGAGGCCTGGCAGCTGATCTTGCAACCATCTCTCACACCAGCATGTGAGATTCACTAAAAACACCTTCCTCTGCCAATCCATCCTCTCCCTTGTGAGCCATGTCACCTCTGCTCCCCTTCCCAGGACACCCTGCTTCATATGTGCTCCTTTCTCCTCCTTCATATGTGCTCAAATGCACAAATCCCTACCTCCAAGATTTGTAGCCCAACCTTCAAAAATCCTTGTCTTGTTCCTCCTTCTGAGATGCATGTTGTGATCAGCAAGAAATGGTAATTTTGGCCTTCTTTCTGGCTCCCGTCACTCCTGATGACCAGAAATCATTTAGGACCTTTGCAAGGAAAGTAAAGTTACAGCTTTACATGATGGAACTGAAGCTGCATCAAGCATCAGCCCAAACACCACAGCATTTAGTCAGAATTCCAAAGATATTTCAGAGTATTTCATGCAATATCTTTGTTCCCACCCCAATGTCTACCCACAAGGGAATCTTCCCTTTTATGACAGTGGCAATAAAGACACAACAACACATGGCATAAACTGTGTTTGTGCACCTATGTTAACTTTTCTCTGTTAGCTTTTGTCCCAAAATTAATTAGGCTTTAGATCCCTTTCCCTCTGATCAGGGTTCTTCTTATTGGTTCGTTTTCCTAAGTCTTGCTTTCCAACTCTGTTAGTGGGTAAATGAAACACTTTATCTCAAAAAAACATGTGGTGGAAGGTATTTTCAGCCACAAAAATTGGCCGCATCTAAGGATGTTTCAATTTGGATGCAAGCTCACTGGAAAAATGTGAAGACTGTGAGTAAGCCAAAGCACAATTCACCATTACATTAAAAATATATATACTCATATTTTGAGTGATACAGGAACAAACATAAAGTAATTGGGGAAAACATGCTTAATTTGCATGAGTTTGCTTTCTCATCTCTTTTAGGAGACACAATTTGCCTATTTGGCTTTGTCTGTTTAGCATAGTTGAGACAGCAAAAATGTTAAAAGATTAAAGAATTCATTATTTACCTCATGACATTTGAATCATATCAACAGATATGACACAGCTGCCAATGATAATCTAGACTACCTTCAGCTGTGAGTTTGGATTCAAATCACAACAAAACAGGATGATCTGTTCTGATGCAATATAATGAATTGTTACATCGTTCTTCTAGTCTATATAAAAACAACATGGCAAATAAAGTCTTTTCATAAATTCTTTACACTTCAGTGTCTTGAGAGTTATATAGGATGTGGCATATTTGGCTCTTGTACTGGGAAAGGAAGCTATATGGATGGGAAGTGTGACACTCAGATCTTACAAAAAGATTCAGGCTGTTTGCCTCCATGTGCTCCTTTTTGGTGACAGCAAAGTTTTGGATGGGTGGTACTGTGCCTAATAAGTAAGCAAGTGTTCTATACTTAACTGTTAGGATACATGAGTAGAGCTGTCCTCCAAATTGGTTCCAACATCTGGATACCACTGTTAGAAGGCTTGGGAAGAACATTTGGTCCTCATTTAAAACACTGCAAACACTATCATGATGTGGACTGTGAAATTTTAAGTAAGACTACTGCTGTTTTGATTATATTCTGAGATAAAAAAATAAAAGTGAACAGCTCTCTAAATAATGTAAAAACGCAAGAACACCAGCATCCTTTAACAGGCATCTCTACAGCAGGTAAAACAGCAAGTTTTCTTTTATAACAGAATTTATCCAGGCATGAAACTGTCTTTGTTTTCTGTTCCCCATGTGAACTTCGAAGGGAAGGGAAGGTTTGGGAAGGTTTGGGAAGGTTTGGGAAGGTTTGGGAAGGGAAGGTTTGGGAAGGTTTGGGAAGGTTTGGGAAGG
>VZRL01001641.1:168696-502790 GCA_013397895.1 Origma solitaria | reverse complement strand
TTTTTTTTTTTTTTTTACAGAGGGGTCAGTGCCTTTTCAGAGGCAACGTCCTGTTTTGCTTCTGCCTTTGCTTTCCAGCATCTCTGAGGTGGAATCTGTCCCTGCTCCATTGGGTAAACCAGCAGACTGAAGGTGTTTCTCTGCAGTGCAGGATCTGTCTTTTCTCTCAGGCACGTAGCTTTTCTTGTTTTAAGCACCCAGTCCATAAAGAGAGCAGCTCTTGGGCATTTCTTCAGGACTTATATTTAGGCACTGCCATGGATGTCACCAGCTCTTTGCTCCTCAGGATCCCTTTCCTTCTGGGTCGCCTCTGCTCCTGCCAATGTGAGCCTGCAGGTTTCAGTGTGTCCCCACCAAGGTGCAAGGGGCAGTGAGCACCCCAAGAGCTCTGACTGGACAGACTGGCCTCTGAGAAAGGACCTGAAATGTTTCATTTGCTTCTTACTCATCACAATCTATCTTTTCTCAACTAGTATAGGATCATCAGGAAGGTGATACCAAAGCACAAGAGACAATCTTAAAGCACGTCAAGACAGTAAGCAAATAAGCTGTGGTGATGGAGTCTTTTTGATGATGGGATTGCGACCTTGAAAAAACACCCCAGTGCATGAAATTATGGAAGCCTGATCCTGCACAAAGCATCCTTCATCCCCGTGATCAGACCCATGAAAGACTGAGTAGTCTAATGCACTCTGTGCATCTTATCAATGGATGAGAACCAAAAGTCCGAGAGCACCAGAGAAAATAGAAGGTGAATTTTTAAACCCACTGCAAACTAAAAACCTCAAAAAATGTATACCATCTTAATAAAGTGCCACTAGAAATGAGGATTTCACCCGGAGGCATTAATATTCAAACTGCAGAAAAGGAGAAAAAAATTTAGAGGTAATAATCTTTGTTGCTTTATCAGTGAAATCCAGGTGAAGAGCTCAGTGTTTGTAGTAGCTAAATATTTGGATTTTGCATGAGCTACAGGAAATGAAACAAGTCCCCCTGAAAAGATTAACTATCCATTTTCTAGGGTTGATGAGTTGACAGCTCCACAGTGTTTCCCAGATCAGGTTAGAGGCAGCACAATAGTACCTTATTGAGGAGGAAGTACCACCAGCTAATGAGAGAAAATTGAAAAGTTGCTATAGTGTGTCACAAAGGAGGATTCTGTTAGACATTTCTCTTAATACAAACAAATGCACCTGCAGTCTACCCAGGAATTTAAGCAAAATTCCCCCTCCTCCTCCATTTTTTTCTTGGCAACAGGAAAGGGCTGAAAAGGTGTGTTTATGGGACTTGAATGATGAGGATTGTTTGTAATTTAGTCACAGTTCAATTTTTAAAAGAAAAAATGTGAGTTAATGTATGAGACATGAAAAATGTGACTTAAAGCATTTCCTTAAAATGTCATCCTGAAAAGGTATGTTTTTTAGAAATAAAAACAAACTTGAGAACAAAGACCTTGCAATTTCAATAGTATCCAGGCAGGTAAATTGATCTACTGCTGTTTGTTTTGAGCCACCCTTTAAGTTATGGTGTAGTGCAGAGTGGGAATCAATTTATAACACCAAGGCTTTAGCAGGTAGAAAGACACAATAAAGGTTCCCAGAAATACCATTCAGAATTCCCAGAAAAGTGAGGATCATAAGTAAGCCTTGGCCTATGAAACTGTATTTAAAGACTTATTTCTGCCTCTAAGCATTTATTTGCCAAGAGATAAGGAAAAGCAGTGGTTTCCAAGATCATGGTGGTTGTATTTATAATCTGTACATTTGTCTTCTCCTTGCTTACCATGCTGACTCCATAGCTGATGGTCAGCAGGCAGCACCAGAGGTCAGGCAGTGATTTAACGCACAAACGTGAGCCCTCACAGAATCAGCTGGAGCTTTCCCGATGCTTTTATTCGTCCTTGTTTGTCAAGAGAGCAGCAGCAAGAAACAAAAAAACTGTGCTTGTTTTGTTAGGTGTTCATAGCTCCAAGCATGGATGGTATAAAAAAATTCTCAAGTGATTCAACTCAACAGAAGAAATCAGCAAGAGGAAGAAAGTCAGAATCTCACACTCTCCAGAAAATTTCTACCCACAGCTATTTCTCAATCCAATATGGTGTTTATGAGTTTGGAGAAAATTTGCCTAAACCTGGAATAATTCATGGTGCCTCTAACTTTCCCAAACTTGTTCATTTTGCAAATAGCTTCTAATTGTGGGTCCCAGCCCAGCTGTGATCAGCAGCTGAGCAGGTCTTCAATATTACATGGACTTTCTGCAACAAGGAGGGCCTCACAACCAAAACCAGACTACGAATGAAAGCTGTGAGGGAGTTAAAAAGGGGCAATGGCAGCACTTGCATGTAGAATATCTTCCTGCAGGCGATTTGTGGCTAAAAATTGGCTACAGAAATGGAAGGCAATAACAGAAGAGCACAGTGACGTACCACTGATGGTCTGGGGGCTGGCAGGCTAATTGCCTTGGTCAGCATTTGCTGCTCATTGCGTAGGAAATGTGCCATGGGAGCAGCTTTGAACCAACTGAGACATTCAGGATCAGGTGTGTCAGTGCAGGGCCTTTGCAGTCTCTTTGCAGTCACAGTGAAAACTGCACCACTTTCCACTCCCCAGCCCTGACTGGCTACAATGCGTGAGAAATCACTCCAATGTTTATGTGGGGAAAAAAGTATGAACACAAGATCTTCAGCCACAGGGATACAGCTGAATGCAAACCTCCGAAATGCTTCCTCTGTTGGCCATTCGCCGTCTGTCATATCCGTCTCCCATAGCAGGTGGGGAATCCTGTGAATGTTGGCATGACATCCTTGGTGCATGGCTGCAGTGCAGTTACAGCTGGCCATTTTAATGATTTATCTCTGAATGTGCTCCTGAGACATGTGCCACGTGTCACAGCAAATTACTTTGGTGTGAAGGAGGCTTCAAAACATAGTTCCTTAAATGTTATGGCACTGGCCCAGTTTTACTTCATGAAGTTCCTGCAGTATAAAACAGAAGTAAAGCAGTTCTTCTAAGGACAATAATTTCTCCACAGCTGAGCAGTGACCTGCCCAGCTATAGTGCAGTGACCGTCAAAAACATCCTTCGCAGTTATATAGGCTTGATTTTCATGTGCAACACATTTCTTTTTTGTTTCAAGTTCAATGTTGCTAAACATGAAGGATACTTCCTTTTTAGAGTTGAGGAAGCATGTACAAACTTGTTCAAAGAAATGTAAGGATTAAAACCAAATATTGTCATCTCAAAAGCAAGTGCTCCTGCAGTTCATATTAACACACCTTTTTTAACAGAGCAGAAAAGGTTTTAAAGGATAGTAAATGACATAAGAGATTAAAAATTCAATTTTTGAATGCAAGTGGTAATAGACTCACGGCTAAAGTTAAGGTCTGCTAGATATGTTTACTATAGAAATTTGAATATATTTTTCTTCACCGTCTGGCTATGAAGTCAAACTCAGCTGCCAAAATCCAGGGCCATATTTCACAAGGGCCTTGATGTGCCCTGCAGATTTGTGCCTCTAACTCTTTGCATGCTCCTTTTCTGGTGCCAAAGTATGTGTACATTCAAGATTCAGGGCAAGAAATTTCATTTTTATGCAGCGTGGCACTAATTCAGCAAAACATGTGCATGCATGTTTAAATCTCAGTGACCTGATTGGGGTTTAACCACCAAAGCCAGACCAGCTATTCCCACTGACCCTGGCCACTGCAGCATCTATTGTAGATCATTACCGTGCTTTTCTATTTTGCAGATTATGGCGCAGATATTTTCTCTGAAGCCTCTTGGATAACTCGTGAATGGTGTCCAGTGGCTGCTGAGGGGAATATTAATGGGAGAGGGATCTGGTTCATCAGCAGGCACCTAGATTTTCTGTGCTTAATGAAGCAGCCTTCCTGATGCTGGAGCTTTTACCTATTTCAATTGTAATGCACCCAAAACCTTAAGGGCTAAAAGATATGAAAACAGTTGGAAGCTGCCTCTGAAAATTTGGCTCTAAACCTATATCTCCTTGTGATTTCTCCACCAGGGAAGCAGAAGAACATTTAGGCTCAATACTTTAGGGCAGAACCGCTGAGGTGATAAATCAGATACTGATCTGAGGGTATGAGGTAAGCCCAATTACAACAGCAATGGAGCTGCCTCCCACTGGTGGCTTTAGGTCAACATTTTGGGCTAATCACCTTCGCTGGGTAAGTGCTCGTAAATCAAGAGCTGCTTGGAGATTGTCTGTTTTTCTCTTCACACAGCTGAGATGCTCAGGGCAGCCTGTCTGCTCTTCAGAGGAGCCTCCCGCTGCAGAGGGGGAATGCTGCGGGGAGGGCAAGAAGCAGGGACTTCTCACAGGCAAAAAGCACAAGCTAGCAGCTGTAACAATACTTTTAAGGAGAGGCCATGGAAAACAGTATTGCTCCTCACCTAACTGCAGCTGGACTCTGAAGCCATGATCCTTTTGGAAGACCCTTCGTGCCTGTCTCCCATGATGGCTCTGTGCAAGCAGATTAGTGCAGTCCAGCCAGCTGTGCTCTTCTCCAGCTTCCCCACCATAATGACCGCTGTGGTGGTGGCCCCAAAACCAGCAGGGAGAGGCGAAGCCCAGCTGCAGATGGTCCCTGCATTCCTGCGGAGATACTAGTGACAGTTTGAGGAGATGTCCTGAATCAAAAATCATTTCACTCCTTCCTTTGTCTCCAGTTGCAAGTGACAGGACAAAAGGAAAAAGCCTCAAGTTGTGTCAGGAGTGGCTGAGATTTAGGTATTAGGGAATATTTCTTCGCAGAAGGGCTGCCATTGTAATAGGCTGCCCAGGGAAGTGGTGGAGCGACCATAACTGGTGATATTTAAAAGACCTATAGATGTGGCACTTAATGACATGCTTTAGAGGTGAGTTTAACACTGTAAGGTTTACTGTTGGACTCAATGATCCTAAAAATCTTTTCCAACCTAAATGTTCCTGTGATTCTATCCACTACACTGGGGATGCACCTTATCAGCTCCTGTAAGAGGAACAAGGACCACAAGAGATAATTGTACTGATTTTTGCAAAGATTTGCTTTCTTTTCAGGCATACATGAGCACAGCCCAAAAAATAGAGGTTATAAATAGGCAGGATATATACTTAATGTGGTGCACTTATATTTTAAATCCTGAAGTGTGACCCTGATTGAAGCAGTGATCAAAAGAGAGGGTAACAGAGATACAGAGCAGTTTCAGAGAATAAGCATTTTCTGCTTCATTAAAGAAACCTGTGGATCTCTCACCTCTAAAATGAGACAGCTTCAAGAGTCCGAGCTAGGCATAGTCATTCACTATTTTTAACTGTGCAGGAACTGGGACATCCAGTGATATTACCAAGAACCAGGTTCAAAACAGAATAAAGAGAGTTCTTTCTAACACATAGCGTAATTCAGCCCAAGGGTTCGTTGCCATAGGATACTGCAGAGGCCAAAAGTATAAAAGGATACAAAAAAGGATTAGTCAAATTTATGGAATATATGTCCACTGGTGACTATTAAAAACAATGGTCCAGATGCAATGTCTGGCATTAGGAAGTCCCTAAACTGTTGACTGCCAGGATCTGGGGATTATAGGAGGGGAAGGAATGCTCCATACATGCCTTATTTCTTTTCTTTTCCATAGCATCTGCCACTGGTCACTGCTGAGGAGAGACATTGGGCTAAACAGATGTGTGTTCACAGCTCACAGCAGTTCCTGTGTTTCTCCCAGAATAGGGAACTGGAGTTGCCTCATTTCAAGCTTCTATTTGCTTTCAAGTAAGCTCTTAAGCCACACTCAACTCACAAGTATCTGACTACCTGCCAGTCAAGCATTAAGCAACAACATTAACATCTGTCACTAACACTGGGACTTTCTTTGGTGAGATGTTTTGGAATGATTTCAGATTTTTCTGTTTGTTAACCCCAGAGATTTTGGTTTTTTCCCATCGATATCAGCTGTCCCTTTGTGTCTGGCAGAAAACTCTTTCTACCATATTTTCATGCTCTCCTGCAAACTGCAGTTTCTTCACTCACATGTTGCCTATTGTCAGAGCTGCACTGATTATCAGTTATGATTGAAAAAAGCTGCTCCAAACTTCTGGTGATCTGAATTCACTTCAAAATTAAAATCATTTTGAGCTGCTCTTAGCTTGACTTCTTCAAAGCTTAAAATAAACCATACAGTGACTGAGCTGGTACTACTTGGTACAACTCTGCTTATCTGCTGTGCTCCTTGTATGCCAGTCCATAAAAACCTGGCTTAGGTCTGCCACATCAATGCCGCATCTGTCTGCCCACAGACATTTCTGCTAGGGGCATCAGTACAAGAGTTTGAAGTTTATACTGGGATGAAAGCATCGAGATCCATCCTACCTCTATCCAAGCCCCAAAACCTAACTCTTAGGTCAGACAGAACTGATTTTCAGTGCATCTGTTCTCGGTTCTGATCCTTCCGGAAATGCACACATGGCAGATAATCTGAGACTTTTTCAAAAGCATTGAATACATTAGATCTCATGATGGCACATCAAATTCTACTTTTAAGAGTGATAGAACACATAACTATAATCTATATAAACTATTTAAACTATATGTCAGAATTTCTCCTAGTTAGCAGAGAAATCCAACAAATAAATGTATTTTCATCATGGCCAGAGGAAGGTCTGTCCTTCCAGAGATACCTCCATTTACCTCAACATGTAAGTCATGGTGAACTTCATTTAGTAAATCCTCCAGATGAAAAGAAATGTGTCATTGAAAGACTCCACTATTCAGGTGCAGTATTTGAGGGTGATTTTTGCAGCTGTTGCAGAGAGAAAATGAAGTGTGAAACCTCTGCATGAAGCTTTCAGCCCTGGAGGAAAAGCTACATGGAAACAATAGTCCTCAAGCATGTGAGCAATATTGATACTAAGGGGAGTAGTGATAAGAACTGACAATTTCAGGCTAATTAAGTCAGGCACAATGCACACTAAGCTGGGCTCCAGAGTTAAATCATTCACCCAGAGCTCAGGTATTTCTCCCCAGTGCTTCCCTGCATGATCGAGGCCAGTGTTGCTCATCTGTGGGCTTTGAAAATGCTGCCCAAGCTGTAGCAGAAACTGTTTTCGAAACACCACTGTGGGATATTCATAGCTCAAGACACTCCAGTAAAAATAATTGTAGCATTAACAATTTTGAAAGCAGAATGACAGTCAGCAAAGGAGACCAATTTATCACACACTTCCCAGGCACCTTAGGATGGACCAACAGCCCCTCAGGAGGTTACAGCATCTCTCCACTGACATGGAGAGCCTGTGGGTGAGGTTAGAAATCTAACATATGGATGACTACAGCTGGCGAAACAGATGTAATCCTAACAGCTTAACCCCATTGCCAGTGATGTTAACTGGAGTTACTCTGCTGCTGTCAGTAAAATCCAGACTGGGCATGTGCCTATTATTTAGTTTATCTCCTACTAAATCCACCAATCTTTCTTTTCTCCCCTAAGAAACGAAACCGAGTTAATATAACAATAAAACCCATTGTTCACAGAGTACTAACAACGTGCCCTGCTTGGCTACTGTACAGAACGAGGCTAAGCCTAGCACTTTTCCAAGAAGTTGTGCTGGCAGCATTTATGCTGTTTATATTTTTTTTAAAAAATAATTTTAATGCCCCCAATGGTAAGCTGAAAAAACAACAATCTCTGCCAAGCAAAAGAAAGAAGAAGTTGATGTAGGAAAATAAGTCAGGGACATTTAAGAGAACATAACAAGTAACAGAAAATACATAAATGAAAAAGTAACTAAAAACATATGATAGCAGAAAGACAACATTATGTGTGTAACCACGGCGGTGTTTAATTATCTTTTATCATCTTCCTTTATTATCTTCTATTGTGTACATATTACAGATGTGTATAAATTCTAAGTCTTCATCACTTGCTGTCGTACAAGATTTGCAGCAATTGCATCTATTCATGTTCAACAAACTGCAAATGACAGAGACAGGAGCTTTGAATAATCCCTGTTCACACTTCAGATATTTCTTCTGGTTTCCTCTGTTAGTACTTTTCTATTTCTGCAGAAGGAGCAATTTCTCGCAAGACACAGTAGTACTTCTGACACCTTCATTGAGTCACTTATGCAATGACCCACAAACACCTTCCAAACAAAGTGTATTGCAGTTGCTGTTAGATGAATATTTGCTCCTCTGAAGAACCTGGTGTAGTCTGGCCAGAGGCAGACAAAGGGAATGAAGCAGATCCAGGTTATACCCATGTTAACGCTACAAGGCATTGGAATTTTAATTCAGATGAGAAGGGTGCTTTCAAAGCAGAACTCGCAGTCATTCCCATTCACTGCCTTTTGGCCCACCTGATGCAGTGCAGTTGCTCTTGGCTCTGTGTGACCAGATTGACATTATTCCAAAGTCACCTTAGAAGATGTACACCATAGTCTCCACACCGACTCTTTATCTCTACAGGGCTTGTCCCATAACATCAGTTATCAACATAAACACAATGTTTCTATACTGAAAACTGGGATAAAAATGGGTTTGTGCTGCATTTCTGTTTAGCTTCAGGGAAATTATATCAAATCTCTGCCCTAAGATATAAACATATACCTGTTCCAGGAAGAAATCCTGGACAGGTAAGTGTGGCTTGATCTTACCTGAACAAAATTAGGTGTGTTGCAAGACAGTCATTACACAACTTTTGTAATCTGGAGTTTTTCTGAGTACTACCTCTCAAACTTATTTTTCACTTAACACTGTATTTAGTGAACTGCTCCCTGTGGTGCACCATCTTCCATTTTCAGTTACTGGAAAATTCATGTGGGCTTCAGACCTGGACTGCTGTAATGCCACAACACTGTGCAGTACAGTGATTACATCAGCATCTCCCCTTACTGAACGACATCTGGAAAAGAGCAACATCTGCCAGTGTTTGCAAGCAGGCAGAGGCAGTGAGGTCAGCTCTCACTCATGCACCTTGGTGAGATGCTAATCCTGAGGCATTGCTGCATGGAGTGTGGAAAGGGTGCTTTGGATACCGGCAATTTTAGCCAAACCCATGGACGCGTGCAGACTCTGGGGCAATGGAGGCTTTTCTCTGCCTTTGGAGAAACATGATTTGCATGTTCATATCACTGCTGGCAGCATCCTGCCATGCTTTGATTTTCCTTGGCAGAGGGCAAGCGCAGCATGGGTGAGCTCGGCGCAGTAGCACAGCCTCCCCTACCGCCAGGAGAACTCCCTGCTCGGCAGAGCACGCCCTGCTCCACACCATGGCATGGCTGTGGTTCCGGCATTTTGGCTCCCACAAACCCATGTCTGATGCTTTCTTTCTGCAGAACAAACAGTAAGTCCTGAACTTTTTCTGGAAGCAATTAAAAGAGCAGATAAGTGGGAGCTGATGGCAATAATTTACCTGGTCTTGTGAATATCTTTATTATACTACAAGTCAAGGCATAGCCCAGAGTGGAAGACCTGCATGTGTGTATGGTAAAGTTTCTGGGAAATAACTGGAGGGGCTACTGACGTAAAATTAGCAGATTTGGCTCTACCCTCACCGGAATGAAGTGCCCCTTTTGGCTAATGCTCACTTCGCACTGTTTAGAGGATAAGCCCTTCATTTTCAGCCCTTGCAGCAACACAGTGTAATGGCCACCCTTCCCTGCAAGAAGTAGGATGCTATGTTTCTGCATTGTGGAAATTCTTGTATTTGTTTTGTCAACAGGTGAAGAAAGAAAAGAAAAGATGTTTTGATTCGCAGGTACATTTATTTTCACTAAACAAGAATATATAACTTCTTATATCAGTTTCTTATCAAACAAGTTCCTGTCATTGCAGGTATGTACTAAAGGAAAAAAATGTGTTCAGACAAATCTGCATCAAAAGGTTAACAAGATATAAATGATCTTAGGAGAGGTATTCTTCCCCACTGCTACAGAGATTGGCATGAAGTAAAGCAGTTGCTCCCTTTGAAGCATTGCCAGCATAAATAACTCAGAGTTGGAATTTTGGTTTTCATAACAAATGCTGAAATGGAAGAGAACTATGCATTGATGAATATACTGTATGGTTCAGTGGGACTAGACAACTCAGGTAGAGTTTAGCTACAGTATAAACAAAATATCTTCCAAATAATTTTTTTAATGTAGAAGGTGTCAATTATGTAAAATGATTTCATGATAATAACAACAGAATTCACAGGCAGATTTACGTCTTTCAAACCCATCCAGACTTTGACTTCCTCAGCTTTAGAAGGGGAAAATCTCACCTGCAAAAACAATGGGGGAGCACAGGAGCCCAGCTTTTCTCAGCAGCCATCTGCACAGATTATTCATTCTCCTGCCTCCTGTTTTTTCTGATCTATCTCTGATTTCCACACAAGTACCTTTGAAACAATTTTCTCATTTCTTGTTTACCTGGAGAGAATGAAGAGAGATAAATCACATAACTGTTTGATTTTGCTAGCCTCCCAGAAGGTACCAAACACTAACTGTGAGTGCAATTATACAAATTCCCAGAGAAAAAAAAATAAGACTGTCTCTAATTTTGGCCAATTTGTGGGCTGGAATGTTCTGGAAACAGGACACTGCTTCACTGAGAGATGCCTTATCAATGTCATGAGAAGGATCTGGGTGCAAATTTGTCCCACCTAATGTTAACTGTCCAAATTGGGGATATTTTTTCTCAATTTGTGAAGTTTTTTCTCCTGAAGTTAATGGAAAATTATGGGTGCCTCCAAAGGAGGATTCACCTTATGTATCCCTTAGAAACCTGTCTAAGATGACTGCAGGGATCATAAGGGCTCTTTCATAGATGTCATCTCTGTGGGTGCCCATGAAACGGCGAAATGTCCAAAGACTTCTCATCGCTTTCCTCCACAAAGTCACCAGTCAAAGGTACAGAACTTTATTCATGCTCTTCAGAGACGTCTTCCTTTGCAAAAGGCTTAGGAGACCGTGGTGCTATGTCGGGAATGGTACACGCCCCTGACACAGTCCAGCACAAGCTCCTGGTACATGTGAGCATGGCTCTGTCCAGCTCCAGGGAACAGGGCAGCTGTATTTGGATTTCCTCCAGTGCACGTCTCCTAGACATCAAGATGATTTAGAAAGAACATCCCATATCCAAAGATTACAGACCAAACTAAATAAAGCCCCTGTGTGGGTGTGCAAAGCCCAAAACACTGCAGAAGCAAGAGGTTTCTGTTGCATTTCTCTGTATGGGCGTATGTGTCGTAAGAGTCTGCAAGGCCCAAATCTACAGGAAAGGGCAAATATACTTAGAAGCAAACTTCAGAAAGCCCACGTAAGGAATTGCACTGCATATCACAGCCCCACAAGCTGTGTCTGGTGAAAGATGAATATTTGTGCATGTTGTCTTGCAGGCAGAGAGAGACAATGGTTGGGACTGAAGGGAAGAGGTTATGGACAACACCCACTCCTGAGTCCCAGCTCCTCACCACCTGCACCAAACACCAGCCTCCTCCCTGGTGATACTGGCGGTCCTGGCTCTGGAGTGCTCAGAATGAAGCAATTGGTTCCTGCTGGATGGAGTAGGTCCAAATTGCCCCCATCAAGACTAATTTTTAGGTCCCCTAAAAAACCACTCTCCTTTCTCTTTTCAGTTTTTCAAAAATTGTCCATTGGAGTCAGTAGGACTAGGCTGGTGATGAAAAGACACCAGCAGCACAGAGTGCACAGGAGAATAACAGAGGAGGCTGTTTAAAGGGTACACTAGGGATTCTTACTGTTTATACATGTAGCAGGACATATAAACTTAATGTATCATGGTGCCCCTTTTATTCACTTGCTTGGCTTTCCTGACCTATGTGCTTGTACAACTGCAGCCAAAGAGGTGAGTAAAATGTTTGCAGGTTCAGCCCCACCTAGTAAAGCAGGCTACTAAGCGTCTATTAAAAGGCCGCATTGGAACTGAAAGTCTGCTGCCAAAAAAAAAAAAATAAAAAAAATCTTGAAAATAGAAGGAACAAGTTTCTACATGTATTTGTTTTCCTAGGAGTGCACCACTTGTGAATTCATATTTCTTGATGACCACTTTGCTGACAGCTCTTTCAGAAAGGCAAACAGATCATCCTGCTCCAGAACAGGGGGAAAAAATCTGTCTTTACATTTACTCATTCTTGTTTTTTAAATTTTCAACTGCTTACTCAGGTCTCAAGTATTTGTAGAGCCAGATGAAAAGGAGATTGATGGAACACATTTGCTCTACACAAATTTTAATTACTGCTTTGATGGGCATATCAGAGGAGGTCAGGAGAAGTGAAATGAGCTATGACTTGGGTGGTCTCTCTCAACTGAACCTCAAGCATACAATCCCTCTTATCTCCATTGAAGTGGGGCAAGAAAGATTTACAAGGCGGCCAGGATCTGAACGAGCTGAAGCCTGGAGATCCTGACTGTTGCAAAATGCTCCCTCAGTGTCAGAGTTTAACAGTGGGTCTCATGGTGTGCTTTGCATTCTCCCAGGGAAAACACATGGACAAGTCTTGCACTGCCCAAACACCCTCAGCAGCTCTGCAAGATTTAAACGCGCACGGAAAAGGACCGTGGAGCCAGCTGGTGTGAATCAGGGGAGCTCCTCTGTTCTCAGGGGAGCTCTGCAGATTAACACTACTGAAGACATTGCCTAATGCTGTTCTATCTAGAATGTAATTATTTTGAGTTTAATTTCTGAAAGTAAAGTGGACAACAAAACCCAGACAACTGACATCCAAGCTGTCTGGTTTATCAGAAGAAACAGTGACTTAGAAACGTGTGAGCATGACCTTTAATGAGGTTTAGCAGATCTGCTTAGGATTTGGCTATCAGTAGGAGAACCCAGCTCATAGACCACTTCCCTGAGCCTGTTTCTCTGCTCGCATTGTAAACTCATGGAGTTGAATCACTCCCACATTGCTGCGCTGTTATTGTGGTACCCAGGCAAAAATATTTGGCAGACATTTCAAAGTAAATGCTTCAGATGGAATGACGGCAGCTGAGGAGCAGAATGCCAAGATTAAGAAAAGTGTCTGCACTGCTATGCAGGGAAAATTTTTGGAAGAAATGCTAAAAAGAAGTTTAGTCAAATTTTAAACTAATTGCTATTAACTTTTACTAGAAATAAGACATCAAAGTGGTCAATACTTGATGTGCAGTATTTAAAGGGTTGTTCAGAATATTAGGCAAACAAGAATAAAAATTTTCTGTCTGAAGAAAACAGGAGGGTTAATTCATCAATACTATAAAGAATACGCATTCCACTGGGAAATTCTATTCTAGCA
Organism: Origma solitaria; assembly: GCA_013397895.1. Taxonomy (NCBI): domain Eukaryota; kingdom Metazoa; phylum Chordata; class Aves; order Passeriformes; family Acanthizidae; genus Origma; species Origma solitaria. The sequence continues at coordinate 489,522 of VZRL01001641.1, read as the reverse complement.
ATATAAATTCCTCACAAAAAGATTGTGGTGAGGCTCGGTGAAAAGAAAAAACAGATATTTTGTGCTATTATAGTGGCACATTTACCTCACCAAAACTTTTTCCATTAGAAGTTGCTGTTTTCAAGGACTTTTTATAACTTGGACATCAGAATTGGCTTACAGCTAGGACTTGGTAAATAAAAGCTTGGCCTGAAATACACTTATAATGCCAAAGTTTAAAAAAAAAATATTCATTTGGACACCTTTGGTTATAGAAGAGCAAGAAAATAAAACTTTTCTGGTCTTATAGCATTTTAAAACAGCTTTGGTCCACAAAGGCAATTTGTTAGGCAATTAGTCCAATTGCTATAATGCCCTTCAGGATACTAAAAAATGAATGGTGGAGACACTAGACTTGAAAATGACTTTGCCATATGCAGTGAATACTTTTCATAAAAATTATTAAACTGATCTTTTAATCTGCTTTGCACATACATTTAAGAGTTGGACTCAATGATCCTTGTGGGTCTATTCCAACTCAGAATATTCTGTGATTCTGTGATACAGTGGAACTGCTCACCTGCCTATGCCATCAAGAGTGAGTCTGACTTGTGGTGCAGACTGAAATGTGTTTGCTGCGCCTCCAGGAGTCTGCAAAGTGTCTGGAGTCTCTCCAGTGGGCACTCTGCAGTCTCACATGCATTTGTATGTGTTTTCCATGGCTCCCAGCACGTCCCTCAGCAACACCCTGGGAAATCTGCTGCTTGTATGCATGGCACAGGGAATAAAAATTCTGTTGCTATTTCCTAAATACAAGCAAAACAAAACTAAGACCCTCCCAAGACCCCAAACAAAACAGTAGTGTGCTAAAATTTCCCACGCTGTAGTCCATCAGTATATTGAGATAAGAAAACACAATTTCTCCTGTAGCTTTTGCTTTTCCCTCTATGTTCACCTGAACTTCTGATGGACCTGTCACTCCTGCAAAATATCATTGAAGCCTTTCCTTTCCTTCCCCATGGCACTAAACGCCCTGAGAACTTTGAAGGAGACCTCATGCAGTGGTGAGCACTGCCATTGCCACAGTTAACTGTCCTACACCCACCAAACTGTCATTTGTCACAGCCTTTTTCTGCTGATTCACCTAGCACAACATTCCTCCATTAATTTTCCACTGCCTTGAATACTTGTTAATTGCCCCCATAGTTCTTCCCACGTGTTTCCCACTCAAAAATATGGACACAGGCACCATAATATGTATGCTCTGTGAATCAAAGGGGAGCAGCAGCAAATGTTTTCCGCACAGTCTGCAAATGCTCAGGAAGTTCAGCATCTCTGGACAAGTCCAACTGGCTGTACATGTGCAAATCTGTATTGCAGAGTATGTGCTGTAGATCCAGTGCTTTTCGGAAGCACTGCAAAGAATATGGAAGTGCTGTGTCATTGACACATGCATGTACCGTAAATCCATCCAGCTTTTTCTAGAAACTGCACAGCTCTAATGAATGTCACACAACCATGTGGTAGAATTTCTCTGTGCATGCACATCAAATGGATCTGAGATTTCAGGGTATGCAGAAATAGCTATGTCTTGTTTTAATGCATAGGGAAACTTCTGGAAAACACAGAATATTCTCAAAATCTAGCAGTACGTGAGAGCTGAGTGAAAAAGAAATATCTGAGAAAGAAATGTTAGCCTACAGAGTGGCCCTCAATCTCCAAAGCCTTGTGTAGCTCCCATCTTCAGATCTGATTATTTTCATCTTTCAGGTCTTGCTAATAGTTCTGCCATATTGTCCTCCTCAAACTTCTGCATTTATTTGCATCAGGGCCTCAGGTTGGCCAGGACTTGGAGGCAGAATTGTCCCACTCTTTCTGAAGGGTGAGTGCACCAAACAATACTAAAAGGTTTCCAGTTTCTAAAGCAAGATTTTATTAGAATACAAACCCTTGAACTGAAATACAGCATCTCTTTAAACTGAGTTAGCTCAGACTATTGGATGAGGTAGACTGCATGAAATTGTTTGAATATGAATCTCCTTGCTCCCCATCACACCCTTTCCCACACTCTTGGTCTCTAGTCCTGCAGTTCTTAGTGGCTTCCTGGGTTTGAAGAACCACTTCCATCTCCTCTTCCTCTCAAGTAAAGCCTCCATCTTTTCCAAACCTTACAGGCTGTCTTACAGGTATCTGAAAATCCCAAGATTTATTTTGATTCTATAGAGAAACCCAGAGTTTGAGCTTCCTTTTTTTCTCCAAAACACATTGCTTTACTCAGTCCTCTGCTCCCCAGCTTATCCTGAAGGACTGTCCTTTCCTTTCAGGCATGAGCTAGGTGATGCATTTCAGCCAGAGGAAGGCGAAAAGTGGATCTAAAGAATGTTGAAATACAGTGAATAATGTGAGTTTTCCAGTCTGAAAAAGGCTCACTTCAATAACTGAGATGTCCTGTAACCTGTTTTGCTCTCAGCCAAAAAGTATGTTAAATCTATTGGGCAGCTGATAAAAAGTCAGGTTTATGGGGGTCTGTTAAAATTCTTCATCTGGTAAAGTTGCTACAGTTTTAAGTATTGGCCCCTGCTTCAATGAAACAACTACTCAATTAAAGTTAATCATATTTGATGGGCTTGAAAATCCTTGTAGATTTTCTGAATGCTACACCACTGCCAATCTTTTCCTGGGTCTGCAAAGACAGGTGGAATGAATGTAGTCGATGGACAGGCATAATTGTCAGGCCCCAAGATAAGACAGAAAAGTCTGAAAGACCAAAGGATATGTTCAGGTTGTTCTGAAGGCAAATGATTAGTCAATATGTGGAAAACCCCAAGTGGTAGAACAGCTAGGTGCATTTCCTAGGGGTGGTTGTGTGTGCAGTTCTGAAGGATGACTCTCATATAAGCAAACTGGTGGAGAAATGAACTGCACAGGCAGTGTGCAGTTACCTGTAATGTGCCTCTCTGCATTTACCTGTGTGGATCAGAGGAAACTCCTCTCACATTTTGATTGGAGGCTATTCTAAGATCTCCTCATCATCTGCACCTTTACTGGTCCCTGCCCAGAACTGTGTGTCCTCCTTAGTGTCAGATGTGTCATTTTCTACTGTGCTTTCTCTGCCTTTTCTGCTGTCTTTTTGACAGCAAGAATGTCCCAATTCACAGTTTAGGAACAATTTTTCAGTCTGAGTAAATGATCCCAAGAGCTATGAGCACCACCAGCAAAGTCCTCCCCCAGGATCAGGCCAGAGGTTAAGCCACTGCCACCATCTGTCCTCCTCACTTAAAGCCACTGTCTAAGTTTCCATCTCTTTTAACAGAGCTGTGACTAGGTCACTGGAAAGGGAAAGGCAGAGGAAGTGCAAATTGGTGGTAGCCTTTTGCTTCTTCATGCTTCTAAAAAGATCCCCGGAAATGTTGAAACTTTATAAACCCAGAGGAGAAACGGACTAGGAGGAGAGCCAAGCGGGCAAGCTGGTACCACTCCAGAGGATGCTTTACTAACACAGATAGGACCTGTCAGAGCACTTCCAGCAGGCACTAATGTTATCCCAAGCCATTCTGTTACATAGCAAGCACAAAGGAACCAATTACAGAGAAGTGCCAAACACCTGAAATCACATTTGATGTCACAGGGAGCTGGAGATGTTCTAAAACTCCCACGGTCTGGCCTAAGCAACTCTGTCCTTCAGAAACAGAGGTTTCCCTCTAAACACTTAACAGCAGAAGAATGAGAAGCAGCCATTTCCTTTTCCTGTTCCCCTGAGATGTTCTTTATTTTTAGGTAGAAGTGAACTTCAGCTCTTAGAAGCAGGATATCCCATGAAAGGGACCCACAAGGATCACTGAGCCCCACACCCTCTTGTGAAAGCTGTTATCGCACATGACCGCTGGCTTTCTTCAAATCTCCAGTTTCTCAAATTCTCCATTTTGTATATTCTGCAAATTCAGAGACAATTTCTGCTTTGAGCGCCCTCTGTATTACAGAAAGTACCTCACAGCAAACTTTCAGGTTACCAACATTCACTCACTGAAAAAGCAGTAATTTTATTTAAAGGTTAAGGCATAATATTCCAGCCCTGGCAGAAGTCTGAAGACTTCGCTAAACATGCAGATTATGCAGGAATAAGAGTGGAAGGGCTCCCAGCCCTCGTTCAGTCAGTGCTGGAAAGTCCCAGGCATGTGGCTGGTCCCTCTCTTTTCAGAGAGGATTTCATCCCCAGTCATGACCTACTGGAGGCACACTGGAGAAAATGCCAATCAAGCAAAGATGTTTTGCACAGGGTCTCCACCGAATTTACCTTCTAAAAAGATAGTCACCTAGTTTAATTTAAGTAAACAATGGCTCTTGGAAAATGAGAGGGTGAATCTAGAGCTGCAAGTCCCTCTACTGATGGATTTAACACAATTTAGTCAGGGCTGTTGCCTAACAGCAACCAGCCAGAGTTATGTGGGATGAATCCAACATGAGACATTTTAATCCAAAGTCTCAATGTGTGTGGCAATTCTTTCTACTTAAATTCATCACAGCAAATTAAGATTATAATCCTACAATAAACTCAAGTAAATTAATTCTTCTGCCTACAAACCACATCTGGCTTCCCTAGGGATTCCTAGGATTTGGTTTCTGAAAGTTTTTGTCATATTTGGGCTCCTGTCCCTGTGCCATAGCCTTTTGATAGAGGGCTCCTGTTTATCGGTAAGATTTCTGGCTTTCCTGTCATCCTTAGCACCATCCCCTTGCCACTGGTTTAGTGCTATCTTGGGTTTAATTTTAGAAATACAAAGTGTAGGACAGAGTTGCTGTGAAGGCAGGCTGAGAGAGCTAGCATTCATACTGGAGAAGAAAAGCTCCAAGCACACCTTATTCCAGCCTTCCAGTACCTACAAGAAAGATGGGGACAGATTTTTAGCAGGGCCTGTTGTGATAGGACAAGACGCAATGATTTCAAGCTAGAAGAACATCCATTTAGATTAGATATAAGGAGAAAGATTTTTATGATGAGGGTGGTGAAACACTGCAACAGGTTGCTTGAAGAGATGGTGGATGCACCATCCATGCAAACATTCAAGGTCAGGTTGGAAGTGGCTCTGATGTAGTTGAAGACGTCCTTGGTCACTGCAGGGGGTGGACTAGACATTAAAAGGTTCCTTCCAACCCAAGCTATTCTATGATTTTGTGAAAAAGGAACAGTGTAAAAAGCTGGATCTGTCTTTTACTAGAGTGACTAGAACTGAAATTTGTTGAACTGACCTAGAATTTTTCTCTTCTTGCAAAGTAACATTTTCACTTAAAAACTGCTAGAGCTCAAGTAATCCCAGCAATAAAATAGTTGCTATTCAATGCCATAGTAGCTTTTGAAACAAGAAAACTTCTTTCTGTGATCACTGCAAATGATTAAGAGACCATCAAGTTTAAAAAGTCTTTGGCTCTGCTTAACATTTGCTAAGCACAGTTTAGACTGTTTTATCCATTTATGCTGCCTCACTTGTCTCCTTCATGTGCCTTATATAATAATTTCCAAAGTCAGAAACAAAAAAAATTAGAAAAAGGCATTAGCTAAGATGAAATGGCACAAGTTTAAAACTCTTAGCAGCCATAGAACCTGGTGACAAAGAACAAAGAGGTTTAAAAATCATCACATTTTATAACGTTAAAATGCCACACATTAAATATAGATTTCACTGCTGATTATATTGTTACACATTCCATTGTTCCCATGCCATTGGCCTTCAGGACTTTATTACTTATGTAATTCCAAGATCTGACACAGCTAAAGTGAAATGCATCTGATCTCAATGAATGTCATCAGATGAAAAAAAGTAGATTTCTGGAGAAAGAAGTACCATTTTAATTTTGCTGTGAATCCATTGATTGGTGACAGATGTTACCATTTCCATTTAATTAGTCTTGATTCATTGGCCAAACAAAAATATAGATAGATGTCAAAGTATTTGAAGTCATCCAGATAAAGAGTTCAATCAAACTAGTTTCCTTCATGATTTTTCATTCTTTTTTTTTTTTTTCCAGATTTTCCATATTAAGGGAAACCTGGTTTAGTGGCATCCAGAGTCCTACCAATACACATTAAAGCTCTGAAACAATACATCATATGATTATTAATCAAGGGCTAGGAAAGCACGGGCCTGTGAGAAGAGGAGAGGGCGTTTCAGTAGGAAGTGTTCTGTGCTGAGTGGTGGCTTGAAACACCAGCGTGGCACTGTGTCAACAGAAGCACCTCAAACTGATGTTTCCTGACCACCACGTATTCAGAGAGGTTCATACAGATACAAACATAGTTAATAGGCATAATTTAAAATCCACATCAAAATCCCAAGGAAGGAACCGGCAATTTAAAATAAATAAAACTTGACCATTTTTTTCACTCACCCTGAAATATGAGCACACACCTTATATCTTTTGGATGAAGTGTTGATAAAGAAGAGAATGTCTCTCACTTTCTCAGCCTACCTGGGTCACTAAAGAAAAACCTCTATCCTACAAGTATCCAGATAATTCTTTTCAAATCTGTAATTCTTTTCAAAAGAAAATACATGAAAGGTTTTTTGTCATATTTGTACTGTTTATTTTAAAGTACTAGCAATTTTTCTTAATATTTAAAAACATAATACTTAGTTTTCTTGATTTTCATATGTGTTATTTTTATGAGAAATCTATTTTACCATAGTTTTCATTAGAAGGGAGTGTAATTGCTATCAAAAAGGAAGGTTTATTTTGCTTACTCTCTAAGAGTGTAGCAACATATGTACCTGCATATTAGAGATTCAGTGTTTTCAAAGTGTGATACACAGATAAGGAAAATCTTGTTACAAGGAAAACATATATAAATTATACTTTTTTCATGATTCAGAAGATGTTTAATTATTTTTTAAAAAAATAAAATGCTTTAAATAAGCAGGTTAATTCCTCCTCATCCTTGGAAACCCAAAACCATTTTGCTGTGGTCCACAGGCATCTGGCATGTCTCAGGCATTTGAGGCACTCTGAAAGAGACTGATCTGAACTCGGAGGGAGACAAGCAAATACAGGTGCTTAACATGGGTGTGCAGACTGTCAGCCTGAAAATTATCTTCACTCACCATCAACTTTGTTAACAACTTTCTATGTCCATTAGTATATCTGATTTCCAGTTTATTCTCTCCTTTATAGTTGTTGTAAGTTGTTCACGTGTGCACGGGTTTCTGAGTGGCAGTGGCTGTGGCAGAGAGCCCTGGTGGCCCACTGTCTGTGGGGCAGTTCTGGAGGGCAGGAGGAGCCTGGCTGCCCTTGCAGATGGGCATCGCCAAGGCTGCTGAGCTGGAGCGTGGCTCCTGCAGAGAATGAGGGGTGCTGTGCAGCCAGGCATGCCTCAAACACTGCAGCAACAACCCAAACAGGGTAGAGGAGCCTTCAAATCAAACTGCACAAGTTCATGAATGCTGTAATAACCACTACTCTGTTTCGAGACATTCTGATGGCTTTTCACATTTTGTTGGTTAGCCCTGATAGCTCTGAGCTCTTCTGTCCATTTCTCCTTGGAGAAGCCTGTGCAAGCAGCAAGGGTACTGGCAGTGCTTCAAGGGGTTCCAGCTTTGGACCCATAAAGATTTCAGTGAAACTATTTGGATGGTGCTTATCAGGTATAATATTTCACTCTGTACGGTCTTTCTGCCCACCTGAAAACCATCTAGGAGGGTAGACCGAAATTTCCCCGAAAAATGGGGCCTCAGATCCTTGTTATGCTCCTGTTCTAAATAACTTCTTCAAGCTGTTCTGTGGATTTTGTGTTCCTGGGTTTCCTTTGATGTGGTACACTGTAATTTGTACTACACTGCTTGTCTTTTTAAATATGATGCTTAATCATGTTTCATTCTCAGAGTCTTGATGTAGTTATGGATCAACAAATTGGGTGCAGATTTTTTTTTTGTGGGTTAACTTCTAAAGATATCTCCATATAATATAGCAGGTGAAGTTTGTGTTAATACATAAAATATTTCTATGTAAAAATAAAACTGTGTTTGGAAAAGATATTTGTCTTTGGAACAACCTCTACAGAAATGCATTTTTTCATTCTGCTTAATCTCCAGCAACTGAGAAGTATAACACATCACTTGACATTCTTGGAGTTGGCTTTGCCTTGCACAATGTATTTCTGTAGCTGAAAGATGCAGTTTTACACCTCCAGACCCCCTGTTACTGTAACTAAGGAAGTCAGAGTCAGCTTTCTCAACAGGTTCCTATGTTGTTGTGCTGAAGGGAATGCAACTAAATTAACCATTGCAGGTTTCAGTCTTAATGCAAACAAAACATAGAAGGGAAAAAAGAAAGGATGAAAAGTAGCTACACATCTCTGGACTCCTGGGACAGCTGGGTGGAAACAGCATGAAAAAAAAATATGTCCCTGCTGTCCAGCTATAGCACATATCAGCTGGAGCCCAGAACTGCTCTGGGAAGGTGCCTCTTGGGTAATAGCTGAGCTTATTCCTAAATTGTCCTCAGGGAATTCCTCCTAAAGCTCTTCAGGGATTAGTGGTCAATTTACTTGTCACGGCACAGCCTCTCTCCTGTACAGAGGATCAGTGTGGAAGGAGAAGGAGCCCTGGTTGTGCCTCCCACCATCCACTCCTGGCCCCTCCACTGCAGGAGTACAAGAAGGTGATTGAGTGCCCCTGTGTAAGGGCATTACCACCAGAGCCTCTTTCTAGCCTGGAAAATAGCTCAGTTTCTCAGTTCTTGTTGCACTTTTCCTCGTGCACATGCACTACACAAGAAAGAGTGTGCTCCTGCACTGTCTTGCAGAGTCAACCAACTATTTCCCTCCAAAACAAATCCCGTGTCCCAGTCTGGGGACAGTTCAGTCCAGCAGCTGCTCCAGAAGTGGGATGGGTGCCACTGCCCAAGCTTCAGCCTTCTCTGCTTTTAACAGTCCTTCAGCACTGGGTCAGTAGGCTTTCCATCTTCAGACACCTTCTTCCCTCCTGTCATGTCCAAGAACATGAAACACTTCCCCTCAAGTCTCAGGTGTGAAAGAATCACTGAGCTACCATACAGCCTTAAGGAGTTGCAGGCATGATGAGATAAATCACTACGTGTTAGGGTTACAGGGACATCATATTGGCCACACCAAAGGAGACCTAAGGGAATGTTCTATGTACCAGAGATGTAGAATGAGACCAGTTTTTATTATGAGTTTTCATTAAATAAGTTCTGTATTAATTGCATCACGCCTGCTGAGCTGAATGTCTGCTTGAGGCCACCTGAAACATCCGCAGTGTCCCAAGGGTACAGCTTCTCTGAGCAGCCATGCTCAGCAGCCTTGCTCAAAGCATACCTAGCACGACCCCAAAGCAATAAATTCAGTGCAAGGCAGCTCAGCCGCTCACAGGTCATCATAAAATTGCTGTGGTCTTTGCATCACAGCTAATGACTGGGGCAATCATGCCGGGAGAGAGAGATTGAGATCAAAATTCCTCTTGGCCCCGGGGTTCAAAGCTAGTCTTCCAAAAAGAGTGACATAAATTATACAACAGTCTACCCTCCATCTTCCATTCCTTTCACTAAATAGCACCTGGATGAAAAAGAGAAGACTAATCCTGAGTACAAACCCTAGGCTCGCCTGTCTGGCTGAATGCCTATTGCATTACAGTATCACACTCCCTCATAATTGTTCTTCCTCTAGCTTTGTGAATATTAAGGGTGCTTAGGCATCAAATCTTAGGACTTCTTGACTGACCAACTAGCGTGAACTTCCAGGGGATAAGTGGGGGAATGAAGTCCAGATTGATATTTTAGACTCAGCTACCCAATAGTCAGCAATTTGGAATTTCAGGCTCTTAAAAGTTTTTGAAGTCTCACCTTGTATAGTCTTCGGGAAGTGAGAAGGGCACAGTTTCTGTACTTCTTTCCCTGAATATAAAGATTGCATTTATGCATGGCTCTGTTGTGAAATACAGGAGGCAGGAGGAGAGAGAGGAGAGCATCTGTGACACTGGCTGCTATTTCAGTATAACCTGGTGCCAAAGCACATCTTGGGCCCAAATTAATCCATGGTTTAGTTGGGGGGTTTTTCTTAAGAGAATAAACGCATTCATGCATGTCTTTTCCTGTAGCCGCAAAAGACCAAATTCAGTTGTAAAGTTGCACATTTTTCCTAGTGGTGTTCTAAGAAAAACAAAGAGAGTCTGTGAGACGGACATCAGTTAATAAAGATGAGCATGAACTGCTCACTAATGGAAATAACACTTGAATTCACAGGCATCCTCAGTTGCAAATGGAACCTGAAAGTTGTCAGGAAGATGTTGCAGTTCCATTTGGCATGACACACACCCTCCTCGTGCTGACAGTTCTGCAAAGTTACATTTTTTAAAACATATTTTCTTAATGCATTTTTTGGCTAACTGACTTTTCCCATTACCTCTGAAACACTTTAGTCTAATTCACATTAACCAGCTTACTGAGATACCAACAACATTCTTTTTATCCAGGATCAGTTGACCACACTTCCAAAACTGCTGGTATTTAAAGAAAGTTCAAGCCCTTTTCTGACTGCTGTAGGGCTCTGAATTTCTCATTTATCTTGCTCATTCTGTTATCTATGCACAGAGTAAGGAAATAATTTTAATATTTCCCCAAATTACCTATTCTCTTTTCTCCTGTTAGAGCTAATGGTATCTATAGAGAGTGAGGAGCAATGGCTCCTAAGCTGGAAACCAAGGGAACCTAGGCAGCCCTCAGTATTGTCCAAAATTCTTTTCCATGGTGTGAACTTCTCAAATTAATAGACCATGAAACTTTAATTGAAATATACTTCAAGCTGAAGTGCAAAGATATCCCAAAAGCCACAGGTTAATGTAAAATGACAGAGATTTAAAAGAAGATTCATGCAGGTTGCATGGAGAAGGAGTCCTGAAATGAGATGTGTGAGAGATGGTTTATGTGTGCATTCTGTTTACAATGTGGAAAAAGTTTCTCTCAGACCTTTTTAGAGACATTTTGGCAGAGCTGCCAGAATGTTTCATCACAATATCCAGCACTAGCAGAACCAAATATCTTTGTGCTTCATTTTCCTGTAATCTGCTTTAATATCTTCTATTTCTCTAAGAATTTCTGATGTAAATTTTTCTCATAATATTGAAGCTGCATTTTAAATTTAAATTTTATTTCATTTGTTTTAGCTGCTTTATATCACAATCAATACATTTTATTAAGAAAATACCAAAAAAGGATTACCTATGTGAAGAATTATCATTACTGTTCACAAAATCAAAATTAAATATTTCTAAATCGTCTGTAAAAAGACATCCCTGGCCTCTGTGGATCTCTCTGTTCTGTATGGATTCTACATTGTCCGTCACGCAGGGTAGCAAGGTGAGTGATCTAGCATTGGAAAGACACTGCAAAATCAATCCATCTGTGATTATATTCAACCAGTATCTCCAATATAACACAACATTGTAATTTTGTGATGATCTGGTCACCACAAAATAAATTTAATGATGCATGGGCCATGGTAGTGGATTTTGCTATTGAACTAACTAAGCTGGTGGGCTGAATTTTTCTCAAGGAGTTCCTTTCATACTTCTCTGGAAGACCCTAGCACAAGGCTCTCTAGGTGTATCTTTTTCTGGCTTAATGGATAATATATTTGTGCTAATGTAGATCTACAGACATCAGAGAAAATGTCCCTCATGTAGATCATCTTGAGCTTAAAGCAAATCGTGTTTCTTATTCCCAATAATCTCATATATGTGTCTCTAACTAAATTTTTGTACCAGATTGACACAGATTACCTAAATTCCCTCACACCGATGCCAAATGCCAACACAGTGCCATTCTGGGTGGAGGGGAAGCTGCTCTGGTCAGACTGAGTCTGCAGCTCAGATAGAATAGCTCAAGAGGGAAGACACAGTCTGCTCATCTCTGCTGTGCTGCCTTGAAATAAAGATACAGACATGAGATCTCAAGGCCAGGTTGGATGGGGCCCTGGGAACCTGATCTTGTGGAGGTGTCCCTACCTGTGGTGGGGGATATTGGAACCTGGTGGTCTTTCGTCTCCATTACTACCCAAGCCATGCTATCATTCTATGACTGCACGATGAATGATGAATAAGGAAGTTTATCATATTTGTGTTTTTTCTCTACAAGGTATAATTTCCTTTCTGAGGCTCAGGGTTCAAGATAATTTTTATATTTCCATACTGATTATGGGATGGTTTTGGTGTAAAAAATCCACACCCCTAAATGAAAATTTTTAGCTGTTCTAAAGTTATACAGTGCCGTGGAGATCTTAACATCTATGAAAATCCTTCATTGCTCATCCCACCATCTCAACAATGTAAGGGAGCAGGAGCACCTCCTCACAGCTGGCTTCATTTTGCTTTATGCTGCCAGTTTTGAGTGGAGTTACAGCCACATGGACTCAAACCAAGTAACAGCATCCCTGACCTCTTGCCTCTTAGGCTGCATTTTGCTCTAGTATTCAGCTGCAAATCCTAACATTTTTCACCTGTTTTTTGTGGAATTTTAGCTGTTGTTGCCAACCACTGAATTAGTCCACAGCAGGAAATAACAATCGGTGCTGATGGTGGCAACAGTGCAAGGCCCAACACAGCCACACTTTTCCCATGTGGACTTTTTCCTAGCAGGAATAATGAAAGGACTTTTGTGGACAGTCGGTAGCATAGCCTGTCTGCTCCTGCCCTGAGCAGATCATCCCTCTCTTCCCCAGATTTAGCAGCACCTACTAATCCACACAGACCCCAAAGAGCACAGGAGGACATTCAGTACGTGGCCCACAAAATGCTCTCCCTGCAGCAAAGGGTGGTAACCAAGAATGTTTTTTAAAAAAGTATTTGAACATAGAAAACATCTGTGCCTCTCTTCTGTCCAGGTTTATTTTTCCAATACTTCACATACCACAAATAGTTCAGTATGACTCCTCCATTAGAATAGAGGAAAAATAAAAACATGTAATATTTAATTTAAAAGAATGTTTTTATTGACATGACGAATTTGATCAAATAGTCTATACTGCCACCCCCCCACTCCCTATCCCCTTTCTCCACCTCGTCTTTCTGTTTCCCTCTCTTTTTAAAGAGCACTTTGCTATCCTTCAGGGCTGCTGAGCCTGTCAGCCTCTCACTGCTTCTGGGATGTTTGGCTGCCCTCAAAGCATCATATGACTTCAGTTAGCTTGGGGGGCTCCAGCTGTGCTCTTAAATGTCATGGACAGAGGTAACAAAAGGGGAGAGGGTTAAGAGAATCAAATATGTTATTAGACATTTCTTTTAAATCCTCTTGCAGAAGATGTAAATCACATGCTTGGCAGCCAGATTTGGGGATGTCATAATGGGGTTTGTTTGGTTTTTGGTTGATTATATCCCCAAACATTTGCTATTTCTTACATTTTTTTCCTTTGTTTGTCTTACTCATTCCTCATTTATTTCTATTTAAGTCCAAGGGGTCAGAACCTAGGAAAAAATTTTGACAGTTCCTGCAGCTGATACAAGTGCTTTCTCATCCAAGCTATTTGGGAGCCTATTTGGGATTGCTCACCATTAAAATATATCCTGGCCCTTTTCTCCCTTGGCCCATGAAGTGCAGCTCCTTGCCCCTGATTGACACAAAACACTACTCAGGGCAAATTGCCACTCTACAAAGCACCTCAGCACACAATTATCTTGAAACACATTCAGATATCCAACAGAATTTAAAGCCAGAGTGCCTAAATTAAGAGGAAATTCAGTTCATTAATAAATAAATAATTAATAATAAATAAAATAAATTAATAATCAATAATAAATAAAGGAGATCAAGGCGTCGCCTCCTGATGACATTCCGTACTTGTTTAACTGGAAAAGTGAAATGGGGATCCACCATTTAGCAAGTTAAACAGCACTTACGAACTGCCTCGAATAAACCTTCCTCTGGGCTATTTGCTCTTGCAGAATTGGTTCCCTCTGAGTAGGGAGAAAATGGGAATTCACCTAGTTTTCAGAAAAATAACAGTGAGGAGAAGCTCCTGAGATGTGTGGAAGGGAAAAGGACAGATCGGTAAGTAAATTTTACTGAGATTAAACAACTAAAGGAAAAATGGAAGGTCTTAAATTCTTCTCCTCCTCCCAGGGCTCCTCCAAAACTGACACTGCCACCTGGGAAGATATGACAAACATATGGCCCCTTTCTTGCACTAGTCCCCCATCCCAATAAAAAGCCAAGGAATTGGAAGAGGAAGAGGCCTTTTTTGTACATCGTTCCAGGAAGAACTGATGCAGGTCTTTTTTAGGGTGAAGCTCAGAGTGTAGTGGAGACATCAGCTCTTCCATTCTCAAGTTCCCTTCACCTGCATGCTCTTCACTGTCCCCAAGCAGTGCCATCATCACCGCAGGGAGAACAAAATGATGTCTAGGTCATCTTTTCATCTAGATAACTAGATGATCTCCAGAGGTCCATTCCAGCCTTTGCTATTGTGTGAGCATTGGCCATGGGTCTGAAGCCTCTCTTCTCCTCTGGGGTGTTGTAGCAGGCTGATGGTCACTGTGACTTCGAGGTTTTGTTATCCTGATGCCCAACACATGACACAGCTCCCCGATGATCAGTCAAGAAAAACACTGTTTTTCATACACTAGACACCATTGGAAAAAAAATCAGCCGATGGTGAGAAAAGTTGAAATGTTTTCAACAGAAGTTCTATTTCTTTCTTTTACAATCTGTGAAGTTCTTAGAAAATGTAAAGCTAGGATGAAGCTGAAGAAAAGTTTTCATGAAGATTTTCTCTGATGAGTTTACCATTAAAAGAAGTCACATACCCCATCTGGCTCCAATTATGCTTCAATCACATTGTCCTGAAATGGTAAAGAAAGGTGTGGGGAAAATTGCTTAAGTGTCTTTTTACAGGTTTATGGATAAATGAAAAAAAATTTGGGCTTTTATCAAGAAATTATTACAACAATGCTGACAGGAAATTTCACAGCCATCTCTGTGTGTGATTCCTGAAGATTTTGTCCAATAATTTTGTTATTCTTTAAATGTAAAATAATTTCAATTGTCCAAGCTGTAGCCTGTTAGGGAGTACAACACAACACATTCAACTGCGGTCAGTAACTACGCATAGTTTATCTCAGCTTGTAAGATTGGGTTTCTGGGTGATTGATAGAATCCTCTACTTCTTTAAGGCTTTCTGGATATGATTTTGCTGTATCAATTGTGTAAATGGGATGTTCATATGAGATTTGACAACATGTTTGTATTTAATTTAATATCTGTGGGCTAATAAGTGTGGTTTGGAGAGTTAGAGTGGAAGGATGGAGGACTATGTATGCACATACACAATCCTGAGACCATCCAACCCATATTTATTTGAATATAAACAACAAGGTTCTGATCCCACAGTAGCTATAGAGCTGTTTATCATTGACTTTAAAAGAGTAGGATAGGAAACTTTACCTACAGAAATTCTCAAATCACTGCAGACATTGTCCTGCTAGAGCAACAGCTCAAGGAGCCTGGCTAAAAACTTTTTAATTTTTGCAAGTAGATTCTCCATTTTTCAGCAAACTCGCAGAGAGCTATTGCACACGACAAAAGGGAACATGTTAGCTGTCACTATTGTATTATCTTTATTCATAACTGTTGTTATGTGTGTAATGAAATTAGAAAGACAGCACATGTGTTCACCACCTGAGCAGATGAAAACATCATTGTGAACTGATAAGATGTTAAAATATGTTCCTCCACAGTTCCAAGGTGCAGTCATGCATCTGTTAAATATTTACTTTGATAAAACTAACTTAGAACTCATTTGTGTTTCTGAGACCAGGAAAGGGTCTCTACAAACAGAACATTGCAAAATGGATGAGTTTGTCCAGGAAAAGAAGATTTGAAATCTTGGGAAAAGAAACTACTCTCCTTTTAGCAATTGTTTTTGAAATTGAGTTGATTTCATAAGCTCAAGGGAGCTTTGTTAAAGCACATACAGAGAAACTTGAAAAACAAGCAAGGATTTAATGTAACATCTGAAATATTCAAGGCTCTGTTGCATAAGTGTTTGCTGTCTCTTTCTCACCCTGCAGTTGCCTCTTTCCATATCACTTTCCTGTCATAAGATGAACCAAAGAGGAGAGAGCAATAAAACATAGAAACAAAAGTACATGAACTTCTTAGTTTCCTTCTCATGTAACCTCAAAAAGAAATTCTTTTCTCGCTTATCACTCCAGCATCAGAAAGAACAGAACAAAACTTGCATCTGCTCAAGTTTGATGGCTCAGGGAAGGGAAACTTAATAGAAGATTTGCTGGGGTGCTATCCCAGGCTCAACAATATGTCTATACCAATTAGGGACAATTGTCATTTCATCTTTGATGCCAGTAGAGTTATGGCACAAGCAGAGCATCTGGCCAAACACGTTCAAGTCTGTTGATACAGCAGGTATAGTGCAAACCCACTAGCACTGGTGCAAACAGGTGATTTGTAGTGGAAATTGTTCCCTTACCTGTAAAAATCTCATCTCCATACTCACAAATAAGCACGGGGAAGGGTGGCAAGCAGGGTTGCCCAAACACTGCTTTCAGGGACGTGAGCACCAACCTGGCTGCTCCCAGGGCTGTCCTGAGGCACCCTTACCCCCAATGGCAAGGAAGCACTCCAGAATGGATCTCTGGAGCATGTTTTGGACTGAGGAGGGTCACTGCTTGTGTAGTTATGAGGTTATTATAGGATGCAGACAAAGGGTTTTGGGGCTGTAGGTGATTTATTATGAGATGGTTAGGGGAGAAAACAAAGGCAGGAGTGAGAATCAAGGTAATTTTGTGAATGGCCAAGCTTGTGGGGAACTAAAGGTCTAAGTGTATTAAAAACGCTCATTGAGTGTAATTAGTTTGCTGGTTAGTGCCTGGCCATGCCCTGTACCTCATCAGCACAGTTTATCTTATTCAATTCCTTTCTACATATTTCTGGGGGCGGAACTGTCTCTTCTGTGTGTGTGTGTGCGTGGGAATCTGAGTGCAGCCACAGGGCAGGGACCAGGAGTTAGAGACCCCTGCATTCATGGTACAGCACCTGGGACAACTGCTGATGTGCACATGAGCACCCTGTGAGTGACAGTATGAGCTGTCAAGTAGCTAGGGGAACCTGGGAACCAGAGAGCTCTGTGTCTGGGAGTGAGAAACCTGGAGGAGGTAGCTGCTCGTGGGTCCAGGTCTCAGAGATCTGCTGAAATGACCATGGGATTTGGTGGTTTATTCACATGTATGCATGTTGGTGTGTACAAGGTCTTTACCAGCAAATGGAGTGGAACTGTGCCTCCAGAGACTCAACATGAACCAAGAGATGTCCAGTTGTCAGCTTCTGGGAAGCATGGGATCCAGGGCCAGCTGCAGGGTATTCTGTGTGTCTGAGCCCAGCTGCTGTGGGGATCTGCACTGTGCATACATACATACAAATTTTCCCTCCAACAGGTTTCCACCCTGCTCAGTCAGAGAGGGGAGCAAGACAAGGCCAGTGGCACTGCTTGTGCTCATATGAGTGCTCTGCGTGTCTGTCTGTGATCGGCTTGGCCAACCCTGCACACATACGCTTGCGGCGTCTGAATGCGCTCTGTGTGTGTGTGCCTCCTGCAAATACAGGCTCTGGCCCATGACAGGCTGGACTCAAGGGCATGGAGTTGCAGCAGCTTCACCCTTGTCAAGCTACAGTTTTGAACATCTTCTTAGCAGTGTTTAGTTTAAAAAGCAGAGTAAAATGTATAATTGCATCATGATTTAAATTGGTGCTACTCATTTACTTGGGATGGCTTCGACAAGTGACCATCCCTCACTGGAAATCTCCACTGTCATCAAGACCAGACATGGTCTGTGCTCTTGAAGGAGTCTCTTACATTTCCCATGTCCAGGAAAACCAAACTGAGAAAATCCTCTATCAGACTAATTGCCTCAGACATAGTTAATATGTCCAGAATGATTTAAAGTCTTCAGCTGAAAGGGTATAAATAAATGCAAAGTCCATCTGTTTCCAAAGCACTGTGTCTTTATGATAGGCTAAAGAAGTAAGGCTTTCCCTGCAAGATACAGATATTAGCAGAAGCAGGGATCAGTTTATTCTATGCATACTGGAGAAATCACTATCTGGTGTGAAAATGTGAACTACGTTTGGAAAACATCTGTAGAGAATTTCCAAGCGAGACCTGGATGTATCTGAGTTGTAGGTGAGAGTTAAGAGAAAAACAGCTGAAAGTGGAGTTGTCTACTTAGGCTATAATATTAATATCTAAATTAACTCCTCCCTTGCCCAAAAGTGATGTGGAACTACGAGGATTATGCCATTCCTTTGTCTGAAATTAGTTTCATTTAGAACTGTAAAGAAGCCCAGTCAGAGCAATTTTAGAGGTTACCCTTGTGGTGTCTGCAGCCATCTCTCTGCCTCAGGATGACAGTCCTGCAGCTCCCTGGAACCTCCTTTTTGCTCTTCATGTCAACAGGCAATGCATTTGCTGATTAGCCAGGGCTGCTAATGCAAGTTGGAAAGTGTCTTGGCCAGCTGTTCCACCAGCTCCTTCAGCACCCTTGGGTGGATCCCATCCCACCCCAGAGACTCCTGGTCACTGACATGAAGACTGCTGGCCCTAGTCAGGTGTGTTAAGAGCCATACTTACCCCGTGCCTTTCTGCAGCCCTCAAGAATAGCTCTGTGAAATGCCGGCAGTCCTTCACTCCCACCCTTCCCAGGCTCTGGCTGTCAAACTTGCTTTAGGCTGGGGCAAATGAAAAATCACACTTCTGAAGTGTGTGGGAGGTAATGTTAGCAATCAGACTTTTCACACAGAAACCATCAGGGCTGGGGGATTAAACAGGACAAAGGCAGACATATAAACAGTCATGTTCCTGAGATCATATGAGACTCAGGGAAGTAAGGACATTGATGACACCTGCAGAAGAGGAAGGCATAGCAATGTGGAACCTTCAAAACCCCCTATGTCTTCTTCATTGAACCAGATTTCCAAAACTGCGTAGTACTATTGTGTCCATCGGAAGAACAGACACGTACAGGACTGCACATGAGTTTTTGAGAATGCCTGCAATGAGTAGAGACATCTCCAGTGGTAGTGTGTCTCAGATTTAAATCTCATTCCATCCATTTTGTTGATTTTATGAAGACAAAGGAATAACCTCACTTTTCCCCACTTGTTATCAGTGTTCATAGCATTTTGCTGAATGAATGTTTAAAAAAAAAACTGGATTAAAGCATTATCACTGATACATTCTGAATAACTCTATAAAAAACATTCATTTTTGAAAACGAGATTATTTATTACTGTTTTAAAATTATTTTAACTTGCTGTGCCAAGTAACAACACTTCAGATTGGAAGATGAGTTCTGTCGTCCTTGGGGGGCAATCTAATTTTCTATTTTAAACACAATTTAAGTTTCTGCTGGAGCAAATTGCCAGCAAGCAAAGGTCACTTGGCTTGTCCAGAATCATACTTAGCACATATTTTACCTTGACGATAACCATACTCGTTGCTTCTTCAGTGACCCTCTTCCTCTCTTCCTTGTTTTTAGGAGATCTGTTAAGCAGATTATTTTCTAGGAAAAAGTTACTTTTTCAGAAGTACATGTCTCCACGTTCTGTGTCTGAATGTCTCCAGGCTTTGTTTATGATAGTGTGTTTGTCCGAATGAATAACTCTGTTGTAAGTCAGAGTTATGAACCCAGTTAGAAGTTTATGAACTTCACATTAATACCATGATACAAATCTCCTCCTCTCTGATCCATGCCTAGATTTGAGTCCCCTTTTTTATGATTCTTTTTTGCTATTGCAGCTGTATCTTCTCCAGTATTTCCCACATACCATACTCAACTGCACTACACCATCCTAAATCTGTGATCCAACAGCAAGTTCCTCCAGCAGGGAACCCTGGGTCTTACTTAGCCTGGGGGAAATTAAATTCTTCCTCAAATGCCATGGCATGCAGCAGAAGTACGTCCATCACTCTTTCAAATTACAAAATCATACAGAAATGTCGGTAAGAGCTTTGCCTGTGGCGATTCTGTGATCCCAATAACACCTGTAGGATGCATGTATAATGGAAAGATCAGAGGTAATTCCTCCAAAAAGACAGCAATAGAAAAAGATGCACAGATAAGCAGTTAACAAATCATTCATCAAAATGCATCAGATGGCCTGTATTTATGCAAACATAAGAGCTACGGATCATCCTGATAAAAATAGTTTCTGGCACACAGGGGAATCAGAACATCTCTGTGATAATGTGCCACCCAGGTCCACAGAAGTGCTTCTATTTCTAGTTGGCAAACAGGAATTATTCTTCAGGGAGAAGACATCTCCTTCACAATTGCAAATGTTTTACCAGATGAAGGAAGATGTAATAAGTTCTGTGAAAGTCCACTGAATCTCCAAGAAATTAAAGAAAGTGGAGTATACTGTTTCTTTTTTTTTTTTTAAACTGAGTGTAAAAGATGTGCTTAAATTGAGACAAAGACATTTCTTCACACATCAAAACCATGTGGGACATAACTGTTAACCTTCATAAACAAAGTGAGATGCAAAGGGCTCGAAGGAATGTGACATATTTTCATTCAAACAGTAGAGAGGACCCTACAATCAGCTGTTTCTCACTCTAAAAACTGTAGAAGAAATAAATCCTGCAGCACATCCCCAACTTCCCAGATCCTCAGATTGCCTTTGCTGAGGGTGGCTGTGTCTTTATTTATAGCAGAAGCTGCCTGTAGCCTACTGCCATGTTCCTTCTGTCATGTGCTTCTGGGAGTTGGTCCCTGCTGCTCTACCCAGAGCCTCACACCCTGCTGAGATGACAGCCAGAAGGAGTCATTTAAATTAGACACTCCGGTATTTCAGATGCATTTGCAGAAACTCCAAAAGCTACCAAGATTTTCAGCTCAGTTTGAAAATACCAGGAGAGGGAGAATTTGCCCCATTTCCCTTGATAATATGACCCTTTACTTAATCTTCTTCTCCCTTAAAATACTGTATGTCTATCTTCTGGCTCAAATCAATTAACTTCAGCATCCCACCTGTCTTTGTTATCCTCTCTGCACTGCATGAAAGAGTCCTGTAGCACTCTGCATTCGCTCTCTGTGGGAAAACCTCACCATTGGGTTATCGTTGTTTTCACCTGGGAAAGAGCTGCTCTGTTGATGTCAGGTTTAAATCAGAGATTCTGTATTTCTGTGGGTTTTTTTCTTTTTAAATTAGTCTCTGACACCACCATTCAACTCTTCAGTGGGTCTGAAGCACAGCAAATCAGTGAGTGCTATTTTATACCAGGTGAGGAATTGGCCCCCTGATTGTCACCCTACTCACTCCTCATGCTGTAGTACCTGCCTTCACAAGATACTGAATGCGCCTTAGTGTCCTTTAAGTGTTACTTTGTACAACTCACCTGATTAAAAATATTGCTTTTTGTAACATTTAACTCTGAAGTATTACTTCACATCCCTTCTTTGGAAGTGCTCTACAGTGTGGCAGCAAAAAACAAACGGCGCATGTTTTTGCTCTGCTAACCCAGATGGAAGTTGATTTATGGCTCAGACATACAGTTGAGACACCTCAAAACTCCCCTGATGTCTACAATGAACTAAAATCTTGATCTGACTTGAACTGCTCATATTCAGCTGGAGAGTTAGGCTGCAGAGCTCATTCAGATGCTCATGCTGGATTCGCTCCAAACCCAGCTGACCTCTCTTTTTAGGGCTGGGCTGCAGCTGCAAACAGAATGTGCAGAGCCCTCGCTGAAAATAGTCGTCTTTGTTGTGACTAAGGTATTTAGATCTTTTTTCAGTAGCACCCTTATTTGATTGACTGATGTGCCTGAAAGTTATTTCTGAATCTGGGTTATTTCTATTTTTGACTTAAGATTCTAGATGCCGTGTAATTGTTAAGCCCACTCTTTTATTTGATAGCATTTTTTAATCTGTTTTGTTGTGTAAAGTCTGTATTTGTGTCAGAAATATTGATGGTCACCACCAGACTAAGGGCGTCTTCCTCATGTATTAAATTACATTGCTTAGAAGCACAAGTCAACACCATGCCCTCCTGCACTGCTACTTGGAGACTTTTTTTAAGTCCCTTCTTCTTTCCTTGTTAGAAAAACACAAGACTGTTCAGTAACTCCTTCAGTCTCAGCTCACAAAAGGAAGAACTGATGATCTGAATTTGCCTGTTCTTACACATTGATGGCTTGATCGGCTCTGCTAAAGTTGGTCAAATATTTTTCATTCTCATTAGAAATGCTTGACATGCTGGATTCAAGAATGAAATATAAAAAAGGCTTGTAACAATCATTGTGCAAGTAAATACATGAAATTTTAACAATAATCAATAATTTATGGAGTTTCCTGAGGAAACTTTGATAATTAAAGGTTAACAATGTGGGAAGATTGGCGATATTTGTTATCAGAGATCTCCTGAAACCATGAGGGAATGTGTGTGGACCTGTTGTGCATGTGCATGTGTGCACCCATTCATGAAACTTTGAAATGGTTATAAAGGCAGTTTAAATGGGCCTGCTTTAATTGGAAAAGAAAAGTTGGAAGGATCAGACTCAAAAATTACCCTTAACCACATGAGCTGACTAATCAAAATAATGTGCTACATGAGTCTGAAAGTTGGAAAAAATAAAATAAACCTCTGGGTTTATATGCAACTTTTCTTGGCACTAAAAACACATCTCAGAGAAGCTACCTTTCATTCAAACACAGGTGCCATATTAATAATTACTGTGCTTTCATAAAGATCATTTGGAACCAAGGGCAATTCCATTTTTAAGAAGTAGATGGTTTTCTCCATGTCAGAGCTTTACAGTACATGATGGTTTTTATATTCTCTCTATATTCTCACAAGGATTAGCAAACATCCTTCTAAAGTAAAGATAAACACTTTGGTTTGTGTACACTGGGTTTAGGTTGGAGTTGTGCTTTTAGCTCTTGCTACAGAAACGGATGCTAAGATGTGGTCAATTTATGCTTTGAAAAATGAGTCTTCCTTCACACACATGCAAAAACAAGGGCTGTAAGAGAGAGAATTCCATTATCTACAGTAATTAGAGTGATCAGTATTTTTTCACCTTAAATAGACCTTTCTTGATACTTTTTTTCCAATAATTTTTAAGAGGTTAATTCTGGAAGATGTATTAAAGCAAGTTTTGAACTGAAGTAATTCTTTCTTTTTATTTTAATTAATGACAGTGCATGAACATTCTTTGTATTCGACTTGCAGCAATGCCCAGCTGTTCCCTTGAGAAGCAGTCTTTGTGAAGTGCACTGCTGAAATTTATCAGAATTTCTTTCTGCAAATATCTTGCAGTATAACAAGATTAAAAAGGACCAAAATATGGAAAGCCATTAGAGCAGCAATAGGCATATATACATTTAGTTACTTTTCATACCCTCAAAAATCACACAGAAGCCAGCACAAGCGAAAAAACACTTGAATATGCAGAATTGTGTGTGTGTGTGTGTTGTAAGCAAGTAGAAATCTCTCAGGAATGTTAGAGGAGATACTATATCTTTGCTTAATTTGTGTCTGTTTCTCAAAACCTAGAGGTATATCCACTGTAACCAGCAACATCTCAAACAAAATATGAGTTGACTTATTTCTTTGGGGCAAGGCAATGAGGTATGAAGCATGCAGTAAATGACTATACAAAGTTTCATTCATGAAGCAGCAGCTAACTCTTTAAGCCTAAGGTACTTCTCTTCAATTAAGGAAAGCTAGACTTTTTAATATGAGCTACATCACAAGCTCCGCCACAGTGCATAATAGATCAACATGGCACACAGTAATTAGAACCTTGTCTAAATGATGACAAGAGGTTATAGGATCTATTTCAGTCTCCAGTCCCATAGAGGAAATAATTATAAGATATTCTTTTACTTTTCTGAAGGCATTTTTTTCCAACAGTATCAGATGTTTATGTTACCTTTTTTTTTTTTGTGGTCTTACTTCACCAATTTTCATACCATTTAATGATCAAACAGAAAACTCACTTTTATCAACTTATAAATTTAAACATATCCCAAATAAAATGCAGACAAGCAACACCAGCATAGTAATTATCTTTAAAAAAATTCCTTGCACCCTGCTAGGAACAAAAATAGCTTTCATACAAATCTGTGAGTTAAGTAATAAAATCTGATGGGGTGGGGGTGGGGAGCTTGGTCTGCAGTGAGACAGACTACTGAATTGGAACATGGTGAAAAACACACTCATCAAGAGCAAAAGAGATTAGAAGCATCTTTCACATTGACCAAGCCTGCCTACATCCAGCCGTAATAAATGTTTCAGTAGCAGAGGCTGACCATAATAGTATTTTTGGAGGCTTAATGCCAAACCTGAAACAGGGTTCTGTAGGACTTTGTCCAATTTTTTAATTTAAAAAATGCAGTATTCATTTTAAAATATATTTTTAGCTGTAGTAGTACAGCTTTGTTGCACTGAACTGTTTTTTCTAACTTTCCTAAATGCTTGATAAACTTCCAGGTTTATTAAAACAATTTTACAGAAGCACGAAGTGACTGTAAATCTCCCTCCAGCTCCTTGCTAGAGGTTGCTTTACTGTACGTCTTCTACTTTGTGAAGTTCTACTTCAAGAAGTTGTTTATTGGTTCAAAATGTAATTTTTGCCATGCTACTAATCCTTAAGCCCAACTTACTCTCTTCTGCTTCAGGGCAAAACAAGGAGAGACCCCAACAACACAATGGCCCCATAGTATGGACCAACCATTTCCTTCCCACTCCCTCTCCTTGCTTCCACTCTGAGCTTCTTGAGGAGAGGATGGAGAGCTGAGCTTGTCCGGCCTAAAGCAGAGATGGCTTCAGCAGGTCTAAGAGCATCTCCCCAGTGCCTACTGGGAGGTTACCAGGGTAATGGAGAGAGGTTCTTCAGAGTTTCTTCGCATGGTGGGAAGAGACACCATGGTCATGAATTGAAACAGGAGAGTTTCAGTTGGGATATAAGGAGAAATGCTTTTGTCATGAGGAGAGTCAGGCAGAGGCACAGGTTTCTCAGAGAGGTGGTGGAGTCTCCATCCTTGCTATGTGAACACCAAGAATTTATCTGCCTTTGTGTAAGGGCTGGTTAAATTGAGTGCTACATGAGACTGCATACACTTCTGGACAAGGTAATTTAGGGCAAAATGCATTCAAAGTCTATGGCTTTTCCTGAAAGTTATCTCAGGGTGAAAAAAGCATGAGATTAAGGAACACATAAGAGAACGAATTCTGGGTTTCCCATTACAGGTGAATTTGCATGTGGAACCGAACTAGAGAAGCTGGCTCATTGCCACTTCTTCTCCTGTCTGTCTCTGGCTTGCAAAGCACCAGGCACAGATTCAAAGCAGTTTTTCTTCAGTCATGCTGCGACAAAAACTGAGGAGTAGGCCCGTGGCATGCAGAATACTTTGGACTTCTCTGTTTCTCCACTCTGACTAAATGGGGAGTACCTGGTTTTTGTTAAGATGAGAGACATTCTGTCACCATCTGCACTATATTCACTCTCCTGGTTATTATCTCACACTGCTTTATACCACAGTACCTGAGATACCTTGTGAGTATCCTCACAAGCAGGAGATATTTCATGAGCGTTTTTGAGACATTTATGGTCTTTCCAAGTACTCACACCCTATTCATCTCAGGAAACTTAAAGATACCATATATTGTTGGTTTGGTTTGGGTTTTTTTAATGTTGATATTCTATAGGTTTGTCACTAGCTGAGATATTGTCTTTCCAAATAAGCATCAGATTTTTTTTTTTTTTATTAGAAGGTTTTCCTTACAGGTAAAAAGAGATGTTGCTCAATAGTAAGACATATGTTTTACCATGAGTACACAGTTTTCAGCCTTTTGATGTGGTAATATTATATTTTAAAGTGGAAATATGCATGTCTGAGAACTCTAACAAAAATTTTTGTCCAACAATAACTAGAGTGGAAATGGACATTATTGACTCATTCTGGACAACAGTCTTCAGGAAATGTTGAAAAATCTCCATTAGAGAAGGGCTCTAGGAGTTTTACTTCCAGAGCTATTTCCTGAGGCAGCTGGCTTAGGCACCAACCACACACCTTTGCCTACATGGAGTGTTTAGACTTCTAGAGAGCACTTCATCAGGGATCTAAAATTTAAGGACTAGCTAAGAAGTCAATAAACTTCCATTTCTGCAGTGGTTACTGTGATGTAATTATGTACTTTGGAGGGTCTATTTGCCTTGCAACACTCTGCTGACACATCCTAGGCTGAATATGAGAATGGGGTTGAGCTCCCTCAGCCAAATCTAGTCAGGAATTGCTAAATGATACCATGACGTTGAGAAGCAGTGAACTGGTCTACACTGCCAGGGATGTCATCATGTGAGCAGCCTCTGACACCTGGGGTCCATCGCAGCACCATCTAAGAGAAATTTAAGCTGCCATGCAACCATCATTTGCCGCCATGGGCCACAGGCAAAGCCCAGGACACACAGGTTACCATGGAGACACTGCCATAAGTAGGGCATATCCTCTCTAAAGTTGTGTTTTCCATCACCCTCCTCTGTTTTTCTCTGGTAATAGAAGTCATTCATGCTAAGGCTAATGGCTAATGTTTTACCCATCAACCCCAAAATTTATATGAAAACCTGCTGAATCAATAGCCCATACCATCTCAGCTTATGGGACTCCTCTGTCCGGGAAAGATGACGCTGGTGACATGTACCAGCAGCTATACAGAGATCCCTAACTTCTCTGAGGCCTCCCTGTTCTTGTGCTTCCTGGCTAGTGACACCAGAATTTACAACTGTACACTACGAAGTGCTTTAAAAAGAATGATGGTTAAGCAACACCTTAACGTAAGTGTGACTAGGAATGACTGAACACAATGCTTTTCAAAGAATAAGAAGTATGCCAGAGCTTGCTTTTTGGAGTCACTGAGCCTGTTTTTAGGAAACCTGAGGTAGATTTGGAGTAAGAAAACCAAGACAGAACAAGATTCTTAGTCAAATAACGTATAAGTAGTTTCCATGGGGGCTTAATGTAAGTTTCATTATGAGAGTGAACAGCAAAGTCAGTATGTGGCAGGAGCAGATGAACACGTAAGAAACACAGATCACACTCACATCCTGATGTCCCTAATCATGAATGCCCAAAAGAAAACAAAAATACTTCATGTAGGACAGTGTCTTAGACCATGAGGGGTTTTTTTTTAATTTTCTTTAAAGAGTCACGTTGCTTTCTTCAGTTTTTGCTGTAATAAAAGGTGACCTTTTACATAATACTGCAGTAGCATCTAAAACTAGTTTATTCCATTACCTCAATGCTTGCATGTCCTTACATTTATAAGGAGCTAAAATATCATTTTAACCCAATGAAAAAGTATTAAAATGGAACAATTCTCATCACAGAAAAACTCATCATTTCATGTTATCCAACCACACTGGTGTCATGAATCTTGCCTTTACATTTAGGTGACTACTGTGCCTGTGATCTCTAAATAAAGGACTCTCCTTTTATAACCTTTACAAGTGAAGGGTGACCTGCTTTTTTCCATAGTTTTCAGTTCCTTGTGAGTGAACTAAAATGCCTCAAGAGAAGAGCATTTTACCTGGGATAAGCTGAAGTAGGCCAGAAAGAGTCAGGAAAGCAGCTGGCCAGACCCAACATTAGGTACTGAAACAGAATCTGAAAAATAAATCACCCCTAATTCCTGAGGACTGTTTTATCATCCATCTATTTGAGTCAAATCTCAGAGATGCTCTCAAAAGAGACTTTTGTAGCACTTTCCTTTGAGACCAACATGAACATCTGCTGTCCTGGAGCTTCCATTCTATATATTATTGAGAAAGCACTCGTTATGCTGAGGGAAGATTAGCACCAGCCTTGACACTTAAATCACATTTGTGTTCTGGGCTCCCAGCCCTACCCATGCAGAGGAAGACACAGGCACTTGAAAGCCTGCAGAGGGCAAAACTGTTTGCAGTTAAACACAAGTTCATCAGGTAACTGAAACACATATGCCAATGAAGCAATGATATTAGTTGGCCTAAAATGTACCTAGGCTTCCTACCCAGTAATCTGGAAGTGTATTTGGTTTTCACACAGTCAATCAGTGAAGAGAGGCTTTTTCTACCCTCCTAAAAGAGTTTGTGACTTCATTAACATTACCAAGTGCAATAGGATAAGATTTCCAATGCAAATAGTATTTCATGGCTCTAGCAAATTGAAATTCCATCAATATGACAAATAAAACTATATCTTGTGGCAAGACAAATATTAGCTGGTATCATATCTGCACATTAACATCTAAATGTATTGTTGTCTCCATAAACATTTCTCAGGTCTCTTAAGGGTTAAAATAGTACTTAATATATCAGCATGGAACTACTTGAGTATGTTTATTTTATGCTTACACAAATATTGCATTATCTTTAACAGGCTGGTAGATGTTGCATGCAAACACTGAAATAAAAAGCTGTTATTTTTACTCCAAGATAGACATAACTATATTTGCCTTTTCTGAAGGTCTGTCAGAAAAAGACGGCAGAATACATGAATTTAGCTGCTGACATCAATTATCAATTATTACTCCTACTGGCATGCTCAGGCTTTTTTCCATGGTGGAGCAAAGCTGAAATGCAGCTGAGTGAAGACACAAACACAGCCCAAGAGCCTCGTGTGTCAGTTCTGTAATTTAGCTTTCTCTACTGCAAATCCTTTCCATTTATAGGGCTACTCGCAATGTAAGGATACAGATGTCTCTGCTCCCTTCAGCGACACTCAGTGTGCAGCTCCCCGGAGTATCGCTATTCATAGCTCTCCATGCTGTTCACTGCAGAGTCCTGACGATGATGCATTGATTGTTACGAGGAAAACTGACAATTTAAAGCAAAACCACAGACAGAGACAGACGCTTAGACACATGTGGGTGGCAGTGACATGGACAGAAACAGCCTTCTCAGGATTCAAAGTTGGTGACAGACTTCAAAGGCTCAGTCTCTCGCTGAATCATCAACACTGCACATACTGAAGCCTTTATTTAGCTGTTTTGGTGAAAGAATTAGCTCTTGCTTGATAACCATCTAAGATGCTAAACCTGTCCTATGTAGTATTTTTGTATTCTAAAGAAATTTAAGTGTGTTTGTTTGCATGTGTTTATGTCCAATATATCTCCTTGGCCACTGAAGGCTATTAACTATGGGCTATTAACTGTGATTTGGAAAGTGTGGCTAGGCACAGTCCTGAGCTGGCAGCATTGATGATTTTTTCCCACTAAGAGACTATTTCCAAAGGTGGATTCCTCAGCAATGTTCCCTGGGAACCATAGGAAGCAAATGTGTGTCTCCATCTGCCCGGGGGATCCACTGTAACTCCCCGTGACCCCAGATATCTCTGGCAAGAGCATGCAGGGAGCAGCTAGGTCTGTTTCATGCCACCTTTGGTGACTTGGATTGCCTCAAAAAACAAGGACAGGATATGTAGCTGTATCCTGCTGCTGCTTGCAAGGTCTGTTCCTTGGTACACACACATGCTGCAAACAACAGCAACTCTACCAAGGTCTCAAACACAGAATTTGGAAATATTTCATTTTTGTCACCGTCCTTTCCTGTGCAAGTATCCTTCTTCTGTCTGTGAAACCTTAATGATTTAGAAAGGTTTTCTTTATGTGCATGTTTCTTTGAGAGGTTTTAAATCTTCTCTCATTGACTAATTAAGTTAAATGCCATGTTGCTATTGTGGAAATCTCTTTCTCTCTTTCCAAAACCAACATCCCAGTTTTTACAACTTCCAAAAATTGCAACCTCTACCACAACCAATACTGGACTCTTTTATCCTCTTGCAATTAAGATGAATGTTCTACTGAACTTGGAATAAAAAAAGGCAAAAGCTATTTTTTAGGACTTTCTTACAATAAACTTACACTGTTCAGTTGCTGCTTTATGGCCAATGCCAAGGGTGCAGGGCCAACTGGTGAGCTGTGACACATGGTTTTGCAGAGCAGCAGGTGTTATCTGCATCCATCCCTGGCCTCTCTCAGCTGTAGGGTTTGATAAGCAGTACCTAGGTAGTGTGTCCTGGTCTGTACTGTTGTGGTGTCACCAGACTGCAGTGAATGGGTGCAGCACTGTTGCTCCTCACTGTACTGACCAAAATCATAAGCCTTAGTTGTATCATGACTTAGGAAACTAAAATGTGAAAGCAGAAGTTTGAAAGAGTGTGAATTTCACTCTAAGTAGGTCCGAATTTGCCTAAAGCTAATTTTCAGCGATGGATATGTAAAATGTTCTGAGTGTGAATTGTCTGATAGCTTTTCTGATCACTCAAAGCAATCAATCCTATTAACAGCTGAATTTAGAGTAGACAACCCTGAGGAAATTAGATAATAGATAAATAATATAGATAATTAGATAAATAATCTTGAGGTGGAACAACTGAAAATAAATGATAACATAATCCAGGATCTACATTTTACAAGATGTATCATATCTCTTCATTAATTTAAGAGAAGTTGGAATTACAATACATTCCCTTTTGCCAAAATTTTTAGCCCAGGGCTTACGGTCTGAAAATATCCTGTGAACTTGCAAAAATTCTTGTTTGGGCAATTTCATTTCATTCTTACTCATCCTTTTCCTAATGCTACTGTAGAGTTTGCTACAGGAAAAGAGCACAGTCTCATTTGTGCTACAGTGGTTTGCCCATTACTTCCTTTGCCTTTGTAGATTTCAGCGCCAAATCGCAATCTCCAAAGCATCTAAGTAGGTCCTCTCATCTCATTCCTTTTGACTTCTCTCTGGCTGCTGTGGTTTAATACTCCCCTTCAGAGGCAGAGGTCAATTAAATAGAGTTTACAACCTCCATTTGTAATTTTAAACATTTGGGGTATTTTTTCATCCTTTATTCTTTTCAGTATTCTTCCCTCTACTTTTCCATTTTGCGTTCATGTCTAATCTCACTCACCACTCTGATGGCTTCAACCATGTGTTCATTACCAAGGGGGTCTCAGTTACCCACCCTTACATGCCATATTTTCTACTCTTTCTTTGTTTTCCAGGAAAATCTGTGGCTCGATCCCTGCTCATAGCTGTTTTGCTCAGTCTGGCTTCCACGCTCTTCATGCTTAGCGTCTTGGTGTCATCTTTGTCTTTTTAGTTTTCTTTGGAAACACCTATTGCTATCTCCAGATTTACACTGGTTTTGCTACAATATTCATCTATGACTACCCTCTAGCCTGTTCTCTGTGTCTTCCAAAAATGCTCTTCTTGTTCATTATCTTTTCTCTTGGTGTTGCTGTCAGGGCTTCCTCCACTGACTAACCATCCATCAGGAACTGCCTTCTCTACCTGAGTAATGCTGCATTTCAGGCTCTCTCTCACTTTAATGCATATTTATCCTGGGCGGGTTCTCCCACTTTTAATAAATATAGAGAAATGAATGGCTGGATATTTATGACATTTTGATCAAAACAGCAAGTGTTTCCTGAATCTTGATGCAGAAGCAGTCCAAGGCTCTATCACAAGTTTATGCCATTACTTCCTTCTCTCAACAGCTTTTGAGGAGCAGTTTTCCAGTTCCAAGCAGAAAATATGCAAAGTATGGTTTATATATACACTTAGGTGTACCTAATGCACAGGCCTCTGAAAGAGGCAGCTCAAAACTAAATTAGACCACCTCTACAGTTTTTTCCTAGAACTATTGCACAATAAAATGTTTAGGGCTGTGACAGATTTATTTTTATTAAGTACAGTATCAGAAACTATAAACAAGAGATGGAAACTGAAGATAAAAAGCTTAGCGTGGAGAACTTGTGCAATCAACTTGATAGAAAAAAAAAATTAAATGGAGATTTTACTTAAGTACGCAAAGTATAAGGAAGAACATTTCCTCAAATTACGAGGAATGTTGAAAGACTTTTCATCAGCCAAGTTTAAGAAAAAATAGTACTTAGTACTGTGAGAGACCACACAGGTAGCTCTGTCTAGTAACCTACCTCCTCATTAGAAGCAACCAGCAGTGAAGAAGGAACACAATGGCTGTATGCTGAAAATGTTGAATAAAACTCCTATATCATTGAAAGCAAATGGGAATTTTGTCTGTGGAGCTATTGGCAAAATATGGAATCACACCTAGTCACATAGCAAGGAAATTCTAACTTTTTCTGGCTGTTCTAGCTCTTATTTACTCTCTGGCCAGAATGCGCTATGCTAATGAAGTGTGACAAAAGTTCATTTCATGTAGCGAAATAAAAGGAAGTCTTGATCATGTTGAGGAAGAGCCCTTGAAGAGCCTTTACAAAAGGTTGGATGGGACTCTGAGCAACCTCATCTGGTTGAAGATGTCTCTGCTCATTGCAAGGGATTTGGACTAGATGACCTTTGAAGGTCCCTTCCAACCCAGACCATTCTATGCTTCTATGAAAATTTTACTGGAAGTGCCAGAGGCACTGATTAAGTTAAGTTTAATTTTCTGAGTCAAAATTCAGACAATAAATATTTCACTCTAAATAGTAATTCCATTCTTGCACTACTTGTAAGACCAGTGTGGTCCACTGTAACAAACAATAATGCCCAAAGTTGCAAAGTCTCCGTGCTTGTTACCCTCCTCGCCACATCCCCACAGAGCTGTGATACCACCAGTGTGACCAGACAGACTTTTACTTACCTGGGAAAAAAAGTATACAAGATCAGATCTGTGAAATGTTTCTCGGCCCGAAGGAGATCTAACTACTATTATAGATAAGACACTTTTAAAATGTATTCATACTGTATTTTTGAAGCTTATGTCCCATTAAGGTTACAGAGTAATGTAGACACGAAAGATACCCACAACTGGTACACCTGAACAAGTATTTCTCCAGGTGAGTATTGATTTCAGGCTTTATTAAAAATAGGTGATTATTTCAACAATATCCCTATGTCTTATGAGTTTTGATTACCATTAGAAAGACATTAGGTCTTTTAACAGTGCTATGTGAAGTCTGCTAATTGCTAATACTGAATGTGTTTGTTATTATGGGTCCACCAGGCCAGGTAAAACTAAATAATTACTTTGATGACTTTGCTGGTAATCGAAAAGACAATGCTGATGAAGGAATACTGTCATGTCATTCACAGGAGGGAAAGAAAGAAAAACCAAAGCAAAATGAAAGAAAAATGAGTCTCAAATTGCCACAAACAACACCTTGGAAGGCAAAGAGATGTGACTATCTCAATAGAAAGCTAGGACTAATTCAGCCAGCATCTTGGGAGGGTTCATGCCTACGTTGCTGAGAGCTGAAATTAAAGGAAAGATCAGATATCACTTCTCCTATTGACTTGGGACAGCTGAATTGTACATCCTGGTATCAGGGAAAGCAAAGCAGGCAGGGAGCTTGAGACCAAGAAGAGCAGCAAGAGGTCAATGGAATAAAGAGCATAGCTGTGCACTGAGACAGAAGTCTTAAAGACCAGAGAGGCTCAGTGTATTGGGATTGACTTCTTCAGATGGGTAGGTATTTAGCAATAAAGAGCTCCGCTAGACATGTGGTGGTATGGCTTTAAATTTCAGTCAACATAACTTAAGTATGTGCCTAACTACTTTCCCAAACAGGATTGAAAAAAAAAAAAAAATAAATGGTGATTTTACTAAATGCACCCACTCTTCTGGAAAATACACTCTACATTTCAATATTTTATCTTGACAAGAAAAATATTTGAGGGGTTTAAAGAAAAGATTGGTCAACATCTGTGTATGTTCACTTTGTGTATTAGTATGCATCAGTCAGATCAATGTTGCAGTGCTGTGCTAATGTCTGGAATTCACATTAAAGTGGTGTCAGGAAGCCTGGAGTTGGAACAGTATTGATGGTAAATGGATATAGGTCATTTGGACCAGAAGACTCAGATTTGCCACGCTAGTAAAGCTAAAGGAAATAAATAAAGGAACAATCATTTAAAAAAAAACAAAACCAAAAAACAAAACAAAGCAAACAAAAAAAAACCCCAAAAAAACAAAACAAAGCAAACAAAAAAAACCCCCAAACCAAACCAAACCAAACCAAACCAAACCAAACCAAACCAAACCAAACCAAACCAAACCAAACCAAACAAAATTAAACAAAACAAAACAAAATAAAAAACAAAACAAAACAAAAAAAAAACCAAAACAAAAAAAAAACTAAAAAACCACCAAAAACAACCAAACCCACTAGAAAAATGAAGAAGGGTGTAAACTGAAGTACGCATACTAAAAGTAAGCTTCATTTTTCTTGGCATCATTCTTAATAATTTGCACTTTTTTTTAAGGTTTCACAGAAAGGAAAACATTTACTAACATCTGTTTGACCTCAGTCTAGCATTGATGACAATGGATTTCAGCCTTGCTGGAAAACAAGTTACAGAATAGAATTCCCATTCCATCTCAGCACTCATTTCCTTCATCCTCCAGATCATTTTGCTCCTTTAGAAATGCCTTCCAATCCGTACATCTTTTTGATAAAATCTACTCATGCAGGACACAGGAGGTCTGATAGAAGAACCCAATACCTACCTAGCTGATATAACAACACTGTACTTATTTTTAAAAAAACAGGTACTGGGCAGGGGCTGGACTGGGCCAGGGTGTAGAAAACAAACAAGGAAATAAAGGAATATAAGTGTCAAAATATAGTGGCTTGTGTTGAGATACACTCAGAGCCTGACTTAAGCTGAATCTCATTGTTCCCTATTCTATATGGGTTTTCACTCCCCTTCCAGATTCCACAGACCCCTTTCCAGTATGAAACACTGATGTTTATCAGTAACTTTAGTGAAGACCTTTTCATAGAACTTTTAGGATGGTACAATTTTTTCTGTGAGAAAGTCTGGCAGATGTTTTACTAAAGTCACCACCAAATATAGCTTCATTACCTCATCATTTTGTTTTTATTGGAAAAGGAAAACACTTAGTTTGACTCACAAGATGTATTTGTTTTGCATCTATTTTGCTCACCATATTTATTGTTGCGCTCCTCAAGAGACTGAGTTAAGAGCTTTATATTCTTCTTCAGTTCACTGGAAGCCTTGCCTCATTAGAGGTTATGTACGGAGTCATCTAAACTACATTAGCCACCTTAAAGTTGAGGTTTTAGCATAGACTGGTTGGTTATAATCACCCAATAGCCAAGGCATGACCCCTTCCCTGTACCTTAAATGCTGTCCTTATAAGCATATCATGGAACATACATCCCAAAATATCCTTTGTGTCTCTACAGAGCACCTACAGCAGCTTAAATTAGAGATGGTAGTTTTACATCTAAACTTAAGTGACACATATCCCCACTATGAAAAACCAAAGATACTATAGTGTCACTTAATTTGAAATATGATGTAGTAGATATTTTGTTGTATGAGTACAACAGACGAGCCTAGTACTCTGATGTTGTAGCATAGCTGTAAGACTGAACTGAGCACACCATGGACTTTAATTCTTTAGTTAAAACAAAATTCACACTGCAACAGCACATAATGAGCATTAGCATTATCTATGGCAAACCGGAATCCAGGTAACACAGAAACAGTCACTGAAATCACTCCAGGTTTGGATAATGTCCTCAACTGCAATGCGAAGCAGCCTGAGTGGAGCCATGCCATGACAGCTGCACTGAGGCCACAGTAGGTGAGGAACAGACACAGGGGCTGCTCAAGCAAAGTAGCCAAAAGAGCAAGAGTTGTACACATGGCTAAAGCCAAATTTGGTGTTTTTATATGCATCTTCCTCTGACTTCATTTCTCCGGCTTTACTGTATGATTTACATTAACTTCAAATAATTATGACAGAACCACAATGCCCAAAGGTTTTGGTTAGAACAAGGACTGCTGGGTATGGTCTCTACAGCTCTAACAGTGTTGCCCTGACTGCAAAAGCACTATCTGATTTTCTTGAGATGGAGGAAGAGACAGATATCAGTAATTAGTAAATAATATCAATTTAACTGGGTGAAAGGGTGCTTGCTTCCATCATTTCAACTCATAGGCTTTAAGATAGAGATGAAAGATGAATGTGACAGAACAGAAAGATCTTACAGCAAGCAAGCAATGCTGCTAACATAAACACGAACTCTGTTCTGGAGCACAAAGATCTACCATAGTTGTCAAAGTTACTTGAGAGGCTGCATATGCTTCAATGCACCACAAACAGCTTAAATTACTAAATTGTTCATAGGAGGGACAAAATAGCTCAAAACTGGAGGGGTGTCTTAGTTTACACCTAGAAGTCATTTTCCATCCAACACAAAGACACATCTGGGCGGCCTTTTGCAGCAATCTTGATGGAAGTTTCTTTATGATTGAGCACATGCCAAAAGCTGTTTGTCCAGTTATCCGCACATACCAGCTGATGCAAAGAGAAGAGGACAAACACTTCACTATGTAAAAGGCAGGACATCACTGAAGAAAGCATCTACCAGTCATGAACCAGGACTTTCAGAAACAGGCTGTGTTTAACATCTCACAACCTAATATGGATCATATTGCAGTCAATATGCAATCAAAGATTTTGAAACAAATAAACATACACCTTACCTTCAGAAGACTTTCCTGTGGTTTCATTATCACCCACAACAGAGCCAATATTTCAGGAGCAGGGAAGGATGACTAATTCGCACATGTCACGTTCTGCATACTGTCTTAACCTGCCACTGCAAACACTTCCTTGAGAATGAAGCTAATGTTATTATTTTGTACTGATATTATTAAATCTCTTGGCAGAAGCTTGCACAATCTGCTCTTATTTCAGACACTCAACAAAGGCTTGTAAAAAAGGTGCAAGAGGAAGTAATGTACCCATTCACAGATTAAAACTGGAAGTGCCAACTTAACGTATTTTGACATTTGCCTGGCAGGAAAGTTTGGTAGAGCATCAGAGAACCACTGACTGTTCATAGGTTCTTAAGCACAGGAAAAGACACATGTCCCAGCTTACTGTCTTTCTGGAGACCACCCACACTATCACTAACAAATTTTGCTGACAGGTACTAAGAAAAAAGACATTGTTACTATCAAGATGCACCTTCCCCTGGGTTGGTTCATCTCTCCCATAAGGGGTAAGTAAAGGTTACAGATCATTTGCCTGAGGTCACTGATACGTAATAAAGGTGAGATTCAGGTGGCCAAGGGCAGATATGAACTAGCATTTCTCTGTGAGTGGAACTGTGATACCCACGCTCAGTTGCAGACCTACCGCAGCCCTCTGAGTGACCAGAGAGGAATCACTTAGTATGGTATTCATCTTATCCAAATTTAGACTCCTGCAGTATAAACATCTACATAGGAGCAAGTCACCCTGTGCTCTTTTTGTAGTCAACAGAGAGAAATAGATACTTCTAGGGTGCAATTAATCTCATCCTAAAGAAGACATCTTCCAGATGATTTATGCCTTAAAAGTACCTGGTTTTCCCTGACTATAAAGGGAGTCTGAGGTGATTTTTGCCATATGGACACCTCAGACATGAACAAATAGTATATCTAGCAGAGCCATAAAGCCACTGATATTCCACACAGCCTGCAGTTAGTATAAATGTTTGGTCAATAATAACTCGAGCTGAACTCAGATGGTTGACCTAGAGGTGAATGGCTCTGTATTCCATTACTAAGTCTCTGAATCATCCAGTGTCTCTTTTCTTTTCAAGTAAAGTCTCTCCCTGGGTTTTAGATGTCACTTAATGGAATGTGGATATTAAATGTATGTAAATCCATAGCATTTTTGGATAGAGCTGCATTCCGCTATGTCCCATTATAAACACGATCCCATCCTCCTCTTTGGAGCTGTCAATCTGTCAGGCAGAAGAGCCTCTGGATTCCCAAGGCAAATCCTTGTACTTTCAAGAGCCTGCTGTTGCCAAAACAAAAGTTTCCCAATGTGGAGACTATCAGAGAGACCCCCTTAAGCCATGTTTTTTATATCCTGGGATGATAGGAATTCCTTTAGCAAAAGCAGTGTAGCTTGTTTTTTTCTTTCAGGTTGTTCATTTCTGTTTTATTCTTATTCCTGTTCTCAGAATTCTCATTTGTTTCATGGAAGTATCTTCTATCATCGTCACTTTTGCTTCCCATTATTTTTCTGCACGTTTTTTCTATGCTTTTCAGTGGAATTTCCATTTCAGTTATAAAATATTACCAGTTTTTTTCTGAAGCAATTCTTGTTGCATTTTGCCTTCAACCTAGCAGCAAACTGTCAGGGCAGAATATTGTTATTATTTAATTCTGTTTGAAGAGGTTAATGCAGCTGTATCGTCACTTAATCTCCAAATGCCAGACACTGTTACTTCACAGGTGTCACTTAGTGGAATGTGGATAAAAAACTCTGTTAAATTCACAGTACCTGGGTGTTAAACTGCCCTGCACTTCAAACATAATTCTGCTGCAAAACACAACCTCTGTTTGTGTAGGGTGATCCAGATAACCATCTTCACAAGTATCTGACAAACAGATCCAGAATTCCATCCTTCAGATGTCTTTTTCAGTGACCCACTTCAGATGAAGGAGTTTGCCACATTCAAGACACTTCTCTAGCCCGATTTTTTTAAAGGAGTTGCACAACGCACTGACCTTTCTGAAGCCTTCCTTCTCTGCCCTTCCACTGGGAAGATTGTGCAGCCTAGACTGTGCATAGAACACAATGTTCCTCTTCTTCTAAGGACCAAATGTTATCTAAAACATTACCTAAAGAAATAATAAAATCTCCTCTTCATATTGTAAATTCCGGTATAGGTTTTAGGCAGAATAATGCTAGTAGTGACAGCTGTTCTTCAAATGCAGCTAATCCCCATCTTCATGGTTTTCAGCAATTGCCTGAATTAGACAGAAACCAGCATCTCAAGCAGGTGACTTCTGCAAACAAGAAGAGTACAATGGAAAAATGCTGCTTTGAATTTGTCCATCTCCATGTACCTCTCTGAAGTGCAGAATTTTCCTAGAAAATTACTTCAGATTAGACAGTTATTTTCTATGTACCTGAAGTTATATGAGAAGAACTGTCACTTTATGGCTAAAATGCATCTATAGATCTGTTCTTAACAAATAGACTAATTCTTAGTTTCTCTCCACTCAGTTCCTTCTAACACACAGACACTTTTAGGGTTACAGCAAATTTCAAATCTTTCTCCATTTTTCCGATGTGGTACTACCATTCATGTAATGCAAAGCTTGGGGACTAGAACAAGAATTCTTTTCTCCTTGCATTTGTATCTTAAGCATATTAAAGTCTCTAGACAAGTTACTACATGTACACCCTGATCCTCTTGCTGTGCAAGCTGAGGTACTGATCCTTGCCCATCCAGTCGTGGAACTCGTTGGAGTGAACTTCTCACCCTCCTCTCACACTCTGGCTCCTTTCTGGGGAAGGATGTGGAGAAACTGACTGGTCCATGCTGTGTGTCATGAAGATGTGAGAGCAAGAGTAACATCACACTGTGTAGCTCAGCCCATAAACACAGCCTTTTCAAATGCAGTAGGGCAGCTGTTGTCTCTCTGATATAAAAACCTAGGAAATCAGGTTGTCTTGGATCTCTGCTCACAGAACTACTTGTTTGCTTCAACTTACAAGCAATATAGAGTTTCTTTAGTTAAATTCAAATACAAAGACCAATTATTCAGGCCATTATATTTTCCATAGAAGCCACAAAAATGCAAGCAAAACACATATCTACACCTTTTTGAGACAGAAAGGACATTTTTGAGACTGGGTAATTGCTCAACACTGATCTTGGATACAAATGGAAAAACAAATAAACTTCTTTTTCCTGTCCCATGTGTGCAAAACATGATATTCCTGTCAGATCATTTATTTTATTAACATACTATAAATCTTAAAGAATAATAGGGAATGTGGGCCAGATCCTCACTGCTTTCAGCCGAGACGTGCTAGTTTACCTCAGTGCAGGAGGTTGAAAAACACTTCCATGAGTTTGCAAGCCAGTGTTTCCTTATGGAAACATTCCCTATCTTGTATAGTTATATATTATCTGGGTGTAACCCGTTTCCTATTTGCCCCTGGGCATTTCTGGAATGTGATAACATAACAGTTGACTATATTATCACCTTTTATTTCCCTTCATTTTGTTATTCCCTTGCTGTTGCTCAGAAGAGGAACCAAAAACTGTAGAGGCGAACTTGTGCAATGAAAAGGTTTGAACCCTTTCTACCTTTCACTCTTCCCTTCATTCCTTTCTCCAGTTTTCCTCCCTGATTTTCTTCAGCCAGGAAGAGAAATATGATTTCTATAACAGAAAATCTGTTACTGTACTAAGCTTTGAAGATCGACTAAAGTGAACACTGCTTAAGTACATACATAGGAGTATATATGTGTACGTATAAGTGCATATATGTAAGCACAACTGTTCATGTCTAAGAGTGACCAAGGAAATTTTTGCATTTGGGTTTTAAAAATAGCTAAGATTAACTTCACTATTTTTGATGGCCTTCTTTTTTTCTACCCCCATCTCCCTAGTCAAAAACACTTCTGTGGACTTCTATAGAGATGCTTATCTGGATCACTGTTATTCAGCATATATGTCAGCTATTACTAGGGAATGTTTGCAAGAAACACAAAAGGAGTCTTTATTTCACTGAAATCTCCCACACTTATTCACCCAAAATCTAGTCTCTAGATTTCATCACATGCAACAGAGAAAAATATAAAGTGACCTTTTGAATTTTTTCACAAAAGAGTTCTTCAAACTTTATATCTTTTTCTTATATCAGACAGTATGCTGATCCTGAATTGCCACATCATGGGGCTGACACGTCTTCCACTGATAAATGCAGCTTTTCGCTGTCAGACATGTCCAGAGATCATGACCTAGGAAAAGTGTAACATTAATTCACTCTGGAGACAACACTTCAGTTTGTATTTTCAGTTTTGCTCTTCTTTTCTCCGAGCAGTTTGCAAAAGGTGAAATATTTTTATATATGCTCAGAATGATTAATGTCTATCTTCTTGATAATGATGGAGAATGAAGAATGAATGGACAGAAATTCACAAGTTAAGTTCACAATTCCCTTAAATAATTTCTACAGCTTTTAATTAAATTTTTAAAATTCAAAATAAGAAATGAGAAAATAAAATAATGCTATGAAGCTAAGAAATCTAGCCACAGCAGTCTTTTACCATGGGTAAGAGAAGTGACACTGCTTTAAGCATCCAGTAGTGGTTTTATTTGATATTTGTATTTTGATAAGGCAATTTCTCACTTGCATTAAATATTAGCTAGGGCTTTATGTTAAATCCTATGACATGCAGCTACTGACTTTTGAAATGTTCCCCAAATTTGTTTATTGTTTTCAACTGTGATGTTTCTCTTACTGTGCACTTCCAAAGAAAGACTTCAATGAATCAACTCAAAATATGGTAAAACTTCCAATAAAGATCAGAGACTAAATTAGGCACTCTTGAAATTTAGCAATTCTCATTACAAATAATTTTAGAGAAAGAATAATTAAACCCATCCAAATTTCACAGATTTAGAATGCCTGAAATGAACCTAAATACTATTGAAGTTCCTGAAATTTTATTAGAAATTCCAAATCATTACTGTTTCACATTTATTTGTGATTAAATTACAGACACTATGCCATAGTTTCATCTTGCTTTACTAAACACCAGTTGATATCATTGCCAGACAGAAAAGCAGGAAGACAATGAATTTATGAATGGAAAATGCTGCAATGTGGAGAAAGGTTGACCTTCAGCCTTACAGGGCATACCTTCTTCTCTCTCCTGTTGAACTCTTCCAGGTTCTTTTCAATTTGTCTAAGACATTCCCAAAATGTCATTGTTCCAATTGACTTTGTCTTGGCTACTAGGATAGATCACAAGTATGCACCAAAGCCTCACTGTACAGAGCGGCCGCATCTTCAATCTTCCTCACAGCAGCCTGGTAATGCTTCCCAGAATAAGATTTGCTGTTTCTGCATCACCATCACATTTCTGACTCACTCCATATGACATCCATTCTCCTTTTCTGCTGTATCGCTGCTCCCTGGCCTTTTACATTTCCTCTTGTGGGGAACAGGTGTAACATCCAGGTCTTAACTGTATGGATCACGTCACTAATTTTGGATCATCTACCTGATTTATTAAGGTCACTTTAAATTCTGATCATGTATTATTTAACACTGAAAGCCAAGACTTCATCAAGAAATGCTGTCCCACTCCCACTCCTGTAAAACTGCACTTGCAGCTACACCTAACCAGCAAACTGCTTTTGCCTTTGAAAGCCTCTGAAGTTTTTGAAAGCAGCATTTCCAACAACTGTTCAATCAGTTTAGGCTGACAATTTTAGGCCTATTTCCTCAGCTTTGCAGGAGACCTGTGTGGGGTAAGTCTGTCCAAATCAGAGAGACATCCCATACACTGCTTTTCTCTTATTCTATATATCAAATGCTCTCAGAGCAGGAATTAGGACTGATTTGACACAGCATATTGTTGGCATGCTTAGGTGGGCTATTTAAACTCTTTAGGATCCTCCTGCAACTTATGTATTGTTTATTTAATAAATAAATTCAGAACATTTCCAGGAGCTGCTACAAGGGATTGATTATAGCTTCCTGATTTTTCCAGGAGAACCATATTTTCATCTTTTCATGTTACTGCGAGGACTCATCAATGGTTCAGAGATTATACAGGATTATTTATCAGGTCTTGACAGTTTGAATACCTGTATCTAGTCTTTAACATACCATCTTCCTTTATTTTACCTGAGATCCTGTCTTCTCAATAAAGTTAGCCAGAACCAAATATTAAACATTTTAGACTTCTCTACACCATGTCGGTCTTGCTCTCCTTTCCTCTTTCATGGGATCTGTACTGTTATTTGACCCTGGGTTATTTCTAGAAACTTTTCTCACTGCTCTCTTTTTTCTGACATGCAAACTGAAATTCATCTTTTCATGTTGGACTTTCTCCTTTTATATACAGATACCTGTGCTTTTCCTGACACTAAATCATGTGCCTCATTTTTCACCCAGAGAAGTAGGCATGGAAAGATCACATTTCTTCTGACTATGGAGTAGGTAATAATGAATTTTACTGATTGGTGTATGAATTTTATTGATTCCAATACGGTCCTGAGATCCTTCCAGCATTCATTTCTGGATTGCCCAAGTGAGTCATTTTGTATGGTAAGCACTTCTCTGCTGTTTTATTATTGCTACTCACTCTGTGAGCACACAGGGTGACTTTCACGTAATGCTGTGATATATAAGAACACCAATGATGTATAAGGCTACTACTGAATAAAAGTAGCCTGCCCAGGGGCAGGATCTGGACACATTTGGAGGTTCTGGGCAGGTGATTAGAGAACACTGCTCCTTACCACTGCTTGCTCAAAGGCTGCATGACTGCTCCTCCTTCCCGGATGTCTCGAGGCCCCTGGTCTAAACTTTAGTCTAAACACTAAAGATAGAGTGTTTCAGAGTTTCTATCTCAGAAACTCCTTTAACAGCATTTGTGTAATTTAAATCATTTTGATCATTACTTTTTCTTTGTTTAATATAAAAGAAAAAATGTGGCATTGACTGTCACTCCTTCTTTCATTTATGAAAAGCTGGAGACGTGAGCCCATTCCCAGCTGCCTGCCCATCCTCACATTTGACATATAATATCATTCTAGAAAAGAAATTCTTGGCTGACCATAAGAGGGAAGAACAATTTAGTTATGTCATTTAAAAAAAAATGGCAGTGCAAAAATTACCTGCCAACATGAAAACTTCCTATGTGGAGACTTTTCACAGTTCTTTAGCATTGACTACTTGAACTAAAGTACCTAGAAAACATTACTCCAAGCAAGATCACCAAAAGATTTACAAGGCAATGGAAGTCTTTCTCATCTGATTACCCTACAAGTACTCAGGAGAAGTGTTAAGCAAACATTTTACTCGTGGTGCAGCTGCAACAGCAGTGGCAGAATGTGGCCTTTGGCTGAGGCATCTTCAGATCTGTGAAGCCGTTTTGAACTGGGGCATTTCTGAACCTGCCAGCAGTGAGTGATTTGCCACCAGATCAAGGAAGAGCAGCTCGGGATTTGACAGCACTCATTAGTTGATGCTTCAGAATGATTTCTCCAGGGATTGTAGAGTTTTGAAGAACACTGAAAAGGGATTTTTCTTTTTGGCCTCTGCTATTTACTGCAAGAGATAAGGGGAGACACAACTGGTCTGAGGAGAACCTCTGCAATATATGTGTCCTGTTCCCAAGATGTACAGCAAAACATCAGGACTTTTAAACACTTCCAATTAGTAGGA
Organism: Origma solitaria; assembly: GCA_013397895.1. Taxonomy (NCBI): domain Eukaryota; kingdom Metazoa; phylum Chordata; class Aves; order Passeriformes; family Acanthizidae; genus Origma; species Origma solitaria. The sequence goes on along the minus strand of VZRL01001641.1, from coordinate 445,289 downwards.
GTCTTTAGCTGTTATCCCTCCCTTTTTTTCACACTTCATTCACCTCATTTTTGTTTCCTCTTATATTTCACAGGCATAATCAAATCATCAAAAGAAGGGAAGGCAACTCAGTTCCACTGTGGAAAGAAGGAGCCCGTATCCACCTTGCTAGGTGAGTCTGCAGGTTCCCACAGTGCCGTGTCCGTACTAGCACAGAGATGCTTCCCACATCCAGGGGCATTCTGCTGTATTCGACCCTTCTCTCAGCAGGCAGGCATCCCCAGACACACATCCAGAGCATCTCCTCCCAAGGTTTACTCTGCCAGCCCCTTCCACATCTGCCCCAGGCTCTACCTCATTCCCACTGGCAAGCCCTGCCAACCACTGCCTGGAAAAGGGACCTCCTTCTCCCCCACACAGGGCAGGCATGGTGCTTGGGGCTGGCACATGGCGTCCCCACAGGACCGTGCCCTGCCAGCGAGTAGCTGTGGTGAGGCCCATTGCCAGTTGTGGGAAGGCAGGTCACCTTTCTCAGAGGAGAAATAAAGTCCTTTTGGCAGCAGGTTTCCCCGTGGTGACCGGCCCCATCTCCCTCCTGTGCAGCAGGCAGATGGTGGCCGTGCAGGCGTCCCGCCAGCACCACAAGGCCCCACAGCCCCAGCCCCATATGCCCTGCTCAGCTGCTGTCACCCCTTGTCAGACCAGGAGGCATTTTTCAAACGGCACCAACAGGGGTGAAGCAAATGCACCAAAGGGCAAACTGTGTTTTTCAGCGTTAGCAGCTACAAGACCAGAAGCTCCTCAAGTCCAGGAGGTGGTGAATTTGACTGCCTCGTGAAGCACTGGCAGAGCTAAGCAGCAGCACTGGCAGTGCCATGGCTTTCTGCCCAGATAAATGGCGCAGCAGAGACATTCTAGGAGAAAGAGGAGATGGATTTGAGGTTTTCTTTAAGCATAGATCACCTTAACAATAAGTTTTCCTAAAAATCTGCAGAATTCAAACGCCCTAAACTGTAACCTTGCACTAAAATGTGAGAAGAAGTTGCGTTGCCAGTTCTTTATGAAGCTCAATACCTGCACTATCGCTGTTGCTGCTGCTGAGGCCTGGAGTTACACAGTGCTGAGGCCTGGAGTTACACAGTGCTGAGGCCTGGAGTTACACAGTGCTGAGGCCTGGAGTTACACAGTGCTGAGGCCTGGAGTTACACAGTGCTGAGGCCTGGAGTTACACAGTGCTGAGGCCTGGAGTTACACAGTGCTGAGGCCTGGAGTTACACAGTGCTGCAGCCTGGCATGGGAAAAGGACACTTGGGTGGTACTGTGGTGATTCATGCATGAGGGATACTCAAAAGAAGATAAAGTGGGCATGTAAGCCTCTGCCCACTTACAACCTAAAGCCAAAATAAAGACAGTGAGGCAAAGACCACCCTGAAGGCTGCTACATCCCCACAGCGACATCAGTGTTATGCTGGGCTCCTGGGGGACCAGGCTGGCAGCCCAAGCAAACAGCTTGACTCTTTCGTCCCTCATGTCAGCAAGGAAGCCAGCACCACACTATGGCCTCGTCACGTGGGACCGATCACAGGTAACCTCACAAGCAGAGAGAGACACTGCTGGGGAAGCATCTTTGTCTTGCTCTTGGCATATCTGCTAGGATGGAGCAAAGCCATCACTGCTGCCTGGGCATGTGGGAACAGAGTTCACCACCACAAGGTCTGAACATGAGCTGGAGCAGGTCAGGGGTGAGCAGCAAGCAGAGGAGATCAGGGCATGACAGGGCTGGCAGATTTGGATCATCTGGGCTATAGGGTGCAAGGGCATGTGCAGAGATTGGAGCTACAGGGAAAGTATTGTTAAAGGGCTGTTTAGAAAAGGCATATTTTGGGGCTGCTGGAAATTAAGCAAAAAGTGCAAAAGGTACATCTTTTTCATTTCAAGTTATTGAACATTATTATGCTTGGAGACAATTATTCTGGAAATGAAAAAGAGTTTTCAGGAGCCATGCCACCAATTCTGACAGCAAAGCAGCCACAGGAAGAGGTAAGATATTTTTCTGGGGCATTTACATTGGCTCAGATGTGGTTTTCCCAGTGCCACGAGCAAAGGCTTCTGTAACACTGTTCAGGCGTAACCTTCCGTCTTACCCTGAATGTCCCTTGTCAAAATGAGGTCACACTGCTCATCAGTATGCATGATCACAAAAAATAATGCCAGGAAAGGGAGCTATGACTTTTAGCACATATTCATTACACTGTTTGTAGTATTTTTAGTGTTTAAAATATGGCTATAAAAATCGCCATTTTTTCTTTAGTCAGTTTTCCAGCTTTTGTGGTCTAGGGACTCCTAAAACTTGTCCATAAGGGTTTTATTTTCACCTGAAGTTGTGCTATCTAGATTTAATCTAGTTATACTGTAGATAGGCTAATAGAGTTTTTATAATGTAAATCCTCTTGAAAAAAGGACTAATTTTAAGATTCCTGAAAAGTGTTGACATACTATGATCATGAATTAGATGATTTTGTTAGAGAATGGTGCTAATAATGCCAAGGTCATGGATTTGATCCTTGTACAGGCCATTCACTGAAGAGATGATCCTTGTGAGCCTCTTCCAACTCTGTCTATTCTGTGATTTTCTATCAAGGCTGTAGTGTAAACCAAGGCACATCAGCAAAGTGTAACCTTAGGTTTAGAAGTCACTCTTCGAGCCTTCAGGAGACATGAATCAGTGAGTTTTCTTTTCTAACAATGAAAAATTGTTTTCACAGCTCATTGGCTTTACAGTAAAGATTTAAGCTGCAAGGCAGATGGAAGGGATATTTGACCTACCTTATTCACTTCCAACTTTTACTGGACTCTGTCAGGGCACTGAACATGTGTTGGTGCTGCCTGTTAGACAGTCTGATTCTATCCCCAGAGGGGTTCTTGCTTGGCATGTCAAACAAGCTAATGTGATTACATATTTCTTTGACAGAATGAAGGTGGTTTTCCAGTCAAAGGGGAAGAAAGCTGTAGCTTTTCAAAGTCAAGCTTATGTGTGCTATATTCCATCTACTGTATAAGTTAGTTTGTAATCTCAGCATGTACTTATGAAAAAGTATATAGATCATTACCTATTGCTCTTAAAATATCTCTGAAAGTGTTTTGAAACTTCATGGCTGATAAGTAAGACTCATTTTTCTGCTGAGGCATATCGGATGCCTTTTCTATATATATGCATTCATTCTACAGTAAGATAGAAGGAAAAATCTATTTGTAGTTCAAAGAACACCCTGTATTCTCTTACATAGCTACAGATTCTCTTCTGAGCTGTTTTGGTTTTTTTTTTCCGCAAAGTTATTTCAAACTGAGTCACTTTGGTGGAAATGGATGGTTTCGGCCTGGCAAAATATAGCATCCACAAACCAGACCTGAGTCTCCTGAACAAAATCTTGCTTTACTGGTACGTGCAAACACATTCATCCCAGCAATTTGGAAGATGAAAGATTTTATTTTCTAGTAACCCTGGGATGCAAAGGCACTGCACCAAATAAATATTTTCAAACATAACAATGTTATGAAGACTCTCAAAAGCCACTTAAATACGTACTTTTTTAACTCTGTATGTTCATTGAACAATTTTGTGTATTCATGAATAACTCACAAAGAAGGAACAAAAAGATCATTCCTGCTCATAAACCTTGAAGTGTGCAATCAGGAAACAGAAAGACCCATACCATTAAGCTGACCAACCATGTGGCACAAGCAGTAATCAACCCACAGTGTATAGTCAGAGAAGTAATTTTTCCAGTAGCCCACACACCAAAAAAAAAAAAAAAGCAACTGCAGTATCTAAAGATTTGGAAAAGTCAGTTACTTAACTTTACATGCAATTAAGAAACAGGAAAAAAGTGCATAATGTCTAAATTTATCAGCTAAATTGTTACCTTCAAACAATGCTACCTAGCCATTTTTTCAGCCTGTTATGCCTTTGAAGCACAGACTATTGGTACTGTGCCTCTTCCCCAGGTCCTCGTTTTCAGAGTAAAGTACACTGAGGACACCTGAGACCACAAAATAGCCACTGTTCTGTCTGTCTGTAAGTGGTAGGATCTGTTACTGCTCAGAGTCCTCTTGGATTCCTGCCTCATCAAAGCAGCTTGAAACCAAACAATGCTCTTTAGATTTGGAGAACTTGATCCTCAAGCACATGGTGCACCCACACAGCCCCTGTCGATATCTGCCACTCTTCGTGCAGCCAATAATGCTCATCTGGCTTGAGAATGCTGGTGTGAGTTTTGCCAAGTGGCTTGACATCACTGCAAGGAAGAGTCTGTGCAAGTGGAACAAGACTGTCTTTCAAATTGTTACTTGTGGGTATCATAATAATACAGAATTCATCACTATTGGAATAAATTTTTATCTGCAAATCTTAGAATACAAGAAAATCAGTTTCATTTCAATGAAGGTGAGTGACTGATGCTTAACTGGTGTAGCAGTAAATTCTGTGCATTGGAAATGTGTTTGACCTTTCATAATTTATTATAAAGTGGCATTTAGATATTAAAATACAGGTGAAGTTTTTAACTTCACTATGTAAAAAGGGATTTTGCTAATTAAAGGTTCAAAGTTATGATTATAATTTTAATTTAAAAGCTGTTTTTATGCTGAATTTAGATACATTTAAAGATTTGCTTTGTTTTTAATAAAACATCCTTTTTGATCAGAAATTCCTGGAGAATTTAAGATGATTGCCTGTTTACCTGGATGTCAGATGTAAGGCTGAGTCTTCTAAACACTTAGGCATGTGCTTAACTTGACATCAGCAAGACCACCCCTGTGCATGAAGCTAAATACATGCAAAGATATTTGTACAACTGACATCTAGCAGTCTCTTGTAAACTCCAGTCTTGTCCTTTGGAAAGGTTTTTAGTTCAAGTGGAAAAAAGGAGTTGAAGGTGGAGAGCACTGATGTGAAAGAACAGTGTAATGTTACTCTTGCACAATTTGAAGCTAACACAAATAACAGTATTTTCTAGTTTTTTCTCTTTACATCTTCAGGGTAGGTATCAAGTGTAATTCTGAGGGCTGCTTTGGGATCATCTCATGACCTTGGCCCATTGGCACAGATTTTAGTGCTGATCTAAAGCTACTGAAGATTTGAGTCATCTTTCCAAACTAGCTAAGGAAGGATTCCCACTGAAATTAACAGCATTTGAAGAACAGGTAGACATGCCAGGAAAAAAAAGATTAAATCTGCACATCCCAGATTAAAGACTTGTAGCCACTTCTAAGCAGAAGTTAAATAAGGAACAGAGCTGTGATGTGCTGCATGGAATGCTCAGTAGCACTCACAAATTGAAATCTACCCTGGAGAGAATGAACTGGCATGGGTTTTAAGAGCTTTTTCCTAAAGGGTGGTACCTTAAAAAGTTGTTTGTAACAGGCTTATTGCTCATTTGAGAGCTCTTCACTGCTCTGAAGTGAAATATCTGTTAGACATTTCACGCACTTCCCCCACAGAAGATCTTCTTAATACAAAAATTGTAAATTCAGTGATTTCCCCTTTATCACTCCTTTTAATTTTCAGTTTCCACTTTTCTCATTCAGGGCCCTGCAGAGCTTCACAGGTCTGTTAGCATGTTCCCACTCCCCCCAGTTGCTCTGTCAAAGATGTCAGCTTTTGGGCAGCTCAATTTCTTCTCCAAACACTCCATGTCCTCCAGGCTGTTCCTTGCACACATACACAGTGACTTTCTAATCTTGGTGCCTCACGAATTCAGACCTGCTTGCTCAGCACAGGAAGCTCTCTCCTATCACCTCCACAACATGCAGGATAAACCTAACAATTTGCACAGCTACTTCTCGTCTTTATTTAGAGGTACAGGGTCATCCCAGTTTTTCTAAAACCTGACTTTCCATTTTACAGCAGTACATGTATTGTTGTCAAGCACAAGTATGACAATGACAAAGCCAAATACATGTATGCATACACAGATGCACAGAGCAGACATACAAAGTAATTTTTAGGCAAATTATTTCAATTAGGTACCACAGCTCTCTTCACCTCCTCTGAACTTTCAGATTTTTTCAAAGGTGTGCACTGTCACTAGTCAAAGGTCAAAGTACTGGCACACTCCAAAGGAAGGAGCATCTCTTTGCAAAGTTCAGTGTTCAGAGCACATATGCATACCAGCACAACTGCTTTCCCATTCCATCCTTAGTTTTACCCTTTCATGTACATAATCTTGGACAGAAACCCACAATATATTCATAGAGAGTGGCCACACCTGAGTGACCTCATCTTTTCACAGCAATGGCCTCCTGTTCCCTTTTCACCTGTTCTTGGTCCACTAATCCTAAATCTTTGGTCTACTGATCTAAATCCTAATTCCAGCAGGTACTACCTGGACAATTTTTCCTGGAGATGCTTATGAATTCTAGCTGTTATGATTAACATGTTACACCATTGGGCTTCTCAGGGTACAGGAAACCTGCTGCATGTAGGCAAAGCGGTTATCAGAATATCATTTACCAAGTTGTAACTTCATTTAGGGTATATGTGGGAATGTCCTGTCATATCATTCCCAGTCAGAGATAACAGAGCACTATAACACCTGGCATTTGCACAAGACACATTTTAGACAGAGCCAGTAACCTTTCTTTTTTTTTCCAAAAAAAGACAAGACAAGCAGGTATTAAGGCTGTATTATAAGAAAAACAAGAGAGACATGGAAAACCTCTGTGGTTCATAAAGACAGAAGAAATGACGCAGAAAAATACTAGCAAAACTGTCTGAGAAATCCTAAGTGACAAAATATTGAAAGTGACAGAGAAACTGAGACTGAACGTATATATTCCCTTTTATTTTTTTCACCTAGCTATAAATATTTGACACTCCAATTTGATTTGATTTCCAAAACTATGCAAAACCTACATGTCTTTTTATTTCAGCTATGGTATACCTCTGAAGAGATGATCAGGTGCCCAAGTGATGATCTGGGGAAGAGCATCAGTATTTAAGCTATTGTGATAAGTCAATCACCTTGAGAAAAACTATTAGTGATTGATGGTATATAGTAGATTTATTTGAGTCTATTTTACAAATGAATTTCCCAAATGGTTTTGCAGATACACTGGATTTAGCTATCTAAATAATTTTGTTGTGTTTCTTGAGACTAGGTTACATATCAGCATATTGTTTTCTTAGAAGTCGGGTAAGAAAACCTGGCTCATAACTTAGAAATGGCTTAAAATTAAAAAAAGAAAAAAAATCCTAAATAAGAATTGTTTTGATATAACAATAATGTATAAAATCTGGTTTCTTATATTTGCATTTGTCGAACACCACTATTAACAGCCAAATTAAGAATTTGGTCTCTATCACCGTGTTTGGTTTATACTGAGTTTAAATAATTTATTTCTGACACCTGGAATCAGTAGGTTGCAATTTGTAAGCCTTATGAGTCACTGTTGATATTTTGATGGTGTGTGGGTTTTGTTGGTTTATGGGCTCTGTGCTTGTTGCCACATTTTCTTGTTCAGTTTTCAGAAAGAGCAAATCCTTGGAAATTAAATGCTTTCAATTTCTCAGCACTGCTTAAAGAATATAGCAGTTACTCTCATTTCAAAACCACCAGAAAATAAAGCTCAAAATAAGTACAAAGACAATTCATAGACAGGAGGCAGTATTAGCTTCATCCCAGAGGAATGCCCCTCCTTCAGGCTTCACAGATCTAGATCCAAACTGGAAACCACACCAGCTGAATATTTGTAAGGCAAGAACTGCATAGATGTAATGATAGCCACCATGAAAAGAAACAGCTTAGAAAACTGCAGCACTGGGGCATTAACACAATCCTCAGCTGTACAACCAGATCCTCATTTGATGTCTATACTGGAAGTGTTGCAGTGCAGCTAAGCTGACTTATCATTGCTGAAGATCTCTTGCTTTAGAGCTTTGGGCTACCCTGGTTACTTACAGCTACATGCTTATACATATGAGAGGATTTGTTCTACATGAGAGTTATTGACTGATATTTCATTAACATAAGAAAGAAAGGTATGTTGATGTATTGAATGCAACCTCTAAAATCTGGCTCAGAGTAGTTACTGAAATTCCTGGAGTTTTTTTGCACTTCATGTCTGTTCTACTTAACAGTCGCTATTCTTGAAGAGGAAAAGAGCTCAGTCTTGCCATAACGTTGCCTTTCTTAGCGCAGAAGTCAGAAAGGAGACTTTGGACTCCTACAGAACCTCTTGCCAGAGTTGCTGTATGCAGTAATTCTTTTCAAGAACTGTTTTCTTACATCTGAAAGTGAATCACACTGTTCATGCCCTGACTGTTCAGACTAGCTTGGCACACAAAGATTTGAGTGGGAGTCTTGCAGGTATAAAGGTTCAGGAAAATTCACTTTAGTAACTGGAGGACAAGTTGTGCTATAGAGATATACAGATGCATGTTGATCTTCTAAACCTGTGAAATGTGAACCACTCGTGTCCTAAATGCTACTTCCAAATAGAAAGAAAAGTTTTTTCAGGTTGCCTTTTTACTTCCTGTTTGGAAGGAAAAGCCTCTTCTTAGCAGCCACCTCCCTGTCAAAGGGCCTAGGAAACCTCAAAGAACATCTCTGCCTACATGAGCCCAAGGCCTGACAAAGCTAGAAGATGCTACTGCCACCACTGTGATGCAGTATGCATCCCTCTCCACACTGAGGGTGTCCAAATAAATTTGAGGCATTGATGGCCTTGAGATGGCACATGTGGTGAGGATTCTCCCTGCTTTTCAGCTGTATCTATGAGTCTATGAGGGAACCTCTGAGAATAAACATCAATGACCAAATGGAGTGAGATTTCATTACTCACAAAATGTGTTTTCTGTCCTTCCAAATCAAGTGCATGTCACATCACTCAGACGTTCTCACTGGCTGTCCCACCCAAAGCTATTTAGCCACACTGATTGCTGCAGTTGGTCATTAGGCAATGCATTAGAGCTATTATCTCCTGGAGCCTTTCTATCATTTGTACTGTCCCAGCATAGTCCTCCAGCCTTTCCTTCAGGGAACATGGCTGGAGCCTCTCTGGCTGTGGCAGGTGCTGTGATATTCTAGATACACTCCAAATAGAGCCAACCTTAGCAGCCAGAAGGAAGAGCAGGAGAATACTCTCTAAGTCTTTATTGGTAACACTGTCATGCATGTCTGTTAGTTAAGCACCAAGAGTGCTCCAAAAAGTGCTAAATAAGGTAATATTAGTTCCTGGCTAGACAGCAACAACATCCTGTTCCTCAAATTCACTCGCTAGGGCATCTGTTCCAGCCATCCATATCTCTTGATTGTATATCTTTCAATTATTTACATTATTTGCTGTAGATTTCTCTGATATGGCTTGGTATTTGCAGGCTGACTTTCTGAAAAGAATGTTTTCATCAGGGAAGCATGCAGGACATCTTCGCTGTAGTTCAGCCATTTGTCAATGATCAGAGTTCTAGACCATGTTGTATAAATACTTGATTAGGTAGTATAACACACTCCACTACACAATGCATCAGTAGATCTCAAAACTTGTCTTTTCAGGCGATATTTACCCCAGTGGACTACTGATACAGCAATATAAAACAATGATCTCACACTCACCCACTGAGCCAGGATGCCCAGCTGGGGCAGCCCATTGTCCTGATTACCACCCCAGCTCTCCACTGCTTGACTGATAGTTTATATTGGAATGGAAGTGCAATATGGATCGTGTAAGGCATTGTAAAATCTCCACCAGATTTTTTTTTTTAGATTTTAATTTCTGATAAATAGTTATGTTTTGGGCTGGCAATTCCCACAAGTCAGAGCCAGGGAGAGTGCATGCAGTTTTCCCTCTGTCTCTGCCTGACATCCCATGGTCTCCCATTACCCTGCCTGGATGACACCACCCATCTAATGTGTCTATCTGCTAAGTGTATAAAACAAGGTTATTTCATGTACTTAAATACCAATAATAAATTCAAATGGGTAATTGGGGCAGAGGGGTGGGGGTGGATAGGGGGAGGAAGCTGTTTAAAGTTTGTGGCTGTTAAGAAGTGGTTTTATGCTAATTCATCCAGCCTGGGATCTTCCTCTGAGTCCAGCTGGTGGTACACTCAGGTGCAAGAGGAGCCTGTAGCTCTGTGCCCGGGTGCTGGGTCCTGAAACTCTCCAAGTGTATCACAGTATTGTGAAATCTGGGGCCAAGCAAACTGCCTCCTTCATTTTTCTGAGATTAGCAGATCTCTTGGGAATGAAGGGAATCTGGAATATCCCAGTAGCACCTTCTATGGTATAAATGTGAGAATGCCTTCTGCCTTTGAAAGCTGAGGTATTTGTGAGGATACATTATTATGCCCTGCTGTGTCAGAGAAAAATGCTTTGATCAAAACAGTTCTTTCTCTTTTTTTCCCCCACCCATTTAAAATAGCGCAGTGTGTGAAAAGGGAAAAAATATATGCTGGATCTGGTCTTTATGTTAAACTTTAGATCTAGAAGCTATTGTGGGTCAGGGAAAAGTATATGAGCAGAGATGGCTCACTGGGGTACTAACAGTGTAAAAGACAGGAACTGCTCGTCCTTCCCAGGGCTGTACAGAATACGACTGCACAGCACTGAGGATTTTAGCTGCATTTTCTTTGTAATCTTTGAAGACATCAGTGCCACATGAGGACTGCCCATACATATCAATTCAAAAAATACACACATTCTCTGCTTCCTGGAAAAAGGTGAATGAAGAAGGTGCCCTTGGTTGGGACTCAGCAGAGGGACAAATTTCAAGCAGAGTCAGAAACATTTTGCTTGATCTGAGAATAAATGCTTCATAACCCTCATATTTAATTTACCCATATAGTTAATGGTGGACACCAAATGCTTCCCCAGCCATGGGTACAGCAAGAGTAATTTTGTTTTTACTTTTGATCCACTCGGAGATTTGTAGCGATGGGACCATATAAGTACAGAGAGAACAGCTGGGCTAGACATATGCTAAAGCATGTGATTCAAAACTGTCTCTATGTAAAGATTTGAAACCACAAAAACAGCTTCCCAGACAGTGCAAATAGGAGTTCCACATCCTTCAAGGAAAACTCAAACACTGAAAAATAGAGATGGTTCTAGTTCCAGGCTGTGAATTTACTATTCCTCAGAACTCATTTAAGATATATATGTAATTCAAATATTTTTGAGATATTATGTCTTCTCCTTCTCACTTCCTTAAGGTGACAAATTAAACAATTCCAGTTACTTACTAAAAGAGATTTATTTTCCTCTCTGTCCTCATGATAGTGGAACTTCTTCCACACCAAAGAAGGATAAAAAATGTAAAATAAAAATATCACTTATTTCTGTAAGTCTTCATCATGATGGTCTTGGATACACTGTGAGGAATTTATTATTCACCCTATGAAATTCATGCTAACATTTCCTTATGCAAACTCTGGTACTTATGCTCACTAAACGTTGTGGCATTTGTTTTTCACACACCACATGATCTCTTTGATATTTGAAAATTGAAATTGTAACTTTTTTTGTGATTTGCAGGTATCTGCCACCTTACTGGAGGTAAAAGCTAAAAATATGTCTATTTATTATTCAAAAAGTTAGTCTGGAAGTCTAAGATAATCTTGAAACTTCAGCACGGAGGCATGGATGAGAACATCTGCATGAGCCTTGTTCATGAACCAATCAGTCAGACAAAACCACAATATTGGCAGGGCTCAAAAGATATGGTATATGCCAATATGACATAATATTTCTTTTACAGTACTCTGTAGTAGTGACTGTAAGAGCCTTATGACTCTCTCTGGAACCAAACAATCATGAAGCATTTAACAGTTTAAGGAGTTGAACAAACTGCTTGAGAGCCCTTAATGTATCCACATTGGGCTGCAAGCAAAAGGCAAGGAAAAAACAGTAGCAAAACTTCATGCAGAAGAAAAGATCAGTAGTCACCCTATTATGACAGAGACCATTGCCTCACATATGTCCTCATTACAACAATATCCTTTCACTCTGTTGAAAAAACCATATTCATTACTACTGGGATAAAATTTATCTACCTTCAATGGCTTTACATGTAATGGCAGACATCAGACTGTGGTTATTTCTTGGCTTTACTAAAAGAACACATACATTTCCCACTTTGCCAAGTAGTATTCATGGAAAAAAAAATTAAAAAGCAAAGAAGCCAGGGAATAAGCCTATTTTGAATATAAAGGAATGTGTCATAATCTCATCTACTTTCAATCTAACTCATTATAAATGAGTGACTGTCTAAAACAGCACAACACCAACACATAGAAGATATACCAGGTGCTTCTAGAAGGGCAAGACTGGATGTAACATGAAAAGGTGGCTAAAGCAACCTTTATTTCAGTTTCAGGAGTATCCACTTAGCTATAATTAGAGGTACCAACCACTAACAAAACCTAGCTTAGCACAAAATTTCTCCATGGAGACGAAAAAGAATTGCAAAGAGGGTGTCAAAAAGTGGATTTTCTTGAGCTTGGGAGCAATAATTACCTTAATAGGAAATTCTCCTTACAATGGAAAAAAACATAAGTTGTATAAACCAGCTTTGACTGCCGACCAGTCAACAACAGGATGTGAACACTGCTCTGACCACAGAAGTTTGTGTTTCCGAGTCCTCATTTCTGTTAACAATATAGATGTCACTGGAGAGAGAGGGACATTCATAGGGAATTACTATTTTCCAAATCTGGAGAAAACATGGAAGAAGGGTCTATTTCTTTTTCTTTTCATTTTCTACCTTCTGATGATCTAACAGGAAACATGTGAGACTGGGAAATCTCACCCCTGGCAAGGCTCAGACATCCAAGGGCAGCAATTAGTCTCAGTGCCTGAGTCACCAACATTTGGAAGAGACAAAACATTGTTTTTCCTCTCCCTTTTCCATAGTTACAATACTTAAACCATTTTTCCCCCTCTCCAAATTATTTCTTTCTTCCATTGCTGGCATTTTCTTGCCCTATCTTTGGCTTCATCCCATAAAAGTTATGGGAAGTTGCATTATAAGCATTTGCCACACAGACGTCTTATCATTTAAGCTGGGACATCAGAATTTTACACAGAAAATTTGAAGGTATAGATTGTGTCTACATATCTTTCCCTGCCACATTTGATGTGCAGGTGTCTGCCAGTGCTAACTATGACTTTGTTTCAGAGATTACATTCTCTTTCAAATCTTGCTGAAAAAGAAATATTTCCAGAAAACAGCCTAGCATGTCACCTGGAAGCAAAGAGGTGGTGCTGAGCTGACAATACTTGAAACTTGGGCTTCACTTGATTTGGGCAAAAGTACAGCAGGATTGTCAAGCCTGGCTTGTGTCCATGTGTACTCTCCCTCAGAAGAAACTAATATGACAACTTATTAACACTTTAGTCTTTGATGAAAGCTCAGGTTATGAGTTTCTGGGACAGCCATTCTTTCTTTACCGGTTTAACCAAACAGTTTCTTCTAAGACTGGTAGTTTCATGCTCTTTAAGGACCTTCCACATCAGTGTACCCAGCTTGTTAAATTCCACTTCAGTCCTCCTGGCACACTGGTCACAGTGGTTTATGAAAGGCTTGAGGCTGAAGGGTTTTCTTTGACAGGGAATCAAACCAGGTCAAGCTCATTAGCACTAAATCCTGCCCCACAGACCATTAGGAGAAGTGTATTTCTCATAGCAAATCTAGTCATAAGCAGATGTAACTACTGATGTACCAAGAAGAAAGCAAAGGGTATAAATCTCCCTGACGAAACAGTAGGCTTACAATAGGTGCTACATGCTTTGATCAAATTAAAATTTTATTACACTTTAATTAAGACCAGCAATTTATGACTGGCTTGCAAAACCGTTGACATTTCCTTTTTGTTCCAATCCATACTATTAGTACAACCTGTACTTTTAAGCCTAACTTGACATTTCTTCACAGAGTACCAGTCATTCAGCAAATCTCATGATTATGCTTTCCTGGAAGGAGCTAAAACTAGTTGCATTTAGACTTATTTCAGAACTGTAAATGTCAGACTCCATGAGCCAGGACAATGTAATGGACGTGTTAAAAAGGTTTTTATCTGACCCTACCAATACCACAACATTGTTCTGTGCCTTCCATCTCTGAGAGCAAAGAAATTACTTTCATTAAGTAAATTAATTCTGTTTAACTCTGGAAGGCTGGAAACATGCCAGAAAATAAATAATATATTTAGCCAATGTTGAGAAGTTATTTCAAGTGGTTTATGTGTTTCTGGAAAAAATATAACTCAAAAAAGACAGTTTTAAGAAACCATTAACTGTAGTGAACTAATTAGAAACAGGTCACATGATGATAAATGAGGTAGTTTGATCTGTCGACGGGACTGCTAGCCTGTAAGTATGTAGAGTGACCCTGCCGATAATTGTATCAGTACCTGTGCTAATAAGGGTTTATAGAGATCAAAGCTGTGCAATATTCCCGGACCCTTAAGCCCCTGCATTGTACTAAGATTAAGTTAGTAAATACATATCAGCTAATTTAAAGCAGTGCTATTACAAAGTTGCAGTTATGAAATAAAGAGGTTTTGAAAGCTTTGAAATTTGGCAGCCAACCTTAACTCTGACCTGGTCCTGCTGCTCTCATTCCACTGAATATGATGGACAGTGAGAGAAGAGGGAAGGGATATTCTAGCACTTAAAAGTTTTGATGTTTCTGTGTGGAAGTGACCTTACAAACTCTATACAAAGCTGCTCCAGGCTGCCCCAGAAATCATTCCATAATTATGTACGTGGATGGCCTTGCAAAAAAACTAAAATTTAGAACATCCAGTGCTCACTCCTGTCTGTTTGATAGCTGCCCCACTTCACTTTGCTAAAAACAAAACTTTTCAGGTGGGACTTCTTAGAACTCCAGAACACCTCTCAAACCTGTGCTTGCTTTCAGTGCCTTTTTGTCTGGTGGGAGTTTTGCAATACTTATGCCATGATTTTGTCAATTTCTTATGCCATTCACCTGGGTAAAACAATGTCATGAAGGAGCTTAGCAGGAACCACTACATCTTAGTGGTTCCATGATTGTTCGTGACATCAGTAGCCACTTTAAGTCACTGATAATGGAATGTCACATCTGCAGTACTGTGAGGCCATCTGATACAAATGTTTTTCCTAGGCATTTCTGGAGCTCAATCAAACATGAGGGCTGCATGGAAGCTATTTCATTTTGCAGACATTAGCTATTCTGAACTCTAATGCAGATTTTCTTCTCAGAAACTATTTGAAAACTGGTGATTTGAAAAATTCCCTCCCTTGCTTTTAAGGAAATCATTTGCTTGAAGGTTAAAAAATGATGATCATGCATCAAAGCAAGTGCCAGTTCTCAAAAGGATCTAGACAACTACAACAGGCATCACTGGAAACAATAACCTTACACAGAGATGTCTTATGATTTAGTTTATAGTACCAATATAACAGGAAAACAAGACTCAGCAATCCGACAAAACACCAATTCTAAAAGATGAAAATATTTATGTCCAGTATTCCCAGCCTCCAGCATAATCCAGTCCACATCTCCAAGGTAATCCAAAAACTCATAATGGAGGAATTCTAACAGAGGATGAAGAAAGTATTTTGTCTTTTATCACAGAATCATTTTGCATACCAGCCGGTGATGAAGCATGAAGTGTCCCTGTGTCAATGACTGCATCATATCTCTCAGTGCCAGTTCCAGATGTTAAGTCTCCTCCTGTTAAAAACTGCACTCTGTTTACAACTGTAATTTTTGCTGTCTTTAGCACCCAGCCAATGAGTCTTGACTGGAGAAGGAAAAATAAAAAAAAGGCTTCTGCAATTTAGAATACTAGATTCTAAATCAGGTGTGCTCGTTGTCATGGGCTAAGTCACTGCCTCAGAGACCACATAAGTGGATATGCATTGCAAGGATTGATTATTCAAAGGGAGAATTATGTTAACCTTTGGGTCTCCCTGCATTTTGAGAAATTATTGTCCATGTAAGTAGAAAATGGACATGGAGACCAAGTCACAACAAAGTCCTGAAAGTTGCCCTCCAGGCATAATGTTAATTTGTCCATGATGGGGATGAAGGCTAACCTTTCTACCCACTGTCTCTGTGGGAGGCACAGCCCTGCTCTGAGTTCTGATGACCACATTCTTAACAGATATAATAATGGTTTTTAACACATCTGTTATAATGTTGGTATATAAAGATGTCAGTTGCTATACTGATGCACTGAAAGAGGATATCATGTTTGTTTCCTCTGCTCCCTATTCTACCAGCACAAGAGCAGGTATTGACAAGCCAGGGTTTTCTTAGACTATAAGCATTCTCACCTTCTGCATGCGGGTGTCACCTCTAGCCCCTCTGACTGAGACCCGGACGGGGAGCCTTCTCTCTAAGGTGCCCAGACTGAGTTTACATGGCATACTTAATCCTGGGCGGGGATTCTACTCAGCACATCAAAGAGCAGAATCAAGCCAAAAATGTCTTCCTCAGAAGAGCCCTGCAGCTGGAAACCCTGCTGTCCATCAAGAGGGTTGGAGCTGCACACAGCCTCCATGCAGCTCTTCACAACACCATCCAGCATCTAACTATTTGAATGTCTCCAGTTTTCCTCTCGTCTGAACACATCTTGCATAAACTGGAAAGTACGAGTAAAGTCTACTTTATGATTAAAGGAAGGATTAAAAAAAAAAAAGTTCTTTACAAAAGCAGATATTCTATTTATCCACACATATTAAACATGACATTTCCAAAGAAAACAACCAGAGCACTAGAAGAAGAATACCATCGACAGCACCTGCACCAGAGAGTTTAAAATCAGATCATATGCCGCTATAGTGAACATAGTTTGTTTTCCATTATTGCTTAAATATGATGATAACCAATTTAGGGATTGACATAAACCCCATATTGTATTATTCTGAGGCTTTGTTAAGAGCAAAGAATGTGTGACCAAATCAAAGGCTTCACTAAAGCTAATAAACACAGCTTCAGTCATGTATGTGGCCTTTATCCACAGCTTGATTAATATCACATTTAACCTAGAATAAGGCTGAGGTTATGGAGAGCTTTAAACAGAAACCAGATTTGAAACAGGGAAGGGTGAGGGGAGTAGTACTTTTAGATTAATAAAGCCATTGATCTTTCCACACACCAAACATTTGGAAATGTTAATTAATGGCATTAAAGCAGTTGAAAACCTGTGATTACATAAAACTAAGAAAACACCAACTTTCTGGTACACAAAAAGTCTTCCAAATCGTTCAGAGTTTCAGCAAGCACTGAGACATGCTGAAGGAATCATGAAAGAAAATGATTGCAGGTTTAAACTAAAAAAGGGATTTCATCCACCCATCTCTTCAAAGGGTAATTAATTGGTTTCAGTACTGTATTAAAATGTGCAATTTCAAAAGAGGAAAAGTTGATTATTGATTTAAAAAAAACAAAACAAAACAAACTACAACAAATTAGATTACCTTGACTTCTTAAGGGTCAAAAAGTTTCTAAATCTGTTAACAGACCAGGTGATGATTATTTAATGCCCTAACTATTTGTTATGTCTGTTACAATTTAACCCAAATCTTTAATTCATTAAAATGAGTTGTTCTAGCTCTGCTAAAAAGTCCTTTCATTCCTTTCCAAATGCTCTCAGATTCCTCAGCCCTTTCTAACATGATAATCTCAATAAAACACAATTTTTGCTTTTCTCAACTCATCTTCATTTCCATTTCAAAGTTGAATATAGTACCTGGATCAGCAGCATATCTGTTATGTCTCTTATTTTTTCCATTTCTTTTCTTCCTACTGAGATACTTCAACCTGCCATGGGTCATTTGAGGATAACAATTCTCTGCCTTAAACTGACTAGTTCCTTAAAATCTGAACTGACTAAAGATGATAATCATCAAGAAGTTAAATAGTTGCCTCCACAGTGAGTAGCTGTTAGTATGTCAGCTAGCTCAAGGTTGTAGGGCGACCATGTAAAAGGAAAGCAAAGACTTTCCCATTAAAATAGCAGCTCCCAAATTACCATAAGGAAAGTTGCCTCTGCTAGAAAATGTCTGTCCTTCAGATCCAGGCAAAGTCAGCAGAAGGCTTTAAAACAAGACAAAGAAATTTGTAAGGAATAGCCAGGGGTGGAGGGCATTTGCCAAAATGCTTGAATATAGTGTTTCAGGACCAGCAAGGAATTACATATCACTGGGAGACAGCATGGGCCAAAGGGAGATCCTGAGAATGCACAGGCAAGACAGGAAGAGCCTGGCAGGAGTGGGGGAGTGGGGCAACTATGGCTTTTGGAAGGTCAAAACGAGTATATTTATCCTCAAGAGCCCTCTTCATTTGCAGGTGCCTGAAGACACCCGAGAAGGGATAAGCTTACTTGTGCATGCGATGCAAATTCTGCGCCCAGTCACCCACATGCTTTTGTGTAACCTGAATGGCTTTTTATATACAGGCATTTGTAAAGTCCACTGACTAGGTTTATGAAAACTGTTTAAAATCATAACTCAGATGCAATTAAATGGGTAAGAACAGTCAAAGCATTCATGTGGGACTTAAACATGCATTCTAATATTCATTCCAATTTGGTGACCTGACTGGATGTATCATTTGGGGGATTGTTTTTTTTCTAGTGTCCTTCTGCCACTAACCACTCATCCATTTGGTACATAGGAAAAACTGAAGAAAGGCAAAATCTATGCTTTCAGTCAAATCCAAATCTTACTGGAGAGATTTCATTGCTAATGGGAGCCAGCATACATAGTGCTCAGATAAAATATTAAAAAATTATTAAAAGCATCTCCTCAGAGTTGAAAGCAGAAAACATTTAATCAATCCTGACAATCAAAGGATGATCTAGTGGAAACTTACACACAATTCATTCCAGCAAAGAAAAGATGGGTGGGCAAGTCTTTTTAACTTGCACTGATTTATTTCATATGTTTTTCTATGTGCACAGCTCCATTCGGGTTTCTTATCATACCTGTTGACACACTGGTACACAGATCACCTCAAATAATTTTCTTTATTCTCCTCTTCAAGAAGTTCTGATTAAAAAACAAACCCAGGAAGTTCAAATGAAGTGCCAGTATTTCACACCCACTTGTGTCCCAGATTTGGAAGAAAAAATGAAATAGCACAGTTTCAGGGAAGTGGAAAAGGGAATGAAAACAAACAATAAAAATAGGTATGAAAAATGCTGGAATATTTAATTTGAACACTGCAATGTAAATGACTCTTCCTCATTTCCAAGACACTCACATTAAGTGTTAGAGTACTTCAGGAATTTCCCAGGTCTTCGCAGATCCCACATCATCCTGTGCTTCTTATGTTTGTACCCAGGAGGTTACAATACATCCAAAGTACCACAAAAGCCAGGTGCAAGTTTGTCCAAGCCCTTGCCAGACATCTGAAAAGTACTGCTCTGATCGTCTAACACTTTACTCAGTACCCAGCTGTGTCCACATATTTTCTTCCAGATTTTCTTCTCCTAGGAGTAATTTTTTTCTGTTGTTTCCTGAACAGCTTTCCCTGTCTTTCCCATTCTTATTCCTCCCAAAGTATCCTATTTGCCATCCAAAGAGGTGTGCCTATAGCCACCCTATGAACAGTATGTTTGAAAGGACAAAATAAATGGCAATGGTGGAATGACCTGGGTCTACAGGACATTACAGAGACTCACACCAAGGCTTTCCTTGCCGTGCACTTGCAGAGTTGCACAAGGCAGCTCTGATCACATCAGTTCCCACTGCCATTTATGCTCCTGCCATATCTCATCCAGAGACTGGCAGCTTAAAGATTTTCTCTTAGGCCTTCATTTCACCCATGGTCCACCAAGCACCGTCATCTTCAAATCCCTTGGTGAGAACACTGCTCATCAAAAAGCCCAACTGCGATGAACCGTGTTTGATGTCTCTGTAGATATATTCGTATACTGCAGTATTAGCCTGGCTGCTGCTCAACTACACCTTTCTATAGTACAGGAGCCTGTCCCTTCCATGATTTTTATTTCCAAAGGTGTTTAAGTCACTTCCATTTCCACCGATGTTAAAATATTAAAATACTGATAACTCATATCATAAACCCAAAATCACTGTTTAAAAATATGTAATGTATATGCATGGATTTTCAATGGATCTAGAAAATTAGCAGTGCAAATCTCCTTGACTTTCCAAGACAGTTTGGTTTCTGAGAATATCATTCAAAATCATTAACCTTAACTACATTAGTGCTATGACTTCAACAGGATTAAGTCTTCAATAAAAATCAAAAATCCTATTTCACATATTGCATATAGAGAGAGGTATATAATTTAGTCTGAGAAAGAGCTTTAAGGTACAGCTATAAAAATGCTGGGGGTGTGTGAATGTTCAAATGTCTCTAAATAAGAAAAATAATAAAATTAATTATATATTCAGAGAAAAAAATTAACATGCAATGATGAAAAGCATTACAAAATTCTGTACATAGGAATAATCATGATGACAGGGAAAGTAGGAGGGTGTTCTTTGAGAAATAATATGATAATGGTAATTAAAGACCCATTGCATGGCTCTTTATTATTAAAGAGATGATACATCAAATAGCACACTAAAGGTTCTATGTTCAATCACCATACCTCAACTTTGTTATTCCCTGGCTTATGAATGACAAAATAGACAAGCTTAATACCTTATAGACTGCTCTAATGCTATTTTAAGTCTATATATAATAGACTTGGTACTGTCGCGCAACAATATACTCATGTTTTGTGCTAGCCTGTTTACAGAGATGTTTTTTGTGTGACTACACTGGCCTAACTCACCAACCATCAGCCTGGATAAACTCTAATACTTAAAAATCTTTAAGAGGTTTAGCCAGAACTGATAACTTTGATGATGGTTCCACCTCTGGCTCTGTCTGGGAGCAATCAAGGACCCGCAGCCATCCAAGGACAGAAGAACAAAGAATGCTAATAACATTTCATGAGAGTGCTTCCAGAGACAGTGAGCTGTTGCTTGGGAGAAACAACAGAGGAGCAGAAACTCTTTGGCACATCTCAGTTTCAGCCTGGTAGCCTAACAAGTATGGTGTGACTGAGGGGCTCTAGGTAAGTTGGACGGGTGGAAAATCCATTATTCTATTTTAATTTCATTTGGCTAATACCGTTGTGCCTACTGCTAAACAGCTAATAGTGGAGCTTTCCTAAACAGGTTCTGGGTCACAAAGTCCTGTTGCAGGATAGCAAGTTGCTCCACCATCCCACATGCCACAGCAGCAGGTTCCTGGACTCACAGGTCCAGGCATGATGTATTTAAGATAATAGTAAATTAAAAGCAAAGAGTCACATAAACGCTGAATGGGTTATAAAGTTGCTGTTGTGTATTTCAGTTTCTCCTGCTTCTGACCCAAACTCTCTCATCTTACTAAAATAAATCTGTGCAGTGGGATGCACTTGTGAAAGAACAAGTTCTAGTCAGAAAATCTGCATCTGCACTTCATTGCCGAAACCTGAGCATGTTTGCCTCTCTGACTACCTCATTGGGAATATAAATCACAGAATAGAAGTGGCATATGTTGAGGTTCACACATATAACTCATTTTGTGGCCACAAGAATGTGGGCATATATTTGGCAGGTGCAAAGTGCCAAACTAAGAATTAGGGCCCTTTTATCTATCAGTTTCCATGCCATGCATGGTCTACGTGGGAGCTGGCTCCTGCCCAACCCACTTGCAGCTCAGCTGAGATGTGTCACATCTTTTGTTTCCCCTCCTGTGCAGGAGGTACAGGATTGCAACACCTTAACAGAGAGCTGGAGCTGACCATTTTTCCAAAAACAGACCTCCCAGACACAGCCTTGTTTTCAGAAAATGTCTTTTTTTCATCCTCTTGCACACAGACAGCTATAGGTAAGTAATGAAAGAGCCTTGGCAGGACACACAGATAATTAAATATTTCATCATTCTTCTGATTTCAAAGCCTGAAACAAGAAGAGGTTACAGAGGGTTTTATGTAAAATACTTCAGATGGAGTCTAGCTGTATAAGAAAATACTGGTATGGATCCAGATACAGATGTGCTATCTACCCAGAAACTATTTGGCAAGTCAGTGAACTGTGATATTGTAAGAAAGTCTGGGCTTCAGTACAAGTTTTCAAAAGAGTGCCTGTTGGCTGAGCTATCATAGTAAAGCTGTTTATTGGCAGAGAAGTTATATGGGAAGCTGAAATGAAGACCCTGCTTCTTTTCCCACTGTGACTTTTTTTCTCACCACAATTAATTTATTATAGGTGGTTCAGTCCAGACCTTCTGCATAGTGGTTGAGGGACAAAGTCTAGACATAATTTATTGGCCAGTGCCTGGTGAAAACAGAATTGCAGAATGCACATTTTCCCCTTCTTTCTTTTTTCTTCTGCCAAACACATCAAGTATGCTGTATGCTAAGTATCTGGTATGTGAGACCAGAAGGACCAAGGGAGGTTTTTCTTTGTTAGAGCTGTCCTCTATCATATCGTGATATTTTTCCATCGTGCTAAGCAGTAAATATCAAACTAAACAATAACAGCAGTAAAACTTTGATTACTTGGCATGTTTTTATCTGCCTTTCACATGAGCCCATAAAAACAAGCAGCAGTGTTCATCAGGTCCCTCCATTTCACAATTCCTGTTAGCTGGCTAGATGTTTTTTATAGCCACTTTACCTATTGATAAAGTGTAGAGCAGATAAATCCATGATCACAAGATACCAATGGCAAATTCAAGAAGAGAAACCCAAAAAACTACCTGTGTCATAGAGGGGAATATTGGGGCATTACAGAAGAATATCAGAGTAATGAAAAACCTGTGGTATGGAAAGAGGTCAGGAACAGCAGAAGCTTGTCATGTGGAAGGTCTGGTTATTATGCTTTACAAATATGGATTTGACAATTTGCTAAGGAATCTTTAAAAGAAGACCTAGTGCAGGTTTGTGCTAAATGGGAAGACAGCTGGGATGGAGAGTCTGCTCTGGGTGTTCCAGTCAAATCAGCAGCAGATGAAATTAGAGCTAAGCTTTACTGCATGCCAGGGACGTGATGCAGCAGATGTGATAACCCTGCTTGCTCTGGGGGCAGCAAGGCCCTCTGGGACTGTGCAGCCTTGTCCCCCCAGCTGCCACCAAAATAGAGGTCCATGGCAGGTCCTCACTCACTCTGGGTTCCGGGAATATGGCAGTGATCGAGGGGATGTGTCCCATAGCCTGACACAAGTCTGGAAGCGAATTCAAATTCATTCCCTGGTATGCATCTGCCTGGCTAGTCCAAAGGCAACAGAGCTCTGAGACAGAGCAGTGATCTCCGTAGCTTTTACTCATAGCCCAAGCAGTCACTGGGGCTGTCATTGCAAGTGTGCAGGGAGCACAGGGGTTACTCTGATGTTCCACCAAACCTCAGCCCCACCAGCAGTGATGGCACCTGGGGGAAGAAGGGGCTCATTTGACCTCCAGGATGTTGTGGGTGTGCATGGCGACGAGTCAGGGAAAGCCTTATCTGTTCCTGTGTAAAATGGCTCTGCATGGTGTAGAAGCCACTGCAAAGTATTGAAGATTGCTATGATGAGGCTGGGTCATGGTATGGGCAAAAAATAACTTTAAATAAGAGTAAGGAGCACCCGTGCTGCTCTCTTTGCAAGACAGGAACACTTTCAAAGGCTCCTGTAAAACACTGCTGCTCTCAGCTCAGTTTGCCCCCAGGACTGACACAGGCACGGTGTCCCTCTCTCCCACCCACCTGCTCCAAGCTTCTCTCACCTGTTCAACAGCTCTGCCAATAGGTCCAAGCTCCTACTCAATACCTCCTGCCCAGCCACTGGTAGGGGGCCGTCCTGCTCTGCTTTTTAGGTCCTTATTCTCATCTCAAGTGGAATCACTGCATTGGAAAAAAGATATTATCGGGCCACTTTCAGCTGTTCCTAATTCTCACCCTTGTGGAAACTCAGCATTTATTTGGTGTAAAAATCACTTGAGCAATAACTTGGGTGGCAGTAATCTAGGTTTTTTCATGTGGTTCTTTGACAAAGCTGATGCTGAGATGTCATTAACATGTTTGTGAATAAAAATCAGGTGAATTTATTTTAAAAAAGTATCTCTCTGGGAGCAGAATAATATGCTCTCAAGTCTGAATGGGGATACTGAAAACAGTAAAAGCAGCTATTCCAAATAAAACAAAAACCATACAAGGAATTTCTCCTAGCAAATTTCATAAGGATCTATAATACCAACATATAGTGGATGTAGTAAAAGATGGACCTAAGAAAATAAGAGTGAAGAATTGTAAATTTTCAGCACAGATGATATTCCTCAAATACTCAAGAGCTCATTTAGAGTATTAACCTTTTAGCAACTGCTTGATCACCTCAAGCCTAACTCTTTCATGCAGGATACAAAGGAAGGAAAGAGGGCTGCAAAAACCATGAGAAAGAAAAACGCTAGCGCTAAGGTGATCCAGTAGTTAAGCAGTCAGTTTATCAGAGGAAAGTTCATTGAGTTTTCTAAATTATTCAGGATAATTGAGGACAACTGTGGATAATCGGGAAAAATATCTGACTCAGCAAGCAACAAATGGCAGGTGAAATTTAGTGTAAACAGTACAAATTGAAGTGTATCTAAAAGGTAATAATTTTTACAATGAAAAAGAAGGGTCTTGGGGTTATAATAGATAGCTCATGAAAACATCAGATCAGTTCTCATTAGCAGTCTAAATCTCTCAGACAACATCATTATGCTGCTGTAGAAGTTCCTCATCTGCTCAAACCCAGGAATACAGAGTGCAGTCCTTGTACCCCTGACCCACTATAGCTGTAAGTAAAACAGATTCAGAGAAGGGCAACAATTAGGATCAAATATGTGGATGGTACAAGGCGTGGCTGAGATGGTCAGAAACCTCAATCCACAGAAAAGACAGCTTTGAGGGCATATGATTGGAGCTTATAAGACCATGACACACGGAGGATAGGGACTGAGCTTCATTGTTTTCTTCAATGGAATAAGAAGCTAGGAGAAACCATATTGAAAATGTAAGATTAAAAAAGTATAGCTTCTTCAGAGGACAGTAGGCCTTCAGTGACTCTGTGGTTCTTAGTAGTTTCCACAGGTAGAAGAGGGGAGCAGCAAGCATTGAAAAAGCAACACACTGAGGATTAATGATACAAGACCACATCCAGTTTAGAAATCTGCATGAGCAAGAAATAGTCAGAAATTGTGAAAATATTCCTACACGGTTGTCCAGACCTTGTTGGAGATAAGATACTGAGCTAGACAGACCTTTAAGCTGGCAAAGTATTCATGTGGTTATGACAGAATAAG
Source organism: Origma solitaria (assembly GCA_013397895.1). Taxonomy (NCBI): domain Eukaryota; kingdom Metazoa; phylum Chordata; class Aves; order Passeriformes; family Acanthizidae; genus Origma; species Origma solitaria. The sequence goes on along the minus strand of VZRL01001641.1, from coordinate 420,001 downwards.
TAAGCATATCTCACAAGCATATCTTTCAAGTTGTGTTTTGGGAAACAATGAGGGGGCACATTTTAACAATAATGAAAATGTTTAATCCCACTATAACAAAATCTGATACAAAATACTCGTGCCCAAAATCTGTATTTTGCCTCTTGAAAAATTGTCTGAATTTAAGAAGAGCGGTAAGACCCAGTCTAAGTCAATGACCCACAGTGCAAGTAAAAGCAAATGTTATACATCCCTAATGTGTGATCAGAACTTTTTAAGTACTGTGTATATGTCATACATATTCCTATAGACTGTTTCTACTGAGAGGTGAACTCTTTTAATACAAATAGAGAAATAGGTCTGTTTTGTTGGAAGACATTATTGGTGTCATGCCCCCCATGATAAATATCCACCCAGACAATTACAGCAACAAACACAAAAAAGTCTTGTACTTTCATGGACATACAAATATGTGATTTTTTTAATCTGAAAACTGCATATAGATGGGTGTTCAAAGGTGACCTTCTGATAACAGAAGGCAAAGTACAATATTCTTTCTGTAAATTAATATCTGACCTGCATTTTACTGTTTTATTCTTGGCTTGTGTTAGAAGCAATGATTTGGATAGCCTGACCTGAACAGTAACATCATTATCATTGTTATCATTTGCCTAATCACATTCTCTTTGCTCTGTAAGTGACACAGGAGCCTCACAATGATCCTTGACCTGTCTGTATCCTTGGTTTTCTAGCTGAATTCATGCTAATCAACCCAGCCTGACAGCGCAATCCTTTGTAATTCAGAGGGCTTCTCTGCTCATGTGCTACCTGAAGTTCCTAGCTGAGCTCTGGAATTTGGAAAAGCCTGTCCAGTTTCCTCAAAGTTTAACTAACCCATTTTTCCTCAACAAATCTGTGTTTCTTTTTTTTTTTTCTATTTCAACCACCAAATCTCTGAAAGCTGAAAAGTTAGGTTTTTGGGCAGGATTCTAGATCTATTTATTTCCTTACACAACATAGCCACACGTACTTCACATTTATACTGAAGAAATGAAGTATCATTTTTAGCAATAGTTTTTTACTATTGTTGATGTTATATCTGTTGTCAGGAAACCTAAAGTTACTTGCAATTTTCCATTTCTTGTTTTCATCTTCATCACTGCTACAAAACACCACAAACTGACTTACAATTAATAAGCAGACATGGGTATTTTTCCTAGTCACTCACACTTTCTGTTGGGTGATGAAGTATCATTTGCGATTTCAGACTTCTGCATTCAGTGAAAAACACCTGCTCAGTCACCAGTTCAGGAGGTTCGTGAAATTTCATCCTTATAACTTGATTTCAAGTGATCTAGCACATCACCAAATACTTTCATGCTGGTCATTGGGAATAATAGAGACATACTTAACAGGAGAATTTCTTGAGAAGTTCCACCATGAGCCTTTATGTTCAGGAAAGCCTGGTCTTGCCCAGCCTTAGGGAAACCTGAAAGATGCATTCTTATGCTTTGAGTCCTGCTGAGGGCTCTCCAGAATGCCCAAATGGACCTTCTGTAATCCTAAAGGGGAATCATCTGATTGTGATGAACAATCTTAACTAAGGCACCATGAGAAATTTTACCAAAGAGTTTTGGAAAAACAGAGGCTTTGGCAATTTGCCAAACACATACTAAAGGGGCTTCATTACATGATTTTACAATTAAGGAGAAAACATCAAAACATATTGTCACATTCAACTTAAAAACAATGGCCTGTATTGAAAAGCATCTGTTTCAATTTAACTGCAGATGTGAACTCTTAATACAAACCATGAATATTATCATTGGTGTTTTTGTTTTAGCTCACTTTGTATCACAGAAAACTTAACTGATTCAGGCATCTTTTAATTAAGTTGATCCTAATCCAATTAGGCAGAAAAATTCTGATATGTTAAAGAAATGGTCATAGTTTGGAGCCCTTTCAAGTACAAAATTTTCCCTAATTTCTCTTGAAACACAGGCATTTTTATCTGTACAGTATATAAGCTATATGACTGCTATACACACTTGGGGTTGATTCACCTCTCACAAATACCAATCCTGTCTCTTTTTTACTTCTGGAGTTATTTCACGTGCAAACCAGCACAAAAACTGTAGCATAGCATTTGATATTCCCCCATCAGCAATTTGCAAGAAAAAGAAGAAAATACTCTACTCCTTCCCTAATGCCAAAGTGTAGTCACTGAGAAGGACAGAAAACTCATGCAAGAAAGACAATATCAGTCACAAAAATGAGAAACATGGACAAGTTCACAAGGGCACAGAAAATGCAGCAGAAGGGGAAAATGCAGTTGACCAGACACTTTTACCGGCCTGTGGCACAAAGTAGCTTGAGAGGACTTAAGGAGAAAATATGTTTTACTGGATAAATAGGACTTCATGCAGCAGTGCATGTGCATGGAAAAGTGTCTATCTGGGGCACTGGTTTTTCTCCTGTGAGGTGTTTCTAAAACAGTACTGTTTTTACATACTCCAAAATCCCAGAAAAATGTTCTCAGAAGAATAAAAGCACATTAAAATGTATTCAACTGCAAGGATGCATCACCTGTCTGCAAGGTAGGTTTTGTCTTGATGAATCTCTAGTCAATAGGTTTAAAAAAACAAAGAGACTGAGTATGTATCTGCAAAAGCTTTTAATTAATTTTCAAAATTAGTGAATGGGATATTCTAAGAAAATAGTAGTATTTTTAACTAATGTTATTAATTAGCATTTAGTTAAAGAAAACTGCTTCAAATTTTACATTTTTCCTAAATCAAATGGAATTCAAATAGGTTTTTTCCTTTCCTTGTAACAGATCAGTAAGGGTTCACAGTTTTGAAACAAGTTAATGTTTTTAAAATAGTGTGGATAAGGTGGTGTGTTTAGCTTGTAGGTATTTCTAAGTTATTTCTCTTCTGCCAAAGGCAGCACAGAATATGATAGACAAAAGATAACTTAATTACTTCTGTCACAACCACTGTATATTAACACAGCTATTAGCTGAAACATTTTTAACACCTGGTAAACAGCAATTTCCTACTAATTTATTCCAGGTTGAGGTGGTAGCTTTTAAAATGCTCAAATGTGGGCAACATCTGACAAGGTTTCATAAAGTGTAATGCTTTGCACATTGGGAAGGTGGATTGCTTTGGTCATCACTGACAGAGTAGAAGTAGTTTCCTTGTACACTTTCAATGGCAGGACTAGGATGCAAACAAAAATGTTGTTGATCTGAGGCTTCCAAAAGCTTACTGTGAGGATTCTTCTAAGTGTTCTTCAGAGTGAAATAATTTCTGCTGATCTCTGCATTTTCAGAGTTCATGTCATCACATTGCTTGTCTGCAGCCAGTATAAAAATCCCAGACATAATGAGATGTGTTTCTCAAGGACTGTGCTAAAAATTTACATTTTTTTAAGCAAAAAAGGTTTTCCCCACATATGAAAATGCTTAAACAAAAATTTAATGACTGGACCCAAAAAGTTCCCTCTAGGCCATAGAAAATTACTTTAATCTGTGAATGTGATTTGCATCCATCAGAAGACAAAACTCCTCAGTCAACAGCATAGTTAGCTTAAAATGTGGCTTTATATTTGTTCTGCTTTAAAGTTGCTTGTCTCTGTCCTGAAAGGGAAAATTACAGCCTCTCTTTCTGCTTAAAGAGGTGGTGGCTGAACAAAGGTGTTTATTGGTGGAACATTCATTCATTTAGCAACATATTCAACCAGCCACACTATATCCATGTTCAAAAGTGAATCTGCAAATAATACTGTGTAAAAGCACAATTTTAATTCACTTTTACCAGTATGATCTGAAATGCTTCACAGAGATAATTGTGGGAAAGGAAGTGCACATTCAAAAAGTTTAAAACCTAAGAGTTTAATGATTCTGTTTAACAGTATTGTACAGTGTGAAAAGTTCCCATGATGAATGCAAGGCAATCGAGGCCAGATGTCTTTCAGGATTGTAGTGATAAGCACAAACTCAGCCAGCTTGAAGCTCCAGGATAGGTGGCAATGAATGAAGAAATCCAAGGTATTCAGTTGGCCTGGTTATCTAAAACTATGCCACAGACATTCTTAGCCGTTTGAGAATCTGGAGCAAATAATGTCATTAATTTAAAAATATGGGCTTGATATGTTTAAAAAAATTAAAATGCATTATTATTAAAAGCATGCACTGACCAAGAAAAGGCAGAATGAGCTCTTTAACTTACCAGACTTGTTCTGAACAATTTTTTTATTTATTTTTTTGTCAGTATGCTAACAAATGCGTGTTTAGGCAGCACTGCAGCTTTGAAACTTCCTACTGTCACATAATAAGATTACAGGTTTCTTGATTTCATAAGCATAAACAGAAAAAAAAAATCAAAAAATAACCCAACAAGGAAGTTGTGACTGTTCCCACCCTTTTCCTCAATATACGGAATTTCCACCCTTCCCAGGCTCTCAGCTGTGCCAAATGCTGAAACATCTGATTGTGTTGCTGAGGAAGAAGCTAGGGAGGAAAATGTGGCTTTGAAGAAGGAGAAATAATCTCTTGGAGTGGAGATGAAGAAGGCTTTGACCACAGATGTTCCCACAGAGAGGTCTCTACCTCGCAGGGAAGTTCAAGGACTGGATGGCAGCAACGTGCAGGGTTTCAGCTGAGATGTCCATTTGTCAGAAGAAATATAAGGATAAAAGGAGTAAAACCAATTTCTTTGGACCATCTGTTCTTTTCATGCCAATAATCGCTTTAAATCAAGGTGTTTATGCAGATTGCTTACATTAAGCAAGCAGCACTCAGCTTTGCTTTGTCTGTGAAACAGAGTTTATGGTACAAGACAAACCTGCCATCAATAGAGAGTCTTCCACGCAGGTAAAACTTGATGGTCGTGAATTGCTTTTTGGTTGGTCCTACTCAGTAAAGTATGCGTATCCATGATCCTAATTAAGCTAATAATGAAGTACCTTCCCAAACTAAGATGGAAATACTCAGTATGGGTTTTGTACTTTGTACTTTTTTATATACACTCATTGTAACAGTGCTTAACAACGACAGAGGAGTTTCAAAGCAGCAATGTGAACACTTTAAAGTTCACACACGCTAAATAAACTGCACCAAGTGGAATGCTTGACACTAAAATCTTACCTAAGGTCACTTTCTGCTCACAGTTAATGAAAAGTGGTCTTACATGATAAGATAAGCCAGAAAACTGCTAAGTCTTCACACATGCAAAACCTCTTAGTCTCAATATGTGCTCCTCTAGAAGAGCTTTACTTCAGCAAAGACAGCAGCATTGAGCCTAACACCTTGGTCAGAATCTACAAAGGAAATGGAAAGCTTTTTCCACTTACAGTTTCTATCAGCTGCACTGGCAATAAATTCCTCATCATGGAGGGGATCCTATAATCCTACATAATAAATCTTTTACAGAGTTTAATCTCCATCATGAAAACCATTCATATGAAAGGATTGACCTTCTGCCAGTCTTTAAAAAAATGAAAGTTATGTATTTTAAAATCAAGCTACCTCAACCTAAAACTAACATTAATTCTCTAGTTCTTACCTTTCTCTTCTGAAACAAGTGATTATTGTGTGAAGGGTCCTTTTGTTAGTGTCCAATTAGCTTTCTTGTTCTTCTAGAGGTCCTTACAGTAAATTAGAGCAAAGCAACATATTGAAGGGGTTTGTTTTTCAGTGGTTTGTCTACTTCTTAGAAATTGCATACTTACTTCATTTGGACCATAGCTCTAATGATGAAAACACAAGACTTTCCTAATGCAGAAATGAGAGATTCCCATATTAAAATGCTTAAGGGGCTAAAACATGGATCCTATAACTTCTCCTCAGTTGGGATAAGCAGTTAAAAAGCAATTAAAAAGTTGGGTATATTGCTGCTCTATTGTAATTATCAGACAATTTAGAAAACAACAATGGATTAGGTCCATTTTTCTATGAACCCTCTTAATAATTGGTGATTATTGAATGCCTTCATAAATATTAAGTATAAAAAATATAAAATAAGTATCTTTTAAAATCAGAATAGCACTAGATACTCCTAAGTACTCATCACTTCCTTGTCACACTAATTCCTACAGTCATCACATTAAAACCTACTTGTAAGATGTCAGCTTTGAGACCTCAGTGCTTCGAGTGTACTTTTAAACACCCTCTGCTTTAAACACATCATCTCTACTGAACCAACAGCTCAGCTGGATCTGTGATCAAATAAGCAACTTCTGAACAGCATCTGTTAGCCTGGAGTGGGAATATTTATACTGGTCTTTACACTGTAGCTTTTTCTAATATTAGTAATATAATGCAATTTATGTAGTGCAAACATTTGGTAGTCTATTACTCCAGGATTGATGCTTACAGCATCACAGGTCACTCCTGGTGGGAGAATGCAGAACACAAAAGGATAGAGAAAGAGGAAAAGGTAGGTACAATGTGGTAAAATCTACTTTAAAAGGAAGCACAAAGAAAGTGTTTAGAGGAGGTCTTAGCAACTGATACACAGTTGACTTGTGACTGTGAGCATTTCCACATTGTTTGGCAGCTGGGACATGCGTCACTTTCTGCCTGCTCAGAATTACTGGATTGGGGAAATTTACCCTGTGAGAAGTGAGCAGAACATAAGCAGAATTCTCTCAACTAATGTAACCATCACTGATTAAACTAGAAGTTACTTGGGAACCATAATAAAATGACATTAAATAGTCATTGGCTCATTTCCCTAAGAGGAATGAAAATTGAAAGGCTTACCATTTGCCATTAATTTTAATGATATCAGAGGGGCCTTGTAAGAATGAAAAATTACTACTGTGGGTAATTTGTACATATATTAAATCAGATTAATTCTGAATCTTGGGATTTTTGCAAACAAGAGAACAAAATAATGTAGATTAGAATGTTACTTTCTTGAATTGAATTCTAAGAGCAAAGAAGACTTAATTTGTTGTCACGCCAGGAAGGTAACTCCCTGATTGAGAACATGAATATCAATATGTCAGTAATTAAGGGAACCAATACTGACTTTGATTTACATATATGTAGACCATCTTCTTAGCTGACATAATAATCAACATATCTCTGTCCAAGTCAGTGCTATCAAGCTGTATTGATTTATGGCCACCAGAGACTGAGATGATGTAGGCAATAGCTACTTTTGGAAGGCATTATTTGGAAGAAATTGTTATGATGAGGCCAAATTCTACACCTCTCACTTGGATGCAGTCACAGTGTGACTGAGACTAAGAAGAGAAAAAGCCCATCTTCTGGAGGTTAAGTCTGAGAGCCAAACATAAATTCTGATGCGGCTTAATAATAATCACATTTGAACTGCATAGGTACACATTTAAAATGCTGTAGGAGAGAGAGCAAATTTTAAAATCAGTGGGTCTTGAAACACAAGTATGCCTGACCTGAAAAGATAAGAAACCAATCCAAGGCATAGATGCTAACATTGTTTGCCCTCTCCTACTTGACAGCTGCTTGTCGGAGGATCTGTCATACGGAAAATATGCGAATACGATGAAACATCTGTTAATGTATCTCTGCTCCCACCCAGCTCCTTAAAAGCAAAAACTGTAGGCTTGTTACTATTTTCAGTAGTGCCCAGACACTTGTTCTGGTCATGGTAGCACAGGGATGATGATGATGTCTCGGCACTGCCTGCCTGCCTGGGGCCAGAGTGGCAGCGCATTATGATCATCTCAGGCATGTGGGGAAGCACAAAGGCAAGGTCTTAAAGTAGCATGTAATCCTAAAAAGTGCCATTCCAGAGGAATTCCATTCAGGAATACTTAGCATGAGGAGACCTAATTGCACCAGCAGCTAGTTTGGTTTGCATTGTGCTCTAGCTAGAGACATAATTACTATCCCAGCTGCTTCTGTTACCCCTTTTCATCTGACTAGGCAGTCACTTCACTGATCTCTTGCCTATTGACAACATGGCATTCATACCTGCTGGAGACACAGAAAAATTATTCCTGGCATTAGTTATTATTACTTTGTTTCTTTACTGGAGAAACTAGGAGAGTGTCAGCAAAATAGGTGCAATTAGGAAAAAACAGGAACCTTCTTTTTCTGATAGAAAAGGGGAATTAAAGAAACCAACCAAATAATTGTTTTGTTGGCTTTGGCAATAGTCAGATAGCTTCACAAACTCAATAAAATGTTCTCCCTTCTCCTTAATGGCTATAAATATACATATATCCCTGTTGAGCTATCTTGCTCCAGACTGAGAATGCAATGAGAAAGGTGTATCAGTTCAACTGAGCATTATTTTTCTACTGACAGACAAGGTACTTTGTGTCATTTCAAAATCTAATACTCAGTATATTCTCATTTGTCTGGTTTTTTCCCTGTCTGTAAATGCAGCAGGCAAGTTTAACCACATTAGGAAATTTTAATTTTCAGCCTGAAGATGAGAAGATAATCTGTCTCAATTGCTGTCATGAGCTTCTATCTCAAGCTGACATGTTTATTCTCGGCCTTTTACACCATGGTTGAGAATGCCATAGAGGTGCTGAGTTATAAATGTTATTTCTGATTGAATATGACACTTCAATACACTCTGTAAGTTTGTCATCCTTTTTCATCCTTTCAGCTCTGCAGCTGATAACCCTGGGCACCTGCTGCCAGCAAGTCCATAGAACAGAATGGGCATGAGACAGACATATATGAAAATGGCCCATGAATACCAGCTAATAAGAAGAGAATTCAGAAACCATAACATCATGAAAAATGTAAAATCTCCGGAGAAAAGAGAACAGCTGAAGTTCACTGCAAAATTCTGTGATACCCGAAAATCATATCCTTCTTTAAAGAAAATACTGTATCGTAACAGGAAGAGAGAATCACAGAAGATGTACATGATCATCATCATATTGGCCAGTGACAGATTCCTTTTAAAGAGCAGTATTCATTGTGCTACTCCTACAGTAAAATGGGTGTAGAGGCAAACCTCATACAATGACGAAGGTGGAAAAAACATAGTAAACCTGCATTTCAGTGCCTTTTGTTTTTACTGCTTTGAATGTTGCCTTTTGCAGAGCCATAAAAGCATGGAAAAACCTACCAAACAAGCCAATGCTCTTCTTTAACCCTTTGGCAGTGGGCAAGGAGTGTCTGGAAATCTTGAATTTGAGCGTCAAGGCTATCAAAGCAAAACAAAAAAAACCAGCTCACAACTCTCAAAGTCTGGCAAAAGAAGTGGAGAAAATAAAAGCTGTGAAAATGAGGCTTGCTAGGCAAAAATACCGAAAAGGATTGGCACTAGAAAATATTAGTTCTCTGACTGATTTTTTTAACAAATACAAAGTCATTGGTGTTTTTTTAAAGGATGCACTGTTTCTGCTTTGGAAAGTGGTATTTAAAGCAGAAATTGAAGAATTAATCTGATTACTATGCAAACAGCAATAAGCTACCCTTCATAAGCTGTTTTATAATTGTCATGCTCCCCATTTTAATCAAAGAAAGAGTTCCAAATAAAGAGATGTGACAAAGTGTTCTGGATATTATAAGGTCACTTTCCCAAACTTGAAAATCCAGGATTCAAATAGCTTAACTCAATGTTTTTAGAACAAGAAAAGAAAGAACTAATCTGTATTTTGACACTAAGTTATGAATAAACAGAAAATCAGCTGTTGAACTCCTTTTGGCTGTGACATACAATCATAAAAATGGTCCAATAATTCAAATGGAATCAGTAAATATGTCAAATAAAATTAGTAGACATTTTAGTGTGCTACTGTATATTCACATATTCATAATATTACTAAATATTAAAAAAGGCACAAACTTTTACCCATGCGTGTGTGTATGTGCATACTTGGGTATAGATCAATTTTTTTTATTTTACCAAGATATTTCACATGCCCTGTTTTGCCACAGAATCTTAGAATAATTTGGATTTGTAGGAACCTTAGGGATCATCTACCTCCAACATCCCTTCCATGGGCAGAGACACATTCCACTAGACTATATGCTCAAAGCCCCACCCAGCCTGGCTTTGCACACTTCTAAGGATGGCACATCCAAAACTTCTCTTGTCCTTTTCCCTGTATAGTTGTGATCCTTGTGATTCCCATTCTAGGAATTTTTCTCCTCAACTCCCTTGGGTTGATGGGGGTTAATTTAAGATTATCAGATCTGTTGAACATGCAGCATTCAAAGCAGCAAGGACTCAGTGCTGGAGCAGTTTGCGCGGCAATGAAGGGAGCAAGTGACAGCACCCACAGGTCCTATGGAAGAACTTTGTGGAGCAGAGGGTATTGGGTGGCTACCAAAGGTAAGCAGGCTGGTGAGCTTTCCCCAGTCAAGGTGTCTAAATCCACCTCCAGTATTAAATCAAGTAGCTCAAAATAATGACTGCAGCTCGCTGTTTGTGGAATGAGAATAGCAAATGCATAGTTAGTTGAAAGGGCTGCTAGGAGGATTAACACAGGAACATTTGAGATGAAGTCAGATATGGGGACAGAAATCCCAAAACAGGGACTATTTCTGAAAGAATGCTGAAGCACAATTTCTAATCTTCACGGCAATTATAATCTTCCAGATCATTCTTCTTTCAATGCTTTTTCTGTCCGGTAGAAAAATAAATGTTTGACTATACTTCAGGATGTAGGACTTCTTCCTTTTACCCAGGCATAAGAGTAGGAATGTTTAGTTCTGTGTTTTGTGTGTTTGTCACTAAAAACAGAAGAAAATAGGTTACACAAACTGTGCCTAGAAGATCTGTAGGTGTGTGTCCCATGATCAGTGGCAGAGCAGATGAAAGGTCAGGAAATTGCTAGTTTCAAGTTTGAAGAGGCTGTATAATAAATTCAAGCTAAAATTAAATCATCTCTTCTCCTGGAAAAAAAATCAAAAGCATTTGTTAAACCTGAAAATCAATAGATTGCATATTTTACCTAGATTGATTTTGAGCTATGTACCTGATCTAGAAAGAGCAGTCCTTCCTTGTTTCAAGCTCTTTCTCCTGTTCCTCACATTACCATCTTCCCAGCCTGCTCCAACCCTTATCTTCTGCTCAACCTGCCCCAGTTTTCCCTGTTCTACATGTCATCTCTTCTGCTTTTGCTTTCTTTTCCTGTGGTTCCAGCTCACCTCTTGTGACTATTCCCTAACCAGTGCCTTTCCTCACCACTCCTCCCCTCCCAGCCAGGCTGTCCCTGAAACATCCGTATTTTCTCCTCTCTCCAAGTTTTAGACCTACAGCCAGGACAGTGTTGAGAGGACAAGACAGGGCAGGTTCTGGGTTTACCCTCTTGTCCCCTGGAAGGCACAATAATTTGTCCCACATAGATGCTGCAGTTTCAGCCTGGCCCATGTTTGATATAAATGGAGCCTTCAGAGATGCTGGTGCTGACCTCTGTTAAAAACAGATGGAAATGGAGTTTATGGGAGACTTAAACAAATTAAGGTTTTGTTGGTTTTCACAAGGATAGCAATAGTCACTCATTTTTAATCTCACTTTCAGAGATTCCCAGATAAAACAATTTGGCCAAAACTTAGATCATGGTAGACTTATTATTGAAAAGTCTGTATAACATTTTATCTTCACTAGGCAAACACTAAGACATCCCTGAAGTCACTTTTTGAGCAACTTTAACTTGAAGCAGAAAAAGAAATTTAAAGTAACATCCAAGGTGGAAATTAACCTATTTGATCAATTTACAGCCAGTGGCAACTGAAGAGGTTAGTGGAAATGGAAGATGGAAAGAAAACTTAACTCTAGTTATCATTTCCATTTCTTAGTAAGCCAAAGGTACAGCCAGCTTAGCCACCTCTGTACACAATGCTTCTCTTACAGAAAGCACATATGGAAAAAAGCACCTCCTCTTCCCTAGTACATGATAATACAGAGTGGTTCATTAATGCAGCAGAAATAAATTGAAAATTCTTAAGAATAAATTGAGCAGGTGATCCTAAGCATCAGTGGCACAGCCAAATTATCTCCAGGAGCAAGACAGTAAGAAGTTCTTTCTCTACCTGTTAAATGAAAAAGCAATGAAAAAGGGCTGTTCTCTGAAATCTAGACACCTTTTGTACATCCATCCACTTTAATCCAAGAACCAATTGTGCTTATTAAGGATATCCAGGGATTTGACCATATTTACCAGCTTGCAAGGGGAGCCTTTTAAGAGAATTCCAAGAAAAATGCAGAATTTTTATCAAGATCTGAGATTTGAGATTTGTTCATTTGGTATTAATGAAACATGAAATATACCAGCTGCCAAACTTGCCAGTCTAGGCAGATTTCCAGATTAGTCTGCTTTACTACTCTTTTATCTTTAGTGGTCATAGAAAATAAAAATAATATTGGGGATTTTGTTTTGCTTTTCTTATTTTTCTAGAGCATATGTGGAGGCTTTGTTTCTAATGTTCTTGCTTAGTATCATATTCTCCAGAAGATCCAGAAGCAACACAGCCAAAGATACCTCAAATTATCCAATATACAGTATGCAGGAAAACACCGTAGTATTAATCTTTTCTTCTTCTTTTTATATTTTGCATCTCTAATCAAGCTCATGTGCAAATAATGACACTTAGAATCCTATTACTTGTTTACGCCTTTAATTCAGGAAGTGAGATAAATAAGTGGCATCAGCTGGGCCAGCAATTAACTATGCATTGAATTGCGGTTTCAAAAATAGAGCTGAAGTTGACTCTCTTAAAAAGGCTGCTCCCAGAATATCACTATACCATGTGCATTGCTAAATGTATTGTTAAAATACATGCAGCCAATGAACATTTCCTAATATGCAGAGGATATTATAATGGAGTGGACACATACCGGGCATTACAAAAGAGCATTCAAAAAGGCAGGAGTGGATTCAGGAACTTGCAACATGAGCGGTTCCCCGATGCCTTCAGGTCTCCAGTCATGCCTGCATGGCAGCCCATGCTGCTGTGCATGAACACACAGGCTTGCTGAGCACCAAAAGGATTTTCTTCACTCAAACTGGCGTAGAAAGACCACAGCCTACTCCAGTTCCAGACAGGGAAACACATCCACATATATATTTTAGCTGACTCTGCTCTGAGCAAATGGTTTGGACTAGACGATGTCCAGAGGTGCCTTCATACCTGAGGTATTCTATGATAGCTGACATGGGGCAAATGTCAATGCTATCCATCTCCTCATTAAAATTCCAAGACATCACTACTTCAAAAAACTTCAGCCTGAGCAAATGGAAGAGGAGCTGGGGAGAGGATAAATGCAAGTGAAATGCCTGAATAGAGAGATCAACAAAACAAAAAAAACAAAAGGAAAGAAATTTGAAATAGAAGAGCTGGGTAGTGGCAGAGGCAGCTGGTCTAGAGGAAAGCTAAACCCTTTTTTAGCAGTCACGCTTTCTCTGAGAGAGCTGGAAAAAACAGTCATTGTGAATAAAGTATCTGAAGGCATCAGCTGCTTTTTCTGTCAGTGAATCATTGGCAAGCATTTTCTTAATTTTGACAATTTGCCATATTTAATTGTCCCAAAATTTATGCAAATCTATTTTTATCATGCACACAGAATACTTGCTATTAGTTATTTATGAGTAGTAGTCAGCTAGCTCTGGGTCACGACTAAAACTGTTCAAGCAGGAGAAAACAAACACTTTAGCAATAATAAGAAACAGTATTATTTGTTTCCATATAGTACTATACTTGCTTTTAGGTGTGAACATAGTAAAATTCATCATTTACTGAACACATATATTATCAAAATTTTTAAAATATTTGTTAATGACAAATAGGAAAGGTTTCCATGCAGAAAAGAAGAATTATAGCATATGCCAGGGCAGACATTCTAAGCTGGTGTAAAATCAACATCATTCTAATGACAGCAATGGAGGAACTAAAGTTTCATTGATTTATACCAGACACAAGTCTGGACTTTATTTCTTCTTTTTTGTTTTCTTCCCATTGTTCAACCTGTTTCATTGCAGAACATGATTAGAGAGAAAGACCTAGGAAGAACACAGTAGCAGGCAATTGGAGACATGAGACCCAAATTGATTAAGGCATGAACAGGTTATTGCAGAGATGCAGAGGAAAGAGGAGTCAGGTTCTGGCAATGTTTCGGCGTTGTGATGTGAACTATGAGATGATGGAGATAAAGAGCAGAAAAGAAAGTGTGGAGTCAGGAATTTCCCCATTCTATAGTAATTCGCTACTAACCTTCTACAGCTGAAAAAAAAATTTGAAAAGCTCTTAACTAAGGAAAAGGTTAGAGAAATAGACTCATCAAAATATTTTACCCAGAGCAGATTTAAAACAAGTTTTCTTCACCAGATTTACCCTGGTGTTGATTTTGGCTAATATTTTGTATTATTATTTTTGTTCATGAATTGGGACTATGACTACCTTTTTCCTACCGCCTGGCTTTGATAACAAAAAAAGTATTTTTCTAGAAATATTGGATAACCTGGACATGTGAGACCCTTTCCTGAATTTTCCTAGTTCAGAGGAGCCATGCAATGAGAAGAAGCAAGCTTGCCTGAATCTGAAGACAAAAGGATATTGTCTGCTTTTATGTACCAGTGACAGACCCAAAGGATCACAGCACTTGCTTCACACACCTTCAAGGCCATAACTCTGCCTATGTACAGGCATGCACCAGAACATACATACACACACGTTTTTTTTTCACCAGTAGAGAAATCTGAGACAAGGAGAGAGGCTGGGTTTGATTTCTAAAATTCTTTAAACCACTAAACTACAGAAAACATATGGTAAAGAAGAAAAGCAGAGATTTCAGAAAAATAACCACTTCAAACCCAGTTTCTTATGTAAAAAAAACCCAAAAACCGAAAAAACAAAAACAAAAATCATGCTCATGAACCCACTGTTTAATAAATTGATACTAGACATATACACAAGTTTACTGTCTGAATTAAATACAACATACAACAATGCTAGTGAGAAGTAATTTACACTGACAGCTTTTCAAAACAGCTAGTTTTCCTTGATCCAATATAAAATTTTCAAGAATACACTACAGCTGTTTTTAAACCTACAGTGGAAGTTCCTAGAGGGGTAAAAAGAAATAGGAAGAATGGATAAAAATGACAGTAGAAAGGGAAAGGTCTGGTCCCAGACAGTCTTTTTCCTTCTGTTTCTCCCTGTGACTATATACTCCATGGTAAAGGAATGAGGCATGACACAAGCCTGAAATCTGGTTCCACACATCAGGAGAACTGCTGGAACTTGTGCATGGTCTGGTCTTTGCTGGACAGTAAAAATAAACACAGAGCAAGAGAAAATTTGGATAGAGCAAGCAAAACACTCACAAATAAAACCAGTAGCCAGTAGAGCATGGAACAGAGAAGAAATACGAAAAATTTTCCCTTTTCATGGCCCAAAGGGGCAAAACTAGGACATGCTTTAAGTAAACCAGGCACAAATACATCCCTGATGTAGCCTGATAGGAACAGCTCTGCCCACAGGAGCAGTAAGATCTTGCTCCCCTCTGCACTCTCCCAGCCCCTCATGACTTAACGTCAGTTCAATTGCATGATAAATCTCCTTGCAAAGATACAGGGCTAAAGGCCAGCCAAGGCCTGTGGAGGAGTGTGTCCGTCCTGCCCTAATTAATTCAGGCAGAAGGAACCTGATCAAAGAAGTGCTGACATTCAATCAAAAATGAGACAATATGTTCATGAGTAATAAGCACCGTCACATTGTCAGGATGTGCCAAGATTTCCACTGAAGTACATACTGGAAAAGGGGGAGGAAGGCCAGAAAGGCAATTGCAAAACATATGTGACAGAGGCTCAACAAAAATAAATAACTCCCCAGCCAGAAAATAGCCCTCCCTGACTCCCCCATGCTCGGCAGGCAAAACACTGTGCACACTAAAGCTCTTTCACCTGACAGAGCAGCTGAATGCAGGGGACTCATTGGGGGGCAAAACCTACATGTACCCTACAGTCATTCACAAGCTGCATGGCAAAAACCCTGCCCAGAACGGATGAAAACAGCTCAGTATGTGAGTTAAACACACCAGAGGTCTAAAGGACAAGGACAAGAGTGGCAAAGAATTGACCCTTTTGGAAAACAAGTACACAAAAGCAAAAGTCATCTTTCCGATCTGCCAGTTCAAGCCTTTGGAAAACTGTATTACCTCATTGGGGTGGAGCAGGGACATGTCTCCAGGTCTTCACCATCCCAGGCTTGCCCTGCTTTTTAGGTAGCAAGGTCAAAAATCTTAATTGACAACAGGATTGCAAAACTTACTCCCCGATGTTCTCCCCAAAAAGCTGTAGCACCCAAGCTCAGACATGAACACGGCGCTAATAGGATATTATGGCACAAGTAGCAGAGACTGTCTTTCCCTGGAGCTAAGGTTTCTAAGGAAAAAAGTCAAGACCTGAACATGACCAGCCCTGCTCAAATCTGCTCATTGTCAGTGCCAAACAATGTATGTTCCATGTATCACCAATAAAAATATTAAATATTTATTTTTCCTAACACTGTAGCTTCCTCAAGGAAAACGCTTACCATCTCCTACAAATTCCTGTCCTCATTAATTAAACAACTCTTACTTTAGCCATTTCTTCCAATAATCTAATTTTGCTCCTCAACTGGATATCTCTCATGACAGTGCATGGTATTGTTGCCACTATATGGTAAATAAATCATTATTTGCATACTAAAAATCATACCATTACCTTTCTCCTATAATCCTGTTTTTCACAAAAAAGAATTTGAAACATCTTACAGAACACATCACATTTCTTGAAGACCAGTTCTCACTGACCTTTTAAGAGGTGATGATATTTGCATTTTAAAATATTCTCCCATGGAAACATCTCTGGTCACGAGCACCTCAATCAAGCAGAAAATGCCATAAAAAATATGATTTATAAAAGTTAAAAGACTTTTACTAGAAATCATGTACGTAATATACAACATTATCATAATGTTCCTAGGGTTGCTGGAGCCTCCCATTTTGTGTCTACTAAATAAAACCTCTGACTCAGAGACTAGCTGCATGTACCTGACATGGTAATATCTGGATCCTAGGGCCTGAGGTGACCAGGGTAGTGTCTCTCCCTGTCCAAAAACTTTTTGAACCATGTGGGCTGCTGTGAGTGGAAATGTCGTCTTAAAGGGCAAACGTATAATGAGCTTGCTCACTGAAAAGACAACTGGAATATCACCTCCATGCCTGTGCACATCATTTTAGCCTTTTTGTTATGGAAAGGTTGCTGTTGCCTCGCTCTGCCAAATGAATTAGAAGCACACCTGAGGAAGAATTTGATGTTACCAGTTCCCTACCACAATGACAAGATCAAGGAGAAAAGAAGCTGCCAGAGCAAATGCATAAGAAAAGGATCCTGGCAAGGAAAGTCTGTGAGCTTCTGCCCCATCTCCAGACAAGGAAAGCATGTGGCATTTTTTATAAAGTACATTCAAATAAGATTGAGAGTTTTTTATTAGTGCAAATCCTTATTATAAGCTTTCCATTTCTCTATCTGGCAAAATAATCAAGAAAATGTTGTACTTTCAGTACCTGCAGCTCTAAGTACAAGTCAAAGTACAAGTCATTGCTTGTAATGTTTTACAATCCTCTATTATTTTACCAATTTTATATGCCAGCTACATCATGCAGCACACACAGCTTGTTTTACACAGGTTCAATAAAATGCATCTCTATTCAAGTTTTTAAGCTGATGTCATCAGCTAAGGTCATCTCCATGATATCAAAATAATTTGGATATGCAACAGACATAAAAGGTCAATATTTTCAAGTATTTAAACACTTTTGAAGTCGATGAAATCATGTTCTATTGAAGCTCTATTCATCTCTTAAACACATACTAGCAGGAGATGTGGACACTCAACAAGTCTTAAAATAAAGGAAACAAAGTTAATGTTGCCTTTTCACAAATATGACTGCAGGTATGTGCAAGCAAATTATGGATTCTGGCATTTTAGCAAAGAGATAAATAAGAAGAAAATGTGTTTTGAGCAAATACATCTAATGTGAAGTGCCTGAGTTTTGTTATGGGAACTTCTTAATGTTTTGAAAACATTATTCAATGGAAGGAAATAAACTTTGGAGAGACATCCATTCATTCAATTGAAAAATCAAAATATTTGAGGCAGTATTCATCTCACTTAGGTCTGGAAATTTCCATTTATGTCCCTAAGCCTGAGTAAATCACTTTAGGTTCCTATGAAGCCAACAGCAAGAAAGAAATTACTCCTGAAGTGATACTATTTTTTGCGCTTTTTGTTGTTGTTGTTGTTGTTGTTATTCGTTTTCCTTTAAAATAAGAGAATTGCGTTTTGAATTGTACTTGGTTCTCTGAAGCAACACGGTATAACAGCCTGATACTGTCACTTCACTGTGGGGAAGGAGAGAAGATTGGCTCCTTTGCAACCCAAGGACTGCGGTGGGACTGCATCCCTGGAGATCCCCTACTCCAGCCTCTTCTCACAGCAGAGTCACCTCCTAGGTACAGGAGGTTGCTCTAATAAATCTGTGAATCTTTTGGGACACTGATACACGCCAGGTGTCAGGCAGGGAGACCTGTGCCTTACTAGCACTGTGGTGCTTCCCACATGACAAGAGAGAAACCACAGCAGTGGAGGTGTCAGGAAATTTCAAGTGGCAGAATAGCTCCCTCGACCAGAAATACAAATATTCAAAAACAATGAAAAAGACATAAAAAATAAAAAGGGGTGGGGTGGGTGGGGAGGAGACAGGAAAGAATTCAAAAAAAGTCATGTCATCCTATGCAATGACTTGGTAGGAAAATGTTTTCACACTTCAGCCCACTGAAACTAGACTGACGCTCCACCCTGTGTAATGTCTGTATTTTAACCGTAGATAATTGAAATGGAACACCCCAGCCTTTACTTACCCTGCCTAATGAATGTTATCATGTGGAAAAGGTAAATCAATAACAGCTGAGATCAAACATACCAATCTCCTTTCCAGTGCACAATGCTCTCATTTATATAAATCTTTACAACCTGACTGCCCTTCTCGTTTAAACGCAGCGAGTGAAACATGGCCCGGTACAAAAGACCTTCTCTCTTAAGAATTCTCCATGCTGCTTGAAAGGGTAGCCCAAATGAATTGCTGGAATGGCCATTGAAAGGGCTACTCGTTAGCTATGACTGTCCTTGGGAATTAGCCAGGCGTGAGGTAACAAGACCACAAAGTGCTGTTGGTATTGGCAGCAAAGGCAAGGTTCATCATAGTACCTCTTGTCTAGACTAGGGATGTAAAAGGAAATAGAAAACAATTCTTCGACTATATGCACTTGATGTTCCGTCCCTTTTTTCTATAGAAAAAAAATGTAAGACATTTGGAATTTTTCATTTTTATTTGGGAAATAAAAATTTGGAAACCATAGTGACTCATGCTGGAAAGTGTCTGACTGGCATGGGATAGCCAGCTAGCTCCAGAAAGTTAATGCTCTAGGAAGAGTTTGAGCAAGGCATGTGAATTCAGATTTTAATGTGATTTAACTCTTAGTATCTTTAAAATTCATTTTGCTTTATTCACTATGTAAATAACCGGGAAGCCACTTACCTGGACAATCTATCTTTTTACTAACTGATATATGCCAAGAGGTTCACATACCCTGGGAATAAGAATTTCATCTTTTGGAATGTGTTACAGGTCCATTCCCAAATGCATTGCACAAATCTCCTTTCAGACAATTCTGCAGAATATCTGGAGTTCAGATCTGACCCCTATTTCTGTCTCATTTCGGTGGCTGCAAAATGAATGCTTTAATCTGCAGAGCATCCTGGCACTGTGGTATCCCTGTCTGAATTGAGAACCACACACCCTTTAAACAAAATTGCTTCTTATTTCCAGCTGCTGCACATTGTTGTCTAGCCAGCTCAGGTTCCATCACAGAGGGGCTGGCTAACCCTAAGCCATAGCCTGATGGAAAATTTATTGTCTTTTCTCGGGATTTTCCCCAGAAGCTGAATCACACCTCTTTGGGGATTTTTTTCTGTCTGGTGGCAGCTACTGTAAGCTTGGCAGTGACTCTCACCCCTCTTTGTCTCCTTTCCTTCATCGGAGTGCTGACATCCTCTGTTTGCACCCACCCTCATTTCTTTTGGGAAGGGTAGGCAGTGAGTTTCCTCAGTCACCACATCTATCCTACCTCTCAGCTATCAGCATTTACCCATTGACTCCTTTCCTAGTAGTAAATCAAAAGGAAAAATTCACCATCTACTCCTTAGGATCTTTTTTAGTGTCCCTACCAATTCGGGTAATTGAGAGGGTAAGGGGGCATCACAATGCCCCTCTCTTTATCACCACCTTCTTAGTGACACCTTGTCCTCTGTTTCCAAGAGTATGTCTTGTTCCTCACTTTCTCTTCCAGTGTGTGGTGCCCATGTGTCCTTTATTGTACTGACAAGTGCAGAAGCAGATCTTTCCTTATCTGTTTGTCACTCCAAATAAAATTTGTTGTTCTTGCAGACAGGTGTGGTTTTAGCTGCATGACTGAAAGGACTCACAGCACTTTCACCTAATCCTACCTAGCATTGTGGCTCCAGATCATATGACACTGGCAATTCTGACATATGATGGTGCAATTTTGACACCACATACACGCAATTCCTTTAACTAGCTTTTTGGGGTTTTTTATCATTCTCACGTTCCCCTGCTTCAGTCACCAAGTACTACCACTCAGGTGTGGGGGCTAGGCTTTCTATTCTGGTCATTTACAGCATTGGACTCCTACCAAAGCAGTGCTGTCTCCTGCCTGATTCTTGGACCTTTCTGCTTTTCTGATCTTTGATTGCCACCTTCTCACTGAAGTGGCATCTTTATGTCCCATCCATGCCAGGGCCTCGGAGCTGAGGCAATGCTTTATATTTGCGGCTATATGGAGCAGACACATAGGCTCCAAGGAGCAGCAGATACCAAGCACTCTTACACGGAGAAAAAAACACACAGATGTGGACAAAATGGACATCTGCACCCACTCCTTGCCTCCTCCTCACTCTTCTATCACTATCTGAGCTGCTATGGCATTTCTTAAGAAAATCAAGGGCCCTTCTTCTCCAAGTTTGTGCTTCTCTGCCAGCTTGTCTGCTAAGTAACTCTCCAACTACTTAAACTGCTTCTCAACTCTGTGGCCTTCCATGTCCTGTTTCAAATTTCTCTTTATTATCTCCTTGCCAGCTTCCAGATCTTCTTGCCATGTAAGTGGTGATCTCGTGAGGTGCTCTACAAGACTGCCCATCACTAAATTGCTTCCCCAGATTCAAACATGGTTTCAACCATAATGAGCTCTTTGCATATGGGCAAATAAAACCAGCCAGACATAAAAATGTCTTCAAACAGTCCTTGAGATTTGAATCTGACATAAAGATTAAAAATAGAAGAGAAAGTGAGCATGAAGTCTGGTGTTCGACAAGGATATGCGCTTGTTTTCTATGTGAAGCAGAATTGACAAGTCATCAAAATCATCACAAAACCATGAAAAGCAGGAGTCCTCCTTCACATGGTTGTTTTATGAAAAGGGACGGCAGAATAGACAGGGAAAACTTTTGGCAAAGACAGGAGTGAAATAAAGGCAAGAATAGAGAAGTAGAAGAACAACCTGTGTAGCTGGAGCAAAGAAATCATACTTTGGCTCCCAACTTGTATGTTAACAACTGCAGTGCCAGACATTTTAATGCTTCCCAATTGTTTGGTTTTCACTTAGGGCTTTGCACATGATGGAATCATTGAGAAACTGTGTCTTGGCCTTATATTTTTAAGATATATTTTATTCCTTTTACATATATATTACACATCCTACTCAGAGCCTGGTGCTGTATTCGATATGCAATCTGCATTTAGGAAGCATTGCTTCAGATTCACCCAAGAAAGAAATGCAATCCCCATCTGGTGTTCTGATCATCCATACATGGAAAACTCATCTATCTTTTAATCTGCTCTGAAACTAGTCTTCATCTGATACTTCAGAGCGTTCAGGACATTATTTTCTCTTCTGTGTCTCATTTCTGATTCTTTCTGGACCAGAGACAGAAGTCTTACAGGAAAGCATCTCTACATGAGAATAAAAGTCCATTTTAAAAGGTTGGAATAGTCTGGATCAGGTATATGATCTAAAGCCAAAGCCTCCCCCCAGCAGCCTTATTATTTACACTTGATCACATGGCAAAACCATAAGCCAGAGATGCATAACTAACTTTCATTCTCTTTATTACCTACACAAATTACATGTACCTACACAATAACATAGCTCACTCATCCAGGGCTGTTCACCGGTTGTTGTCCGGTCAGATGAAAACTAGGAAAAAAGTATAGCTTGCTGATATTTTATAAAATTTTCCATTCACTCCTCTTTTCTCTGTTTAATCAGGTTATCACTTGGAACACAGCAAAGCTACTGCTCACATCCTGAACCCTGGAGTGCTAAGCAGCGTGTGCAAATACAAACAGCACGTCCTTTCTAAAAGAATGTGTACTTTCAAGTATTTTTTAATTTGCCTTCACAAACAGGGGTCTGGATTTCAGTGAAAGCAAAGTTTCCCAAACACATACTTACCTGCAAACTGAGATGAGAAAAAAACTGTTGTGGAAAAGTACATTTTGACAGTTAAGATTAAGAAAACCTTGTTTTGCAGTGATCAGCCAACTTCTGCAAGAGAGCTGGGCTGTACTTCTCTTTATCAAACAGTATTTCAGTTTTCTAGCTAATCACAAGAGTTCTCTCAGAATTGAAACAAGAGTAGGCATACACTATATCTTGTGTAAATTACGTTATCACTATAATTGGTATTAAAGGCTGCTTTTGTAAACTGATATACGTAGAAATGAGCTTAGTATAGCTCTATTCAGTAAAAATTATTTGCCACAAGTCTTTAATTTTTATTGTGTTCCATGAGTGACTTCTCCATCTTAATTCCTTTCTAACCAATCTGTGTAACACTGCACAATCAAAAAGTCATATATCACAAAACAATTTAGGTTGAAAGACACACCCAGAGATGTCTAATCCAACTCTTTTGTCTAAATAGAATTAAATAAATCAGATTGGTGATCTGTCCAGTTGAGTCCCAAACATTGTCAAAAAAGAGGGCTCTCGACATGGGCCATGTTTGTACCACTCTCATGGTGATATTTTGTTAATATTCAACAGGAATTTCTCTGTGTTGTAATTCATGTCTGTAGCACCTCATTTTCTCACAGTGCAACTCCAAAAAAATCCCAGCTGCATGTCCATATGTAGTTGAAGACAGCAGTGAGGTCTTCTTTTTGCCTTCTCTTCTGGAAGCTGAACAAACCCTTTTCCCACAGCCACAAGCTGTATCTCCTTTCCTTGCCTCCTTCCATCTAGCTGACATCCAATGGACTCTCTCCATTTAGCTGAAGCCTTTCTCATCCTGGAGAACTCAGACATGATGCTCCAAATGGCATCTCAAAAGTGCCAAGCCACATTCAGCCTGCTGGCTATAGTCTTACTTTTGCTGCCCAGGCTGCTGCTGGCTTTCTGTGTTGCAAGGGCACATACTTGGCTCATGTTGAATTTATTGTTCACCAGGACATCCAGGTCCTTTTCTGCAACCCTGAGTAGTTGGTCCTCAGCCTTAGCTGTTACTTATCGGGCTTATTCCCTCCCAGATACAAGTCTTAGCATTGTCTTTTAATTAACTCACGATGTCCTTATCGTCTCTATTTCTCCAACATGTCAAGATAGCTCTTAAGAGCAGCCCATGTTTGGTACCATGCATGAATTTGTTGAGAGTGCACTGTGTCACATCATCCACATTATAGATGTCAAAAACCCCACTGAACAGTACACATTTACATTTATGTATAGAGAGAATTATAGGTATATGTATTGTTTTGTATACTTGCCCTTAACAATTATCAGCAGAACCAGGGTTAAAATGTGACTCCCTTGGCAGAAGAATTCACATATGTGGCTGCCACCATTGCTAGCATTTCTGGAGAGCTTGGGTGAAGGGAAATTTGGCTGAATTCAGTTGAAGAAAATAATTCTGTCAGGATTGGAGGAGCTAAAATACCAGTCAATACAAACCATTTTTGGCCTCGTTGTTTTCTCTGAGTTTAGCCTGGCCATACACATAAATCTGTTCTAGGATATATCATACACATGAAATTTTTTATTTTCACCGCAGTCGATAGAAAAAATGTCCTTTTACTTTGTAACATGATCTGCAAAACCTTTAAGCCCCATGTGTTTAAATCTCAACTATGTGCACTTTTCCTCCTTCACCGATCTTCTTTGCAAATGAGGTCAGGCTTCATGTAACTGGGGGAAGCACCATTGGCAAACCTGCACCGCCTTTTCTCATCGCTGTAGTTTGTGCTGCATGCTCACTTAGGTGGTCAGGCTGAGCTCTATCCTGCTTTCTTTCCAACACTCTTAGCACCTCTGGTGTCCCAAGTCCAAATCGTGGCTGGCTGTCAGCATGGGACGCTAAGGCCAGAGCCATCTGAATAAGAAATCTTGTTCCCTCACCTTCATGTCCAATAAAAGCCTCTTCCTGGGACCTGTGTGTTAACAACGGGTCACAGCAATTTCTCCAGGAATGCAAACAAAAGGGCTATGAGTGTAACAGGACTGAATCATGATTTGGGTTTTACAACATTAGCAGGAAGCTGGTTATGTTTTAGTGTTTACTTACACAATAGCTCTGCTTACTGTAGTCCCTCAGGGTCTAGGAGTGAACAGGTTTTCATGCTTGTTGTCTCACTGTCTGAATTATGGTTGGGTCAGTAATGCTTTGTTGGTTGGGACAGGTTTTACTGAGACCAAAATGTCATTTGCAACCACATAGCCAGGAACTCAGTCATGGAAATTACAGCTTAGTTCAAGAAGTCACTGAATTTCTCTGTTCTTTAGTTTCATTTCTGTGCAGTAGATTAATTTGAAAAGTGATGAAGGTGCTTTGATGACAATATTTCTTTATTACTATTAATAATACTAATTTTTGCATGTACCTTGAGACAATAGAGTGTAAACAAACAAATTATGTCAGCCTGTGTAGCAGAGAAAAAATAGCCAATGAGAACATACCCTTTCTTGCGTATAATGACATGTTTTTGCTGTAGAAAGTCCCTAAGGCTGATTTCTTACTTGCAGTTTCAAAACATCATCATTAGTAAGACACTGGGGAGTTAAACCTTTCCACGAATCCATTTATGTCTTTACTGAAAACCCCCCTTTTCTAAGTGAAAAACAGCAAGAGTCACTTGCAGTTTTACCCTCACAGCTTTTGATGTGGGCCAGAAAACCATTTCAGGTAATATGCGTAACATACCTTGCTAATCTGAGTTGGTTTACTCAGCTACCACAAAGGAAGGAGCCAAATATAAAATTCATTGTTAATCTCATGACTGGTCATATGTTATTTTCACTACTGTAAGGTTTTCTTTGTTTGAATTTGACTTTTGTTGCATTCATAGATATTTGAAGTTTATACTAAATTAGAAGACACATATTTATGAAACAATTCAATGGTGAGGTAGGAAGATAACTTGGCAAGCTTCTTTTTCCCCTGCAGGCTTATAAATTCCAGAATTTTTTCTTTTTGCCACACCTATTTGGCATATATTTCTTTCTTTTTTTTTTCTTTTTTTTTTTAAATGAGGAGCAGGAACAACAAGATCAACCCCGAAAAACACAAAAACACAAACCCCCTTTATTGGGGGCCCAATCCTAACCTCCAGAATCTTTTTGCTCAGTTCAGTTCATTCTGGACCAGGCCCATACACCGGATTGCTCCTGCTCCTCAGCATGTTTCAGCTGACAGCCAGGACTGCACAACAACACTTGAGAGAACCCTCTGTCCTTGGCATAAATTGGATGAGCTGTTAATCATTTCTCACTGATTGACATTTTTTTCTGCCTTCTGACTTTCCAGGTCACCCGTTCTTCTCTTCCCGATGCTCTCAGGCACACCAGGTCCTGGTTGCTTCGGGGGCTCCAGCCACCCTCCTCAGTGTTTCATGCTCAGCAGCTCCCTGGGAGCAGGTACCTTCCAGGTGAAACAGGGCTCCAACAGCTCTTGACTAGCTCCAGTTTGCCCAGCTGCACTGCGCTGGAGAAGCAAAGAATATATTTCATTTAAAAGTGAAAGAAAGGTTAGTTCAGTAATGTGATCTGCTGCAAAACCGCTCTCTCTTCTGAGGGCAGTCAGGTAAGAAACATTACACAAAGAATTTCTAAGATTCTTTTTTCTGAAGTTGTCAGTAACAATGCAGACCATTGTTTACATTTTAATTAACTCTTGTTTTACTGTTTTTTAAATAAGATTAATTAACCTATTGCTTTTGGCTGAATTATTGCAAGTTGAACATACTCAAGACCTAGCTGAAATCTTCAAAGGCTAGCATGCTGGTTTGTGTAGAGGAAGTCAAATTAACAATAACTTTTTAGCAATTTAGTAGCACCTCGACCCTGCAATGATGAGAACATTTCTTGGAGAATCTCTCCTTAGCAGCCTTTGGTCTTATAGGAGTTTTCTTCTTTACTTTGTAGTATGTACAACTCTTCCAACTCCTTAGAAAATAAGGAAAGGGAGGTTATTTGTGTAATACAGTAAAAAGTTAACATCAGAAACCCCAGGAGTATCCCCCTCCTTGTGCCAAAAATAAAAAGCACACATGGCCTTGTCATCACTGCAATGAAAATAAAAGCAGAAAAGACACATGGAGTGCCACTGTCCTGTGCTCACTACCTTCTCATCTGCACTTCCACCACCAAAACCATAACTCCAAGTCAAGAATTTTGTGGCTCTTGCACTGTGCATTTCAAACACTGTTTTCAATATAGTTACTAGCAACGTAACAAATGTGCACAGAACCGGGGGCAAGCTGTGTAACTGTGTCTCTCTGAGAACAACATTGCACAACTAATAGGAAGTACATGATTGACTCATTTATAGGGAACATATATATATAAAATACGTCTGCATTCATGAATCCTGATATGAATCAGTATGGTTTCTTGATGGTATACATGTAGCACCCTAGATCTCTGGCTAGGACTACAAAGCATATTACACAACACAGGAAACGTGAAAAGGGAGTTTCAGGCCAAATTTGCAATGTGCCACTCCCAAACTAGTGACGTGCTGATCTGATCTTCCAACATAAGTTGTTTGCTTTAAATTATCCCTCTTGTCAGTAGCACAAAAGTGCTATGACAGCAGCTAGGAGCTGGCAGGAAGAAATGAGGTTCCCAGCTGTGCCATCTTTTTTCTAGACCCATTACGTACATTGCGTGTACATTACCTTTTTTGCCTGGCTTCCTCACTATCTTCTCCAGATCCTCAGGCCCTTCCTGTCTCTTTCAATTTTTATTCTTATTTTTGGCATGTACTTTTCTTAACTGAGTGTTCTGGCTGGGTGCATAACCCATCAGGAGAAGAACTAAAGCAACCAAGGGTTGATCAACTTTTGCCCTATTGCCCAGAGAAAAAACATTACCCTTCCAGCAGGATTTCTTGCCCAGCCTGGCAGGCTCTTAGCAATTTTCATACAATCATAGGCAAATCTGAAGAATATTTTGACATTCATTCCCACGTAGTAGTGATGAGTTCACACAGGTAGTTACTAGACTGAACATTGAGGACATAAGAAATTCTTTCCAGCTCTGATGGGACTTGCAGTCTTATGCCCATTCTACCAAGGAGATGAACTATTGAAATGTATTAATATAAAAAAAAAAGATTAGCACACCCTTAGAGAATAAGACAGACTTTTAACACACCGTAATTGTCTGGTGGACTCACACAGTCCCCATGAGTTCCTCTCTTCCACAAACCAAAAGCATCCCCACAGTTCACTGATGCATTTTGACAAATAAGTAAAAGGCTGGATAGGATTGCATGTGGTAGAAAAACAATCCTGAATCTATTTAACAGTAGCATAAGAAATAAAGGAAACCTTTTACTTAAATGTCATCACATCACAAAGCCATCACAATGAGCAAACTAGTCACATGGACATTATAAACTTCAGTGTTTGTCACTCTTTGGTCTGGTTTTTCTGAGAGTGGGTGAATTGGAGAGGACTTACTACTACTAATAATAATGATGATAATAATAATAATAATAATAATAGTAATAATAATAATAATAACAATANNNTACTACTAATAATAATAATGATGATAATAATAATAATAATAATAGTAATAATAATAATAATAACAATAGCAATATTTTTAAAGGATAAGGAACCCCAGACCATTTTATCTAACAAGATACTCTGGAGTTTCACATACAGTAAGTTGATCACTGGAGACCAAAAAGCCTTAGAAAATACTGAAGCCACTATGCCAAGCAGAATAACGTGTTTTTGTTCATGAACAAACAGGAAAACCCATGTTTCCTTACTGCCTGAAGATGTTATGGTCACAAAATTCTTCTGTGGTCATCCACCCTGTTTTTCTCCTTAACAGATGGCATATGCCTTCCCATTTTTATGACTAACTTAATTTCTCATTCTTGTGTTGGAGTTAGAGTCTATTACTTTTTAAAAAGTAATAGAATTCCATGAGTATCGGAATGGATGAAACTTTTTCTGTGACTCTGAGCCTCCAGGCTGATTGACTGATTAGTTAAGTGACTTTAACACATTGAAATTCTGATTAGAGTTTCTCTTTTAAGAACACAGTCTATTTAGAGTGATAATCACAGCAGCAATTGTGCTAGAAACTGAGAAAAGTGCACTCACTCCAAACTCCCCATTCACAGTTTTAACAATGAGAGAAACTAATCAATATATGCATTCTTTGTGAGTAAAAAGATGTGAACACACTGCCATGTCATGGCACATAATTTTCAGGCTGCCTGCTTTTCATGTCATACGTAGGAAAGATTGTCATCTGTGGGAGCGCTAAACTGAGTTCATTATGCTTCATTTTTTACCACCTGATTCATATTGTGTGGATGTTACTCTGAAATGTTATCATTAGATCTGTTTTTCACAATTCGGGTACATAAATGACTATGAGCAAGCCATCAGGACAGGCTATATCCAGTTAGCTGATTAGGTTACAATTCTTGGATTGTTCTATAATCCTCTAATCTTTCTTGTAGCTTGTGCTTCCCCAATTTTTCAACATACATCTTCAAAACTAGAGACAAGAACTGAGTTCTACGTCCCAACATCAATCACATCAGAGCCAGCTATAGAAAAGAAAAAGTTGTCCCCTTCTGACTCTTTTCCTGATGCAACAAATATTAGCATATGTTGTTCTGGTCATGACTTCATTTATTTAGATGACCATGACCCTCAAGTTTTCTAGAGTCTCTTCTCTAAAAAATACAGTTGATTCTCTTATATAATGTCTAATTTCATTTTCTGTAGTTTAAAATTTTTGTCAGTCACTAAAGCAAAAAATTAACATCTACAGGTAATATAAATGTCTCCTGTTTTCTTTGATATATGACAGAAACATCTAATTAATTTTTTGCCTTTTTGTTAACATCTCTAACTTTTTTATTGATAAATAAATACAGCTATTTTGTTTTCCCCCTTTATAAAAGACTTTAGAAACTCCTACATTTTTCTTTCCTTTTTAGAAATGTCTGAAATATGCTAGTCATAGATATTCTCATGTCCTTTTTCTTCTTTTCTTAATCTTTTCAAACTCCTTCATTTTAGTTTATATCCTTTCCCCTTCCTCATTATTAATGTTCCTGTCTTAATGAATCAGAAATCTACTTCAGGCAGCCACCTTAAAAAATGAAACAATCCACTCAGTCCTCAGTAATACAGTGTAAAACAGAAGATCTTTCCCAACCCCATTCCTAATTCACAGACTATCACTATTAACCCAATCTCTGACTATCAGACACAAAATTCTGTAGCTTGTGGTATCTGCTACTGCACTGGATATTTTGCTATTAAGATTCAGAATGGTGCCCTGTTCTTCTTTTGTGGGAAAATAATAATAATAATAATAATAATAATAATAATAATAATAATAATAATAATAATAATAATAATAGTATAATTTTAAGAAAAAAAAAAGAAAAAAAATGTGGTTTTAGCATGTCCTGGATTTAACTGCTTTTTAATTCCAAAAATATCCAAGTGGATACAAACATCCTAAGACCTCTTAAACTTTCTCACTCAGTTACAAGATGGCAATGGTCTCATTGTACTGCATGCTAAATTTTTGAGGTTCAGAAAACCTACCATTTTTGATCTCTGCATAAGTTTTTGAACACAAATAAGACCCTGAATCGTTTCAGTTCCAGACAATAAATTATCAGGAAGTTCCTTAATTTTAAGCATGAAAGGGATGAATTGGGAAATTTGAGGAACTTTGATGCTAAGAGTAGAAGAAGAGTACGAAAAATATTTGCCTAGAAGATTTAGCTTTTCAAGACCATGAAATCCAGAGTCATGTAATGTAAAGTATGAGAAAAGATGGAGAAATAGAATATTCATTTTAAACCTTTTTAGCTACAACTCTTCATTTAATACAAACAAGTCGCTTTCCGATTTTCTATGGAATCCCCTTGCACATAGCTCAGAATCTAGCACCAGGAAAAACAGCAGAGTGGACAGGTTTTCCAGAGGAAATTAATGAAACAAAGCACAACTGGAAGATTTTCTGTGCTCACAGTAGTTTCTACATAGCGTGTTTTCCAGATCCAATATTCTGGAATAGCAAAGTCACCTGAAATTGTATCCAGTAAAATGGGATTAAAGGTTAGATAGAATATGTATTTGCTGTGAAACAATATAAACGTGTCTTTAAGCTTAGCTATAAAGTTAAGTCTTGCACTATATTCTGAATCTTGGATGTCTTATCTGAACTATGAAATATGTGTATAACTGTGGTCTGTAAATCAGCACTGTAATACTCCACCCCAGGCCACTCACTGCTGTCCACCTGAGCACCACTGCCCCAGCTGCAGAAGCTCTGGGCTTCAAACCACTTTTTGCACAGCAGCAAAGCAGGTCAACATGTCTCTTTGTGAAGCAGGTACATTACTGTTAGCATACCTCAACCTACCTGCAGTTCTGAAAACATAAAAGTGCCAAAAATTCAGAAATCAATATGGTCTGGACTAAAGTTGTTCTGAAAGTACTACTTTTTAGCAGGAAAAAAATAAATAAATCTTGGTTCAAATTGACCAAATTTAATTTTTTTTTATTATGACTTAATCACTTAACTGAAAATCTTAGTATTACCTATTCACCTAACTCAACATCTGAGCCTGAGACAGATCTAAAAGAGAAAGGAAGAACCCCCAGGAAGCCTCAGCTCTTCTTTCCTATTTCCATAATTTTGCGTCTTGATGAAACAGAAAAGAAGCAAGTGAGCTGCTCAACAGAAAGCAATGAACATCTGGGCCAGAGAAATTAACTTTTGAGAAAACATTACAAGCAGATACCTTGACTGAATAGTGGATTGGAGGCAGAAAAAAAGCTACAAATATTTGAAGTGAATGATCTCAAAGAATAAATGAGATAATTTAAAGCACCCTAATATACTGCAGAGGGGACAGAAAGGAAAACAAACCCAACAAAACAAAACAGAACAAACATACTAAGTTACAAAGCAGCTCAAAATATCAAAAATATTGGATGAAATGAGTAGGGAAAAATAATACTTGTTCTTACACTGGTTCTGGTGAATTATTGTGAGGTTAGTAATTTTCTGATGGATTATTGGGATGGAGAATGCATGGTAATTAGCAAATCAGCATACAAAGATCCATGAGGGGTAGCAGCCCTTGCTTCCTAATTAGTTTTTTAGAAAACACTTGACAGGTTTATGAGGATACATGACATGGTTTTGAGTCATGCCTCTTAACCGTGTACACAACCAAAAATAATTTGAATGCCTTTAGGAGTTCCACAAGCTCATTGACAAGGGCTCACTGACTCCTCTCTGCCTTCTGGGGCTGCTTCGCCACAACTAAAGACATCTCATAACTTTAGCCATGATAAAGAAAGTTACATAATGGCAGAAATGTAAACATTGAAAACAAGTTAGTATTTCTATTTTTTTATACCAGCTCTCTTGAAATGTTGCTGATTAAAACAATAAACTCAGCTGAACCAAAATAATAACAGATGTACTGTAAGTGTTCCCAGACCTAAACACCTTGGAAGGTCTGAGGTCATATTTATTAAAACTGATCCCTATCTTAAGCAGTTTTGACACATATTCTTGGCCTTGGTGGTAAGCAAATAAGTAAGTCCTTTGAAGCATTCTGAAGCAGGCAAACAAGGATCTGTCAAATAGGGCTCTTTTGACCTTATATTTTTGCACAAATTTCTCCAACTTAGTTAAATTCAAGAGGATTTTTCATGTGATGCTTCATGGAGCTGACATTTTAAAGCAACAACCTGTCTGCCTGGGCATGTGTGTGTATAAAATGGAAGACAGCACCTACATATTCAAAAGTCAAGTGAAGTGATACAATTGGAAGTAAACTGGAGGTGACATACCATCAAATAACTGTAAAAGTGTTCTCTAGTGACCAGATTCAAATATATTTTCAACAGAGATATATTTCCCTTCATCCTAACCGTTTTTCTGATTATTACTAAACCAGTAAATGAGTAAACAATCTTTTCTAATTTAGTATATTGTTTTAATTCAGCATAAGCAGGCATACCCTCTACTGCAATATGACATGGTGAACATGATGAAAGCCATCTGCTTCCAAAGGTTATGGCTCAGAATTTCACTCAAAATGTTGTGCAATGGTTCCAATTACAGATGCTGATATTCATGTGCCAGTGGCATAAAGAACATGAAAAGGCAGTCTCACCAGATCTGTCCAGAAACAGGTTCATCATAACTTCCCAGATTTTTGCAGACAGCCCCAAAATCACAGCTGGCCACATCTTAGGCCACCCAAGACATTTCCACACCACCAGCTGATATTTATATGTTCCAAGGGATTGATTGTTTACTGTGGCTTTACAGTTCTCTTAACCTACATGAAGCTTTAGGAAAAAAGTTGGTTGAGAATAAATCCTTAGGATCAAAATAGAACAATATAGGTGGAATAACTAATTATATTTAAGGCAATGGTAGAAGTAAGCTGGTATTTTGTTTAGTAAGTGCATATACAATAAAAAGATTTAATTATTTAAAAAATGTCAGAAAATATAGTAGGTAGGTAGATTGTTAAAGAACTAGCAGAGTCTACTTATAATGATATGGCATTCAGCTCAGAATGATGGTTCTTATGTCCTTTTCCGGAAAAAATTGATGACAGTCCACCAAAAATGTGCGCTTTCTCTGACCATGTAAACACACCCCTATCAACACTTCTATTCTTCCATCTTCCTTTATATTTTCTTGCCCTGCTTATTCTTTCTTCTTGGCTTCATTAGACTGAGTTCCTTGTGCTTGGAATATTCTTTGGAGTTATGGAAAAAAATAACACAAACTGGGTTGTAGCCGATGTTATCAGAAAATAAACGCTCCTGGCCAGCAGCAGATTATCATCCCTCGTTTTTCACCCTTGCAGGGCACGCGATGAAGTGTTCTGTGATATACACAGTGAAGAAAAGCCACTGTGAAGTTCCTTCCACTGCTCTCCGGGATAGCATGCAGCCCAGCTCTCTCTCTAGAGTCCCTGTATAGCAGCTTTGTGTATTAAATAGTTATGGATCTTTTTGTAATTCTAACGTTTCTGCTCATAGGTTTCTAGCTTTTTCTTTAAAAGTCAAAGGCTGCTGGTAATGTGAAGCAAAATTTTAGTCTGAGGCTTGCTTTTGATATGTATGGAAGAGCAGTAATAGAAAGTAAACAGGAACATACCAAAATACACAGAAAGGCAGGATACTAATTCACAACTAAATTTAAGTACTTAGACTAGGCAGACGGGGTCTTGCTTCAGAGGCATTCACATAATTTACATCTGTCCATCAGCTGAGGAAGGAAAACTGGGTTCCTATCTGGGCAGAGCTGTCTCACTAAGGATTTAGAGTTCATCCTCAAGTTAAACACCTTTCTTATAGAAGAGAGACTGGACCCATCCAAAATCAGTCAGTCAGGAAGAGACAGCTCTAAATTAGCTGCAAGTATCACTGATACATGTGAAGTAAAACAGATCAGAGAATAAAAGACAAATTAATCTTACAATTAAAGTCTATATAACGGAAATGCCATTGCAGACAGCACACTGAGAGCTTGTGGTCCTCCCAAAAAAATCAAAAAACATTCAGGTGCCGCAGAAGCATAGAGGAGAGGATGGAGACAGCACAGAAAGCATCACAATGCCTTTGCTTATATATAAAGGACAGACCATGCTTCAGATACTTCTTGCAGCGCCACACACTGTGTCCCACAAAACAATACGATGGACTTGGTGAGAGATCACAGTAAAATGACAGAAATGGAAATATGAAGAGAAATTGGAA
Organism: Origma solitaria; assembly: GCA_013397895.1. Taxonomy (NCBI): domain Eukaryota; kingdom Metazoa; phylum Chordata; class Aves; order Passeriformes; family Acanthizidae; genus Origma; species Origma solitaria. Next base: position 385,646 of record VZRL01001641.1, on the reverse strand, counting down.
AGACAGAGGATTTTCCCCTCATACAAGAATAAATGAGAGGCAAAACGAAAACATTTTAGAGATTAATGTTATCATACAAAACTGGGCAGGGAAAGGAGATCAGGGGCTTCCACTCTGGCTCTGGAAGGAAAAACAACAAGGCATTCATTGAAATTAATAGGTGGGCAAGTCAAAACTGATAAAAGGAAATACCTTTTTATATTACGTGTAATTAAATTGTGGAACTCATTGCCAAAGGAAGTTGTTGAGACCAAAACCTTAACCAGATTCATCAAGAGATTGGATATTATATCAATATCATGGATATCCAGAGTTATCGTAATTAAAGAAAATAAAACTTTTGGATGAGATATTAAACCTAGTGCTTCAGGGCTTAAACTAGTCTCTCACAATTAGTGAGTAGAATCAGGAGATCTCTGTGGAGGCAGATTATTCTGCCTCTGCCTCCTGCAGGGTTCTTCTGTTGTTCTTTGTAGCATCTGGTTCAGGATGTATCAGATGGAGTAACAGACAAAATGGTTCTCCAGTCTGACTTAGTCAAGGATTCTGCTATTCTTACACTCCTCTGCAAGGAAGGTCTCCCCAGAAGTGGGTGTGGATATGTCTTAAACCTTTGTGTGTAAACACAGGAAGGGGTCACAATTTGATCCTTAGTCACGTGTGAAGGATAGGTAAACACATGATTACATGCTTGCAGGGATTGATTGCTTTCTTGATTTTAGTGTGAGGTTTGCCCAGCACTTCAGCATTTGTTATTCTGCACAAAGATGCAAAACAATCTTGAGAGATAGGTAAAGAAGTTATATTTAACAGCAAAATAATCCAGATTATATGGATGATATATCAACATGTCTGTGGTGCCAAAATAACAAAATGTGAAAAGAATAAATCAATACACAGGACACTCTAAGAAGCATGTTCAGAAATAGGTCATTAAAAAGATGCCTCTTTTCCCTATTTCTTCTCACCTTGGTTTAGTTTTGCTGAGTCTCAAAACAAGTTCTGATCTCCATCCCTTGGTGGGGGTATTGGAACCTGAGCACACATGAGCCAGCCAGGAAATAAACAGCTCACAGACTTCCTTCCCCAGGGACATATCCTGTCCACTATATTCAGGTTAAACTTAAAAATCAGCTACGGTGAACTCCTTTAATCCAGGGCTGGCAAGAGGGAGGTGCCACTATCGTGGTTTGAGAAGACATACAGCAGTGGGATGCCAGTCAGTGGGAAAATACATCTTTTGTATTATTTGCATAGTACAAAATGGGGAGTAAAAAAATTTTGGAATTAATCCAGACACAATTTTTACCTCTTTTTGAACCAACAATAATTGACCTAGTTTTACTCCAAACAATAGCTGACCATTGCAAACATAAGAGGTCTTTAAAAGCTGACTTTCCATCACCAAAGCTCTTTCTTTCTTTGGAGAATTAAATTGCTTCAGTATAAAGAATTCATACTAGGTTTAGTTCTAGAAATCTGATCCTACATTTTTTTCCCATGAAGAATAATTCCTTGATCTGCTATCTTTGGCACTTTTCCTAATCCTTACAAGCATTCATTATCTATTTTGTTTGGTTGGGTTTTAAGCTACATTTGGAAATACTATTGGCAAGTACTTGTAAATATACAGTAGCCTAGGTAACCCTTTCTTTTGTGTTTACCTTCATGCACAGGGTTGCTTTAAGCTACCTCTGCCATTGTGGGTGGAATTTAATAAAGTTCACAACTAGATATTTACTCCATTTGACCATCCTTGAAAGTAATTCCTTTAAAAAGAAGTAATTGATGATACAAACTGAGAGCACTACAGCCAAAGGTTTTTACCCTTTCAGTTTTTAGCAATTTTTGCTATTGTCCAGGTGAATTTAAGCATATAATTCTTCCCCCAGCTCAGGCTTTTATGCACAATCTTTTCATTATTTCATTTTGAAAGCATTCTGAAAATGACAGCTATTTAGAAAATTTCTTCTACCTCTTTGTAAGATATGGACTTTTAAAAAATGGATCAAAAAAGTCAGGTTTTTGACAGTACTGTTGTGAGTAAAACATATTTCAAACTCCGCTTTGCTTAGTTTTAACTTTCAATGTCTTATTTAAGTTTATATAAATACCACAAGCATTCAGATTTCTATTCTTTACTCCCTTATAGTCCTATTTTTCTCTTTCTTCTCATCTTGTTTAAACCCCTTCCACCCCTATACACCCTACTGAAACAAGGGCAGAGGAGACAAACACTGTGTAAAAATCGTGGAAGGGAATGATTTCTGCATTTACTTATGTCTCCCAAACAGAGAAATTCAAAATAAAATGAGTGAGAAAATTATAATTAAGGTGATAAATAATAGTAACAGCAATAGCAATAGCAATGTAACTCTACAGCTGAATAAATGTATGAATATGTAGCTGTACTAGTACTTTTAATTTGGAATGTAAATTAATTTATACAGAATTCTGTGCAAACCCCAAGCGTGCTTTCTCTGACCCAAGTATTACTGTCAAAAATGCAAAATTTTATCCTGGAGTGATTTTTTAATAACTGACTCATAACTCAGTGAATATAGGGGTATTTTTAATGGGAATGCTGACACAGTCCCATCTCCTCTAGCTCAGACAGTGCTATTCAGTTTCTTGTACATAAAACTCATTTAAATGCAGTGATGACAAGAGCTTGTGTTTTCACAAGCCCTATAAAGTTCAGTTCAAACAAATACCTGTTATCAGGCTATTCAAGAAAAGGAATGTGGGAGGGGGGGTTGTTTTAATGTTTTACTTAGTTTTGAAGTGGTTGAATGGTTCATCAACCCACTGAGTAGTTTCCTTAATCATTTTCTTTTTAATTAATAGACTTGTGAACAACCACAACTGCCTTGTGGAAACACTAAACAGATGACTAACTTGCAGTGAGCAATCTACTCAATACAGTCTGCCTTAATTTGAGCCATACGTGCTGAAAAATAAAAGCATGGCAAGTATGCAGGTTATCGTACAGCTTTGTGTCTGCTTTAAGTTAAAACAAGTCCCTGGTGAGCAGAAAGCAGCAATCATAAAACTGAGAGGAACATTTTAGATTTATTGCCACCTGTTAGCATGACTTGGAACCGTGTAAGGGACACGCGTTACCAGCCAGGTTAGCGTCACAGTGCTGGTGCTGGTGCTGGTGACCACCATGGCTGCAGAAAGAAAAGGTCAAGTGCCAGCTCTGTGGACCAGAGCAGGCATTAGCACCTGATTACAGGAAAGATAGCACGCTATCACTGTGCTCCTTCTGTCCGTTTTCTGGATAGGAACCATCTACTGGGGGTTCATTAGAAACCAGCCTCGAGGCAAGCCAGCTCTGTAAACTACAGCTGTCTAATTGGTTTTGCTTCTGTGCACTGTCTTTGCTTTTATAATGGGGAAAAGCAACACAGCCTTTCTAATTAGATTGTTAAACATAATAGCTGAATGGCACAGCAGTAAAGAATTTGCCCTAGTCTTTGTAATTCCAGAATAAGGCACAGCAAAGATCCAGGATTTTTCCAGCCCATTTCCCCCATCATCATATCCAATGGTAATGAGACTGGGTGTATTTTTTTCCTTAAAATAATGCAAACGATTGTAGGCCTTGCTAAAATCCAAAATAAATGTCAAAACAGAATCCCAAGAGCAAACACATCTCTCCCTTTATTCTGTTGTCTCTGCTTTCATTTGCTGCAAATGCTGGGGTTATGCACTAATTGGTGTCTTTGTTGGCAGTGAACACAGGGGGAAAAAATGCACAGGCTTGGAAGATGAACTCTCCTCTCTGCCCGGAGGTGGTCCCCATCAGCCAAGGCTGAAATGCACTGGTACAGTGGGGAAAGCTCAAAAATCACCGTTTGCTGCACCTGTTTTGTGTATTAAGAAAGGAATTTGGTCTGTCAGTTCAAAACCTTTCATAGGCCCTAAATTGATTCAGAAGGAATAGGAAAGCTTCACAAAGCCAGTTTTCTTCTCAGTGCCTTAGATTCAAAGTTCTTGATTCTTTTATAGGTCCTTGCTGGTTTTCACATAAGGACTTCGTCAGCATGCTGAGCAAATGCTGAAGGATGCAGAGAGGCCTCTGTTTCCATTTGCTTTCTATAGAGTAATTTAATGCATATCCTCACAGACATGATGTGGATATTTGGAAGGATTCCTAATACAGTTGAAGCTTTTCTCTTTTTTAACAATCACATTCTCTTTTCCTTTCACAGGTCTATCCTGGCGAAAGAGTCTCCATTGGATCCATGGGATAAATGGAGTAGTAGACAAATAATCAAGTATCAGATGACTATGCAATTTGTATTGAGTCTAATATTTAAGTCACTCTTGACAGCATGGCAGTGAAATGCTAGCATATTTTACCACACTCTTCAAGTCATTCAATGACTCTTTTGCCAGATACTCTTTTTGATTTCCCGGTTAGAAAGTGAGATAAAGGAAAATGGTTTGATAGAATCACCAAACATGAACTTATCCATAAACGCTCCATTTGAAAAGGTAAATTCTTCAGTACTCATGCAAAATAGTATTTTTTTTCTGGAATGACACTAAGATTGATGCTTGAGATATGGGAAAGGTGTCAAGGGAAATAGCAAACTATTCTGTGTGCAACTACAGTAAATAACAGCAAGAGGAACCAGCTGTGCAACTTTCATGTGGGTGTCTCAAAGGAAACAGAAAATTAATAACAAAAGATAAGTGCACTACACTGAGCCTTTAGCATGTATTTCTCTCTACTGCCTTAAGCCTTCTGAGTCAAAATGAATTCGATTTCTACACAGTGGCTCTTCCTCATCTCTCAGGGTTGCACCTTGTCCTGCAGAATCTTCAGAACAAGAATTCTAAGAGGAATTGGTTGAACCTCATCTTGCACAGTGTCTTTCTGTTGTGTCATGGTCACATAGCCCTGTATTGCCAAAAGCACTCACAGCAAACAAAACTCATTTTGTTTCCAAAATTGTAGACTTTTTCATTCTCTTTTATCTATAAAGCACAAGTTTATATTATACAACTCTCTTAGTTCTTGAGAAATTGCAATATTTAGGTAATAATTGTAAATACTGAAAAATTTGTATTATTACACTAGAGGATCCCATAAAGCAGGTTCTTTTTGGTAAGAGATTATTTTTGAATATTAATATGACAAGTAGGTACTTCTAAGGAATTTACATTAATTCCTTATCTGCCTTTCCCCTGGCTCATCCAACTGTGATATAAACTTCATTTTAATAAGTAGAGATGAGTCTATCAGAATTGTATTCACCAACCAAAATCTTACCAGAATGTAAACACCTTAGTCCAAAAACTAGGTTCCTGTGATCTCCATTAAAGACTTTCTTCATAAAATGGTTTGAGAGACCTTAGGGGGTTATTTGATGTTTTTTAATGTTATGTGAGGTTGCGCATGGCTTTTATCTGTCAAATTTTGAGTATCTCCAGGGATGGAGTTTTCACAACCTATCTAGGCAATTTGCAGCAGTGTTAGACAACCCTCATGGTAAAATTTATTTCCTGATATCCAATAAAAATTTTCTTGTTTTGCACTTTGTGCGTGTATTACTTCTCATGCTTTTGTTGGGCATCCCCAAGAGAAGACAACATTAAGATCTGGCTTTGCCTTCTGTCCTTCAGACGGAACTTATCGAGGTTTCTGAGATACTCCTTGCACATCAAGGACTTAGCAGCTAATTATCTCAGTAAGTCCAGGTGATAAACTGGACTCATTCCCGTTCTTTGGGCTCAGTCTTGTCTTGGGGAGTTCAGAACTGGACATAGGCCTTCAGATGTAGTCTCAGAAGTATGGAACAAAGAATATTCTATTGCCTCACTTTGGAGACTGTTCTAACCAGTTCAAGTCATTCACCAGGACTCTTTGCTTTCTTTTCAAAGTTGCCTGTGCCCCAGCCTGTCCTGTTGCATGGGATTGCTCTATATCACATCAGAAGAATTTACACCTGCCTTTACTGAACTTCATGAGTTTTCTGTAAGCCCACTTCTCCAGTGTACTGATGTCTTAAGTGTGTTTCTTCCTTATTCTTGTCACTGCTTGTAAGAGAGTAACTTGCCTTCCCATTGCTGATTTCCACGGCTGCTGGGGAAAGCCTTCTATTAAAAGTAAATGAAGAGTTTTCTCTTTAGAACCAGATAGTAACTTTCAAGCAAGTTCAATAAGACCTTTGTCCAGGAAAGTCACACCTACCTGAAGCACAAACCCAGAGGAAAGACTGAGGCAGGAACCAGGAGAACGTATGTTGCCTGTATGATGGCTTTGGTCTGTAAGGTCTGAGAAAAATGTGTCTTAGTGAACACAGAGAGGGAAGGAAAATGAGAACTCATCCCAAAATGCCGGAGAGGAGAGGAGAGGAGAGGAGAGGAGAGGAGAGGAGAGGAGAGGAGAGGAGAGGAGAGGAGAGGAGAGGAGAGGAGAGGAGAGGAGAGGAGAGGAGAGGAGAGGAGAGGAGAGGAGCTGGCACCCACTTTTGCTGTTTGGGTAGGCATTCCTCAAATGGAAGGAAACTGTGTTTGAAACCATCAGCTGTTACTGAAGAATTCCTGTTGATTGCCAAAGATTACCACAATTTAGCAGTGAGACCTTTATACTGAAGAGTATAAAACAGTCACACCAGAATGCTTCTTGTGGGAAATGAAGTTGGTATAAACAACGAACAAACAAATGCATTCTGCTCATTTACACTACAATTTATCACAAAATTTTAGAGAAAACTAACAAAAGGAGAGAGAGAAAAATAAGTTTCTCGGGACTGTCATCAGGACCTTCCAGCATCATGCTTTTTCATTAGAAGGTGCCAATTCTCAAGACTCAATAATTCTGTGGCACTGTGTCTGTTTTAACAACGCTCTGTAAAGGATTTTCTGTACTTAATGAGACAACAGGTGAGAGGTGACCTGATACTGCAGTGAGGAAATATTTTTCCATGAGAGGCCCATGCAGAAGATACTACTCAGCTTTGATTCAGGTCCTTTCTTCTTGATCCAATTATATGAAGTGAAACAGGCCCAAAACCCATTTGTTAGGGCACTCACCTACATTAAGTAGCCTTGATTCTTCACTGTGAATCAAACCAGACGAGCGCTTGGCCTTCCCCCAACGGCTCTTCAGCAAATGCCTACTGTTCTGGGTAAGATTCTCGCAAATTCCAGAATTTCAAAGAGTGTTTCTATTTTACTCGTAAGTAAAATGTAACCATTGTTCTCTGGCCAGACCCAGACCCAGATTCTGCCAAATTTATAGAAGACAACAAGGCTGGAATTCATCTCATTTAACCCCAAGCATGCTTTTCCTCCATGGAAAGAATTAGGTTTTTCTGAGGTGTGATACATCTGGTCTTTCTTAGATACCTTAGGTGAGATTTTCTCTTAACAGATGTTCTTACACCCAAGCTGGTCTCCCAAGCTATTGGACCAAAAAAAAGCAACTCTGGAGCACAACTTGCTTCATTCTGAGGTAAATGTCTAAAATTGTCTAAAATTGTTAGTTTCTTCCCATTGACTATAAGCAGAATAAAGAACAATTCAGGGTTAAACACCTTTCTCAGATATCTTACATTGGATGCAATGAGTTCTACCCTAAGAGGAAAACTTTGTGTCCATTTTCATTGAAGTTATGGCTCATATCCAGCTTTAATGAAGAGAGGGTGAAAACAGGGATTTAAAGAAGTATGGGGCTGTTTTCTCGGCTTTTGCAGGCTTTGGAAGAAAACCTATACTGTGTTCTTTCTTAGGTTATGTGCTGAAACATGTTTCTATGCTGTCAAAGATTAAATAATTAGTAGAACATGGTCAAGATCGAAAGGTTGTTCCATGTCATAACCAATTTGAGAGTTTACCACGAGTATGACAAGTAGTGATTCCTGCTGATCTGATACCTGCTATAGCCAACCATGTGGATTCAGAGTGAAATGTAATACACTCACGTTGTGTTTTAATTCAAGTTGTCATAAGGTGTTAATTTAAGAACTGAGTATATTTTTACCACTCTTCATCTCCCAGTTACTATTAACATAAAAATGAATAATGGGCTTCTATTCTGAGCAAGAATAGTTAAACACCTGGCCAGTGACCTCTCAGACACCAGTTTCAAAAAAAGTGTATGCAATAAAAAGCTTTATGCTGATTCTATGCACAGCTTTATCAGAAAGTACTCTAACAATATTGTTCCTACATCTTGGGGGAGGGGGAGAATTTTTTCCATCTTTCTTTTCTCGCTTTTCTCTCTATTTCTCTTCTTTTTATTTTCTTTCTTTTTCGTTCTTTTCTTTCTTTCTCTTTATTTTCTTTCTTTCTTTCTTTTTCTTTCTTTCTTTGTCTCTGTCTCTGTCTCTGTCTCTCTCATATTTGGCATATTGAGGACATCCATCTATGTATTCTGTAAGAATCAGTATCTTTGTTATGCAGCAAACACTGAAAACTACTGATATAAAAAAGAATCATTTCATTTGGCATTATTCATGGATTTGAAAAGCAGTAAGCAAGAACATTCTATTACGCTGATGCAAAAAAAATTATTCCTTCTGTGCCAGTGACTCATGCATCAATGCTTTGATATGCATAAGCTGAAAAATTCACCCTCAAATTAACCTTTGTATCTTGCTGTGATCTATCCAGCTTCCATCTTAACCATAGACGTTATTTGTATGGAAGAGTGTTCCTACACACTTCCCTGTAAGCACTTTTGAATACTCTTGCTACGAAAAACAGTCTTCAACTTCTAAAGCCTGATTTAGAGGTTTCAATTTCAGAGTGAGAAGTGCCATAACCTGATGGTCAGAAGTGAGCAGAACTCTTAAGTGCTACAGCTTTGTTAATCATTGTATTCTGATTGTTTCAGTGCATCGGTACCAACCAACATGGGAAGATGTGAAACACAGGAATCATGAGTTCCACTACTGGGAACATCAAGCTACACATGACTTTGAACTATTCAAGGTGAGAATATTGCACTTAGTTTTTCAGAGGCTGTCATGTATATCCTCTCTTTGCATAAAATTAAACTCTTCCAGAAATTTGAAGGTTCTCATATCACCTAGAAACAGTTGTCTGCAGCTTTTCCTTCTTCTTCTTTCTCCCATTCCAAAGCTGTAAGTCTCTTCTTCTGTTTTAATTTTTTTATCCACTTTTTTTTGTACTAGAGGGATCTTTTACCTGCCTTAAACCTCTCTTTTATTCCATATTCCTCTTAGATACTGTACTCTCTATCACATAATCTTGATATATGACCTCAAGATCTTCCAATAGACTCTCATTTTACCTTTGTTCCAGCAATGATTTCAGCTAAAATTCTGTTTAGGAATTTTTCATTAAATATTTTTTTGGCCTTTAACATATATAACAAATCTTCTACTTTTCATCATGTTGTCCCAGTAGTGATTGAATGTAGCATAGTCAGACCTGCATGACGCAAGATATTATCTTTTATTAGCTCAGCTGGGGAAAACATCAGATTTGGTTTGAATTTTGAAGGGCACTAAAGGCGAAATAAGGCAACTTGCTTAAATGCCTTGTCTTATTCTGCAGAGAAATTGAAAATATCTTACATTTGTTAATAATTTGCTGCTTAAATCCGATGGTATGCCAGAGCATACAGACAAAAGAAGAAAAGCGTCTGAAGGCCAAGAACATATTTCTGGTCAAGATAAGAGATAGAAGAATCCACTTACCAACTACAATAACTTAGTGGTTAAGGCACTTGGCTACAAGGCTGGAGGCCCTGATCAAGTCCCATACTGATTTTTTTCTCACTCTGATTTACCAAGGAAAAAATCAAAGACCTTATGTCTGTTGGACCCTGGGACTGAGGCATTTGGAAGCTTCAGTAAGGAAGAAAATGTTTGCACATCTCAAAGTCGGAATGCTTTTAGACCCTTACATCTCTTTTTCTATTTTTTTCTTTTGTATTTTAAAACTCTGCATGCATATTTGTTTTGTAAACTGTGTCCTATTTGACACAAGTAAGATGTTCAACTTTCAGCACCTATAACCACAGCTAAACATTTTCTGCCTTTTCAGATGACCTCCAGTCACCTTCCTGTATTCTCTACCATGAATGCAATGACTATTCAGAGATTTTGGATTTCACTGTTGCCTTGATGTCCTTTAGCTATCTTTCTTCATTTCTGGGCTGGCTTTTAATTGAGGTCCAAAGTGCATTGGACTTTATTGTGAGCTTTTGTTTGCTTGTAACTTTGATTATATTATTTTAAAGCAAAATATTGTGGATGGTCCAGAGGAAGTTCCTCCAGAGACATTTCTTTTTTACGCTTTCATATGTCTAGATTCACATCTCATTTATAGTGGATTTCCAACTCCAGTGGAGACAATGAAAGTAAAATTAAATTAGCTCTCAGTAAAAAGGATTCAGTATTGCCAGAGACACTGCTGTGAAGGGCATCTGAACCATGATTTTCTTGGAGAGCAGGCTTTAAGATGCTGTCCCGGATCACAGAGCAAGAAAACTATGCATATGTCATAGCCTTCTGCAGAAAATATAGCCTTTCAAATTCCTGTCAATTTTAAAAAACATTAACTTTATTTTGAAAGCACAAGAAAGATCAGTATTATTGGAGTGATCTCAGTCCTTCTCTTATTCTAAGGATGTGAGATTTCTGTGAAGGGAAAAATTAACAACATGACAACTGTTCTAGAGTCATGTAGTGGCTTATATGTGTGAGAAAGTACACAGATATTCCTTCTCCAGTTTTGTAACTGCAACTCAGTTTTATAAACTTTATCATATAGTCGTGGTCTTTATTGCATCTAGATAAACGGCTTTTGTAGGTTTTAACTTAGACGTGGATGAATGATGGTCAAAAGTGAATGATGGTCAAAAGCAGCGGGCTCTGTTCTCAGTTCTTTGATATCTGCTTGATAGAGGTCAGAATTGGCCTGTTGGGGACAGCGACGCTCACAGGACAAAGCACAGACCATGGTGACAGGGCTGAGAGAATGGGATCATTCTGCCCTGAAGTTTCCAGCGCAGCTTGGTGGGGCAAACGGAGGAGGAGGAGTGGCAGTGGTGTCCCAACCACGGCTATGCAGGAAAGCCCTTCGGGTGGCCAGCGGGAGGACCAAGCTCGAGCATGGACACGATGCGTGCCAGGAGCAGGGCAAGAAGGCTGCTTACCTGCTGAAGAGAAGCCTCTCCCTGCCCACTCCCTGACACTAAGGAGCACTTAAAGGGTGGAGGGTGTGTAAGGGACTCTGCTCGCACTCACACCTGGGCTGCGAGAGAATTCGGGAATGGGCAATGGATCCCAGAGCCAGGGGAAGGCGCCGGGGCACGAAGCTGAGGAGCAAGCCTTTCCCAAGGGAGACAACAAGGGACACTGCCCACAGCAAAAGGCTGTATGGGAGGCTCGGGGTGGCTCAGTCGCTGTCCCACCAGGAGAGGCAATGGGGAGGCTCTGGAAAGGCTGAAGCCTCCCCAGGCACGAGGGGCAGTGAGCTGTGCTGAGCCGTGGCACATCCTCCGAGCAGCTCCATGGGATCGGCAGCGCCGGGCCAGAGCTCGGCTTGGAGCAGACAGCGCAGCCCAGCACTCTGCGGTGATTTCTTATCACCGTTATTATTTTAGAGGAGAATGTATAAACACTCACGCGCACACTTCATTATGAAGTATCATTTAGCAATCTACTCTCATACAAGTTTTCTTCCTCATGTGAAAGCTATTAAGTGTGATTGTTTAAGGAAGTTAACTGGAGTTACTAAATATTCTTGTCATATGCTTTGGGGGAAATTTTTTTCCCTCGGTCGATAATCACATATCAGAATTTACAGCATATACTACATATAGTCTTGGCAAATAGGACTATGGGGAAGAAATTACAGTGCAATAATTCATTTCTGTTTTCCCTCTTGTTTTAGTGATAGCACTGACACAAATTACAAAGGAAATATGATTTCAAGTAAGCATTTCTTGGTTCAAAATGGTATTTAAACACTTTCAGGTCACATTAGGGAATGTATTACACCAAGGATTTTGTTTTGGTGGTTTTGTGTGAGTGCGCATTTGTGCACAAAATTGTTTCTCTGTGGGAGTGGAAAGCCCATGGGGATGTTTTTTAGTGCATTAGGCTGGAATTTATCACAGCAGAAGCTTGCTAAGGAGACAGTCGTTTGTAATTGAAGCTAATCTCTTGGTTTTATTTAGCCAACTTTCATAATGCCTGTTTATAGGTAAATAGGGCCAGATTCTGAGGGGAGAAATTGTTTCTATTGCAAAATGTTTTGAAAAAGATAAGAAATTAAACTATTATCTTTAATTTCTTTCTAAACTCCTCCACTTAATTTTCAACATACAGTTAAGTGTTTTCTAACAAAAAAATATTTTTCCATTGCATCACATTAGAGGATCCAACTCATCATCACACTTTTGTGCATTTGTTTGCATGCATGTTTACTTTAGTGCCTCATTGACATGTGCTTTCCCTTTTTCCTTCAGATCACTGCTCACCCTCTAGCTTAGAACTTGGGCTTTTGAACAATATTTCTTTTCCCAAAACACAGATACATTTCTTTCCATATTGTCTTCGCTTTTAGTGACATCCACCAAAGCTAAATCTGAAGACAGCACTCTTGCTGCATCTTGCGCTGCTGTTCCAGGCTGCACAGGTTCCTGCACACAGGGACGCCATACCACCGTCCAGCAAAACAACATCTGCTAGAGTGATTAGAATTACATCACTGCTGGTGGAGAAATGTTTGTACAACCCTTTGAAGATGAAAAGTCATATTCACAGGATAATCGATGCAAAATCCTAACAAAACTACAGAGTCCTTAAAGCCTTTTATTCACTGCCAAATACCTTATCAAAATCCCCAACACATTGTTTAGAAACATAGGTGCAAATGCGTCTGTTTTGCAAAGACAGATGAACACAAACCAGCGAGATCAGGATGCTGTCCATTTCAGTTTACAGAGCTTGGTTCAAATGGCAGCGGGTAGGTTCACACAGCGACGTGCCCACGGCCATGTGCTGTCACGTTAGCCTCTGCGCGCATTTGGTTCCCACAGAACACCACTGTGTGTGTCTAGGGAATTCCACACCCCCTGAAATGCAGGCAGCCCTTCGGAGGTCACGTGCTGTGCTTTCTGTTATTGATGTTATGTAAGTGTGTGGCTGGACTGGCACAGGACCCCCGGGCTGGACTTTGCAATCCTCCAGAACTCAGCTCGCAGTCCTTGCGTCCTGGCAGACACAGAGCTTGACCACCCAGGCTCTGAGGGCTGCAGCACAGTGAGGAGCCGCAAGCACAGGCTCCAGCTGGAGATGCAGATAAGCTTACATCACACAAGAAGGAGCTGTTCTGAGAACAGTCGAAGCGCTGAAGTCCAGAGACAGCACTTATCAACAGCTGCCCAAAAAAGCAGAATAACACTCTTGTGTGCCACGAAGTTCAGATGATGTGCTTCCAGCTTCCAACTTTTGTCTGTGTGTGTGCTCACACTGCATTAGTTCGTTTAATAACTGAGGGGAAGGAAGCCTGAAATTACATTTCATTATCTTTTTCTATATTTAAAAAAAAAATAAAATCAGAGGGCAAAGAGAAAAAAAGAAATCTGTGTTGCCGTGGCCAGTGTTTACTGATCCCTGGCACATGACCTTCCTAATATAAAATACAGGTTTTTAATGGTGGCCCTGGATATGATAGGGTTATTGTAGTACCAATCCACTGTAAGCACAGTAATAGACTAGAATTTTTCCAGCTGCCATTTTCATTATCAGATAAGCAAGGCTTAGTATCAACAGAGCACAAAACCTTAGCACTTTCCTTGCGCAATACCCTGTAAAAAATCCCCAATCATTCTTTATTTGTCACACTGGAAAACATTTATTTAATTTAATCTTCCCTCATGTGAGGCAGTCTCAATGTCAAACTGGGAATTTAGGATTTACAAAGAGTACTGAGCCTACAGGAAATCTACAGCACAGTTTGGAAGAAAAATCTTTGGTCTTTCTAACTTCTAATATTCTCTTCTACTTAAATTTTTATCTCCTTCAGGTACTAATGAGGTTTCAGCACTTGTCTAGTCCCAAATTTACTCATCAGAAATCCAAGTGTTTTGTCTAAATTAATTATCTTGGATGGGGAAAGACCGGAATTTCTAGAAGATAACTGCCTAGTGAAACAATGTCCCTTCAAGTGTAATGAACACTTGATTAAGGTGCTTGCAAAGGTCCTTGATTAGGGATCTTAAAGATCTTGATTGGGTTCTTTGCCCTTCAGTTATAAAATAATTTCAGGGAACTAGTCGTGCATAGCATCAGGTGAGATGTATGTTACCTTTCCACACTTCTGCTCAGGCTGTAAGCAAACTTTCATAGTTTCTAAGTTTACATTGGCCAAATAATTCTTCAAACACTTCTTTTGCTTATTCCATTCTACTTATATCTGAATTATTCACTGTGTTGCACTTTATAAACATTTACAGTTGATATGTTCTAAAGGGAACAAATAACAGTTTGCCTGCATGAATGTGGGCTTGCCTGCCAACTCCAATACCAGCAGTACAGAGAAAAAAATTCTTCACTTTCCCCATTCAGGGTATTGCTGGGAAATAAGTTATCAGTACGGGAAGAACATTTTTCTGCTGAAAAGTAGTATTCAATGCATAAGCAATTCACTTTGAAGAGGAGCCTGAAGTTTAAAAAAATGTTGCTTTAGGAAAAGTTTTTATAGCAAACTGTACAATAATTGTAGCTATTTTTTCCTCTAACTTTTTATTGTCATAAAAAAGTCCTTTCAACATTTTTTATATTAGAATTAATTTTGTCTGGGAAAAAAAAAGCAAACAGGTATCGAAAACTATAAAAAATATAATGCCTAAGCAAAGAAGAAACTTGTGGAGTTATGAAATGGTTAAAAAAATGTTTAAATTTTGGCTTTAATACTGGGGGATAAAAAAATCTGTGTCAAAATTTCTTACCAAAAAATTGTTCAAGATTCTTTGAAATGCTTTGAAAACTGACAAAACATGTGAAGCAGATCTGTGCACTTAGGATGACTGATGGTTTTTGGACTGAAACAGCTGGTTTTTACTCAGTATCATAGCATTGCCATCTGGAATTATTATTCCGTAGGATCCCTTCACAGTTTTGACAAATGTAAGAGCAGGTTCCCAGGCTAGAAAGCACCAATGTGTCTCTGTAGCCCATTGGGATAGCCTCAGCTGTAGCTGTGGGTGATATGGCTACAGGGGCCCGGCTAGCTCGAGGGCTGACGGCGCTTGGCTGGGCTTCTCAGCGGCTGTGGCTCCCAGGCAGGCAGGTCTGAGCCCCAGAGGGGCGTGAGACCACATTCCCGCAGTTGGTGGAGAGAGTCCGGAGGACAAAAGAGCAGGGAGGGCGTTGCTGTCCAACTCCGCTTTTATTGAGGCAGAGAACAGGGGTGGTGATCGTGGCGAAGGATACAGCAAAACGGCCCCGAGGGGTGCGGGTACCTGGCCTTTAAGGTATACTGGTGACCAATAGGGGCATGGCAAGGAGGACGGACAACCCGGTGGCTAACAAATTACGGTAAGGTGGAGGGGGGATGACAGTAACAAATAGGGAAACAAACCAATGCTTGATATAAACCCACAGAACCCTCTGGAAACCTGGGAGGGTTCCCGGAGATTGATATTTCCTCGCAACACCCACAGGGCGGGGGAAGAGGGGAATTCCCCAGCAACAAGGGCTGGGCAACTCGGTGAACTCCCCCCGTGGGAGGACTCAAACTTGAGTGTCACGCTCCCCTAGACTATCTAGATCTGGCGCTCTCCGGGAAGGGGTGGGACTTAAGGGACGTCCCTCCACACTCAGCCTTATCCCTCAGGTCGTCTTTCCTTGAGGCCTAATTAATACTGAGAAAGAGATAAGCATCCTTGTGCCTGCAGTAAAATGAGGCCAGCCCAGGAACAACTGGCAGCTACCACAGAGCAGCCAACACTTTGGGTTTTTCTAAGGCGTGGTGGGAGACTTTCAGTCTTCCCATCAGGCAAAGCTTAGTTTTAAACCCCCATAAAATGGAATTAAGTCATACTGATCATGCACATTGCTTATCATAACTCAGTGGTAAGTTTGCATATGTACATACAATTTGCATATATAGCTTCATATTTATCCTGTCAGACATGGCAGTGAGGACCAATACTGAGGTCAAACTCAGACTTCTCTGTCTGAGCTCAATGATCAATTCTGGCAGCATAAAGAATCTACAGCTCAAGTCTCCTGAAAACTGCCTTGTAACAAGCAGAACACTTAACAGATATCACTTTCATATACAAGCAGGACAGGTATAAAGCTCTTCCTAAGTCAGTGGAGGGAGCATCTTTGCTTGCTCCACTTCAGTCAGGCACAGGCTGCACCTGCAGGGCCAGACAGCTGCCTTTGCATCCCAAGAAGAAATGTTTTCCTGTAATATTCTGAGTGGGATCCCCCCACACCGAGGTCACAAAAGGAGTTTTCATAATGTCCTTCTTCTAAGACAGCGAAGATAAGCAATATACAACAAGGATCATATTGCTAGTATTCTATTCTAGTCTACATGAAGTCAGGCCTGCCAAGATGTCACTGATCTCCTTTCATTTATTTTTCAGCCGTTGTGCTGAGGTTCCAAAGCAGGACAGGTCAATATACAGAGCTACACATGAAGAGAAGCCTGCACTAATTGAGGTAGCACCTCTTTCAAGAGCAAAGACGTAAGAAAAACCTTTGTTTCATCATGATTTTTTTGTGGATCCCAGAACCCTGATGTTTTTACAGTCATGAACTTGGCCTGGGGGTTGAGTGGATACAGCAGTCCTGCAGAACAAGAGCACCTATTCCAGCTTTCAAGCACAGTCAGCACAAATTTTGCTCCATAGCACACCAGTCAGGGCTCCCTGTACTCAGCTAACTCATTGGACACCAGCTATGGAAGCCTCACAGCGCTCTCGATGAAATGCTGAACACACAGCACAGCTGCCATCCTTGTACTATCCGAGGAGGCAGACGCCAACCTCTTGCTTGGAGGTGGATATTTACACTATTCCAAAGCACCAAAGCAGTGCGAAGGGTCTGGCATCTACAGCTGAGAGATACCAGCAGCTCTGTTTTCTTTGGCTCTGGACTGTCCCAGCAATAAGGCTGCCTGACAATTTGCTTTAGAGCTGTGTTTTTAACTAGATCCACTTTTTTCCTTTTTTTCTGAGAACAGGGCAGTATTCCTAAAAAAAAAAAAAAAAAACTTAAAAATTGAAACTAAACTTCACAGAAATCTTCAACATCTTGCTATCTTCTGCTGAGTACATCAGTGAAAATAAGATAATCTTCACTTTGGGCTGTGACTTTAAAAGATGCAGCCCAAAGTAGCAAATGATACAGTCACTACCTGACCTTTATGGAAAATGAGCTACCAGGAAGAAAAAGCTACTTATGAGCCACAAAGTCCCTGCTTGAACACTCTTGGGGAGTTTGGACAGAAAGAGCCCTTCAGGGCTTGGCTTTGGAACATACACACACCTCCAGTAAAGAGAAAAAAACATCAGGAAAAAGCATGTGAATTTAATGTAAATAATTATATTCAGTCTCCTATGTTTGAACATTTATTCTAAAGTGAAAGGCTTTCTTGCAGCAGAAAGTGACTACCTGGTGTGTTTTGGATCCTAACCCAAGGGAATACACCCCCTCCCATCACACAGTAAAATCACCTCCCTGCTGTTAATGGCTCCCTGCACAAAGACTAAGAGCCTCTTGCACAGTCTCCGGTTGCACTGCAGGGAGAATTGAGGGTTTGCACTCAAAAGCACATGAATTCTGTTCCAGAATCATGATCCTTTTTCAGCTGGCTGCTGCACTGATATAGTCACATTTGCTGTGTAACTGAAGTGTGCTGGAAAGCTTCCCCAGTTTGATTATCCCTTCCAGAGCTGGTGAAAGCATGCTTCTTTTTTTTTTGTTTTTTTTTTAAACCAAGTTATCTTGTTTAATCAAGACTAAGTAAACATATTACACACTAATAAGAAAATCACTGGAAATTCTCTATTTAATCTCTGTGATTTTCTTTAAAGGGCTCAAACAAAGACCAGCAGGATCTCTAATCTTACAATCAACAAAGTTACATCACAAGCAGCCTCTGTTTTATCTGTTTACAGATCGGGCTAATGTTGTTAGAGGGTGGTGACATTAACTGTTACTGAATCAGTAGATAGTGCAATTGCATTAGGCAGCCCGAACTTTGCTGTCACTTCTGGTTGCAATTGCTTAGAGGAAACGCCAGAGATTATTTTTAATACCAAGAGATGCTGTTGTGGCTAAGTTTGGAGCAATAGATCACAGAGTTGCCACTGAAGATGCCATAGGAGCATTTGTTGAAGCCTCCAGTCATGCAGGAGAAGAACCCCAGCAGCAAATGTCTTTTGCCAGTGCCTGACCTTCCTCTGGGCCAGGTAACCCCATCTACCTCAGTGTGGAAAGAGGAACCAGAGGCAAAAGGTTCAGTCTGCTCCCCATTCCTTGGACACGATGTCCCTCCAGCCGAACGTGCTCCTCCAGCTTCACACTCTGCCTGGTTCCAGGGCAGCTCTGGGTGCAGGCAGAAAAAGAGGCAACCAGCGCTGCAGGAAGTCAAGCTCCTGGGATGGGGCTGCCTCCATCTCGGCTGCTGCACGGCTGCTGCACGGCTGCTGCACAGCTGCAGCGTCACCTTCCCTGCCCCCTCTGCAGGCTGTGTCCTGGAAAGAGCCGCAGCTGATTATCATCATGCCTCCCACATGAGAGGGATGTGCTGGAAGGAGCATTACTCCAGTGAGCCTCCCACAGCTCCTTGCTTGAAGTTAAAAGCCCGATCTAACCCTTAACAAACAGGAATAAAAGTGCTAGGGAAGGAATTTTAATTGGCCAACGCTGTAAATGCTTTGAAGATGCTGTGTCATTATTGACTAACTTTCAGCACACCTGAGCCAGCCAGAGGGCAGTGATGTTAGTTTTGAACCCAGAATATTGCTGTTATTGTGTTGTAGCACCCCACAGTTAAACTGCATCATCTCTTTTCGTTGAATAGGTTTGCTGTGCCTCATAGTGTCAATAAAACCTTGCCTTGCTTCTGCACAAAGTTTACAGGGAGGGTTGGTGCTGTTTTCTTCCCATACCTCTGCCTGGCACTGCTCCACCGCCAGCACATGGCTCACCCCCTCGCAGTTTTGAGCACCCACAGAGCGCAGCAGTGTAGATAACCACCCCCTGAATCCCACCTCTTCCCAGGAGTCCCCTCCCTGCCCTGAGCTGAGCAATGCTGTGCGTGTTGTTTCTCCTCCATGCAGCTGCCAATGGAAAAAAAAAAGAGTGGGAAACAAGGACAAGACAAGGAAGTTGAGTTCCTTTTAGCTGGCATGAATTCAGAAGTCATACAAATAGGAACCTGAAAGGATGCACACTGAGCCCAACAAAATGCTCCATATGGTGCTCAGGTAAGTAAGTATTTGTCAGAAAAGATAAGATTAATTCATAAAGAGCTCTAGCTACTACAGAGACCCATCACAATGCTTTCCAGCAGACATGAAAACTGTCTTTGTATCCTCTGCTGAAGGAAGTCAGGAACTCTATATCTCAATTTTTCAGGTGACCTAACCATAAGATGTGGGGAGTTTTGCTCCTTTTTCCTTTAGAAAATGTCCTTTTAATTAAAAATAAATTACATCTGATATTTAGGTGTCTGATGCCCTTTGGCTCCTATGTGATCACACTAAAATATTAGGAATACTTCCACTACAAAATATAGCATGATGAAGCCCAGAGGAAGAAACCTCTTTGACAATGCTCTCCTTCCACAAAGATGTACACAACTAAACCTAAAGTTCATGCACAGAAGTTATTGAAATATTATTTATGGAAATTCTGCTGGCACTGATAACTTAAAACATCACTACTTTACATTTTTGGTTTGCATTCTGCATTGTTCATGTGAAGGACCTTTTTAATGGCCACTTTTAAACATCCAGAAGAAAACAGCAAGCTTTTGTTACACTCATTAGCAGTTCCTGAACAGTTCCTTTCAGCCTCCAACAAGATATTTCTTCTCTGCTTTTAAATCACTAGTTACAAATATTTGAGAATCATTTTTACCCCCTTCTTCTATCCCTGTTGTGTAGTTAGTGCGAGTGTGCAGTACCTGTACCAGGGATAACCAGCGACAGAGGCAACTGCAGCAGGAACAGGGGAATGCCTTGGCAGATGGACAGACATCCCCCCATTGATGGGGGAAGGGTTCCAGCAGCCCTGGCCCCACCAGTCCATCCCTGAGAGCAGCCCAGTCCACATGAGGGTGACAGTTCCAAAACAGCATAAAAATAATTCTACCCTTATAAGAGATTACTTTCACGTGTATATCCATGTTTCGGTGAGGGCTTTAGAAGTGCTAAGCCTATTCCTGCAGAGGTCAGCGGGCGTTATATGTGCTGCCCTGAGACACTGAAATGCCTGAGTAAAAATAGACTGTTGAATGAGAGACCTTCCACAAATGAATTTTCTAATAGCTTTGATATTGTTGTCAGCACAGATTTCATGGATGAGCTGAAACCAGTCTGAACTTGCTGTGCCACCCAAGTTCATCAAAAACTGCAGGAGGAGCTTGGATGGGGAGGGGAGAAAGGCCCTAAAGGTGATTCCCACCACCTTTAAACCTAGATCAGTTGTCCAGAACAGCCTCAGTGGTCTCTTTGTGGTTTGCCATCATCTGGAAGAAATAATCTGAACCATCACAGTTCCCAGATGTGAGACCATGCAAAATAGGTGAGAGACAAGTATACAGAATCCAGTAACATCAGCCTGAGAAAGTTCAGGTTGGATGTTTCTTTCAGACAAGCACTTCACATACATCATGACCTTCAGAGACTGTAAACTCTTATCCTGTTGAGGTTATTTAAAATCAAAGGCCAGTGTGCCAGCAGCTGCACAAGTGAGGAATGCCTAAGAAAATAAATACCAGTTAGAGTGCTATTTAATGCCATTAACTGCAGTGGGTGGAGGCTGGAGGGCAGTAGCTTTTAACAGGTTTTATTTGAAAGACTAACTCAGTGTGGTTGTCACGACAGTTGTCTTTGTGACTGAAGTTGTATTGCTAACAGATGGAAATCTGGCAGCTTTTTCTAATTTATGCAGATGCTTTGCAGAAGGAATTACCATCCTAAGTGATTCTAACATTAACCTTACACAAACCTTTCTCCACTGTGTTAATAAACAGAGCATTTTAAGGCTGTTCTGCTCAAAACAGTCAAAATGTTCAACTGTGCCTCCCTTTCAATCTCTTCTGTTACCCTTACAATTTAGGTTTAAAATTCTTTTGCACAAAACCTCTTACTCAACTTAGAGTTAGATATGTAGCAAAAGTCAGCCTAGTGCTCAAAATATCCATTTTAATTATAAAATTACCTACCAGGTTGTGTCTTCATTAATGAGCTAAGCTTGTGGACTGTCTTGTTCTTGAAAACTGGCATTCAGTACAATAGCTAACAAGAATGATTTAACAAGAGAAGTATCTAAATTGGCAATCATTTAAAAGAACTGAATAATATTCTTAATAGCTGTGTAATGTTTCATCTTTTTGCTTTGATTGGCACTTTTTAAATTGTTAACACTCTTTTCAAACTGGCAACACATTGCCTCATTCTAATCTGCAGTAAGCCCTACTGTGTTACATACCAAGGCGAGTGCTAAACAGGCTCAGGATCAACACACCACTGAGATGTTTTGAGGCATTTCATGTGTTTAATGGATCTCTGCTCTTTATTATAGTAGATTTTAGGAAATCAGGAGACCATATGCTCCTGTTTTGCCTCTTGACAGTTTGAAAATGTGGGTGCTGTAGAGCTTATTGGTTAAAATGCATTTGTATAATCAATGCCCTGATCAGCTGAGTGAAAGGGATACTTGCTGCTACAAATGCAGCTCTTTGAGATTACTGATCATGTGCATCCACACGAGGTGACTTAAACAAAAGAGCAAAATGCTTGAAACCATTCCCTCTTTCCGTATGTAAGACTTTGACCCTCACTAACTGAAGGCAGTAGTCATGTAACTCTGTACGGAACAGAGATGAAAATATATGATATAGAGACATGCAAACAATTGGAGCAAATTCAGAGAAGGAGTCAAAACTAGTTTTGATTTTTTAACAATACCTGAATGACTCATGAGCTGTCTTTTCGGTCTAAGCATTCTGACTTGAACCAAGAAAGATACCTTCCCTTAAATAATGCACTTACCCTAGAAAATAGACAAATTAGATCCTAAGCTTAGATGCCATAATCAGGCAGGTCAGATCTTTCCATGGAGGCTTTAAAATGCCAGTTTTCTTTAGCCATTTTCTTTACAGGAAACCAGACACTTCCTTTTGGAGACCTTCTCTATCACTAACTTAGAAGTTAGGCAAAAGTCAGTTTTGTCAAGATGTCTTTTTTTTTTCCCCTGTTTACAAAAAGCCGGAGTTACCTCCAACCCAGAATTGTCTGCCTTTTCAGAATGTAGTCTGGTGGCAGCTTCAACAGTGAAGTTGCCTTCTCAGCAGCCCCAAAGCATGGACGCACAACTGTGGCAGAGGAGTGCTGGTTGCAGTATGGGAAGCAAGTTTCCAGGCATGTGACCCCAGGCAGGCTTCAGTGAAATGGCCTCTTTCCTGCCTGGAAATCTCGAGGAGAGGAGAGGAGAGGAGAGGAGAGGAGAGGAGATGCTCCAGTGGGGTTAAGTGTACTTCCCTTCTGCTGCTTTATGGCCCAAAGCATAGCCTTGAATGCATGTTAGTCTCTGTTCTTTTTCCTTAGCAATCAAGTGAAAAGAAGTCTCAAGTTGTGGCAACTAAACATATCCTGAAACTACTTGTAAGTAAAAAATTTCCAGCTCCCTTCTGAGAGATCCCTATAATTTTTTTTGGATTATGTTTTTGAAGTGACCAGATCATTTGCTATTTCTAATTTATTTATACTGACTTCTCTGTCAGGATGCTTCACCTCCAGAACATCAAGAAAGGGACAAATTTTCCCTTTAATCACTCAAAGTTTAACATCCAGTGTCCCAGACAACTTCTGCTTGAGCTCTATAAAAAGGATACAGACATTCAGGTGGCAGAACAAGAGTTACGTTCTGGGAAGGATGAAATAATGACTAGGAATGATGGAAAGTGGTGAGGACTATAGCAATATCTCCCAATTCCTCTGACTGTGAAATGGCGACTCAGCAAAGAAAACAATCTCTATTTGATCATAATCTTGTTTTTGTAGTACTGGGGCTGAGGGATTGCAGGTTTTCCAGAGTAGTTTAGCAGTGCTCCAGCTTTGATTGAATGGACATGGGAGAGTAAGTGGCCACTTCTGAAACTCAGGGCATTTTGAAATAGAAAGGTCTTTCAGTTTCTTGACAAATGTTACCAGAGTCCAGAGGGTTAGACAATATGTCAGGTGGGAAGTACCATTAATCCCAAACAGTTTTACAAGAAAATAAACCATAAAACCCCAAATTCTGTCCATAAGTAATACTATACAATTGAGTCTAGTAAGCATTTATGGCACTTTGTGCCTCAGGCTTCTTGTGAACTAAAAAAGATCAAAGGCTGAGTGCCCTCAACACTCCGTCAGACCTTTAAGAAGGGGTCCAATATCCCTCCTAGTTGATGTCTGCCTCACAGGAAACACTGAGCAGCTTGAAGAACAGGGCCCTAAATGCATATTTGGCAACCAGTTAAGTTCTAGAGTAAGTAGTATTTTTTAATCAGCGTGGGTTACACCCCAGTATAAACCACAGCTAAAAGAAATCTCATGCACCTGGTCTAAATCTTGGTCATAAACTAATTAGCATGTCAGCCTTATCACAATAAGAGGTCTTTAGAACAAAAGTTAACCTACTCTAGTTAACAAGTGACTGCTATTGTTCGTGTTTCTTCTATTTTTCCTTCAATAGGCTATTTATTGTACATTGCACTTACAAAATTCCTTTACTTACATAGACAGTAATAGTGCATGAAGTATATCTCCAGCTGTTTTCAACTTTTGTGACCTATGTAAACACTTAGCTTTGAAATAGCTTATGTTAGCTTCTACTGAGAATAAGTGAATTCCTCAGCTGCCTAAGTATTTTAAAGGCCGTAAGTATGTGGCCTCAAGTGAGCTTCATATTTTGTATTTCACCTCAAAACAAAGCTAAAGCATTCCTATGTCTAGCTGGAAAACTACAAATCAGTACCATCTCCTTATAATATTTGTACTATCACAGGTTTTATACCCCTATTAAAAAGACATCTCTTAGATTTGCAATACATTAAGTAATTCACACTGCAAATTTCCAGTGTTAACAAAGTGCCCTGTCAGAGTACAGTACCATATTTTCTCTTGATTCTACAAAGGAAAACTACAAACTCACAGTGCCATATTCAAATAAACCTGCTGTAAATTTAAAAATGCATGATGAACATCTGTCAGACACAGTCATTTCCCTCTTCAAACCCAAGAAATAGAGAATGACAGAAGCAAAATTATGAATCAAACACTGTTCTTAGTGACCATCAAAACACTAGACAAAGGCCCATATTCTGGTCTGTTCTCCATGGTTTGACTACTTGTGTTTTTGTAGGATGCATTAATTTGAAAAATTATACTTTCTATTTATTCAAAGATTCAACAAAACTGGAGTATCCATTTTAGACCTGTGTGAACATGCAAAACCACCAGCATTTCTTCCTGAAAACCAGTTCTGAATTGATGCAATTCCTTGCGCTGATTCACATACAGAGGACACTGACTCTGCGTGTAAAAACTTCCTGAGAAGCTTTACTTTCTTTGTGGGTAGAATCTACCCCTGCACAATGCAGCTGTGAAAGGACCTTCAGATGGAATCATGGAATCATTCAGCAGTTCGGCTTGGAAGGAGCCCTCTCAATCATCGAGCTCAACCCTGCCTGCCATGGGCAGGGACACCTTCCACGAGACCAAGCTGCTCAAAGCCCCATCCAAGCTGGCCTTGAACGCCTCCCAGGATGGGGAGTCCACAGTCTCTCTGGGCAACTTGTTCCAGTGTCCCACCAGCCTCACAGTAAAGAATTTCATCCTAATATCTGATCTGAACCTAGTCTCGTCTAGTTAAAGGCTGGAAAACACAGAGAAAGTTGCTGTGCAAAGAGCACAGTGTGTGTCATAGGAAGTGGCAGGGGGAGAAGCTCTGATTCAGCTTCCCAGGGGTTTGACTGAAGGATCATGAATGGTAGATGGAAGATTGAAACTCGGTTTACACTCCAAGACATATGCAATACCTATAGAATGACTGCTCCTCTCTTCTTTTGCTTTCAGTGGCAGTTGTTTAGCAGACAAAACACAAATCATTCTTGAAATACAGATTTCCAAGGCTTGCATCGGTTTTGTTCCTTTGAATATAGGCCCTGATAAGACAGCTGTAAAAGTGTTTTCTAAGAAAAGAATTTAGTGACCAGATTACACATCTTTTACAAATGCCTGAAAATGAGGCATTAATGATGATTAATTTCAGCTGGAATTTTCCAAAGTAATTTTTTTCCTGTCTGAAATTGTTATTTCATTTATTCAAGCTAATTGATATTCAGTGCTTCCAGTGGTAGCCACTGTCATGAGCTAACATTTCATAAATTGAAAAAGATTAGCAATGGCCAAGATTTTTCACATTAACCAATAGCAAAGAAGCACAGTACATGACACCACACTGTTAATTCTAATTAAAAAGTTGAATTTCATCAGCTTTGGCCATGTAATCCCAAGTCAGTAAACAGAGCTAAGTGGACTGTAAATCGAGGTTGAAAAGAAAGATGGAAATGGTAATGCCAGCATAAAGCTTAATGGATCTGTGGAACACACAAAGTCAAATCTGTTACCCAGAAATGTGAGAATTGACAACATAATCCATTTATTTTAAAGTTGTCACTCTGAAGGGACTAACACCACCACTTAGAGTCTCACCTTGTGGTCTCGAAGGAAGTCTTTTTCTTAAGGACACTTGTTAGGGACATAGGGCAGGATACTGCATTTGAAACAGCTCTGATGTGGATCCACCATCTCAAGCCCTTTCTACCTCAGCCTGAGGTACACCTGGGAGGAGTTATCCCAGTTCTCATGTAAATGCTTCCAAGGGGATATGAACCTAGGGTCTGTTATAGAATGTTTTCCTTCCATATCACCTTAAACATTTTCCCAATTTGGAAAAGAAACTATTACCTTCTTTTTCTTACTAGAAGAAGAATTAATGGCTGATGGATTTATTTTTCTCGGTATACCTAATTGCACAACTAATCAGTTTGCCAGTAAGCACTTCGATCAGTTAATAAGACAGTTAATAATGTTAAAGCCCATTAACTCCCACCATTGTTAATTCCCAGGGTGTCACTTTAAAGGTCAGAAGCAATTTTCCACTGGTATTTTATTTGAGCATTTGTATATAAGGATACAGACCTACCTAGTCTTTAGTCCTGCACTTTTGAATAAAGCATTTATAGTCTTTCATTAGTTGATCCAACCCTGTGTAAAACTAAACAAATGCAAAACAAAGCCTTGACAGAATCACCATCATTTTAATAGTCTTCAGACAGTTTTTTTGTTCCTCCCCATCCATTTTTGACAAATATATGTATATATGTATGTATGTTTGTAGCTTATGGGTTTTTTTTTTACTATAATTTTGCAGTTACTGATGAAGAAAAACAGAAAATCAGGGTTACCTGGCCATAGAAAAACTGGCATTTAGCCATGGCAGCATCAATTGAATCAACTGCCCTTGGGAGTCCTGTAAATTCATTGTGATGGTTGATCCTAATATAGAGAGCAGTTTCACCTACTGCTGCTCATGCAATCTAGGAGAATGCCTTGCTAAATTTAGCACAATATTTATCCCTGCTGTGCCTATGTGTTCTGATTAACCTGCCTGTTGTCCTTCACCAACCCAGCAATCAGCTAAAGAAACTGATTTTTCTAGTGTGAGACAAACTAAACTAAAAGACTCTTTCAATAACTGACAGCTGAAATAATATGTAAAATTAATACATTTTCCCAATCCAGCTTAGAAAGCTGTGAATCACATAACTCGAAATTTATTTTCTTCAGTAGAAGAGCCTAAAATGATAATCTGTTCGTCCAGTTTCCTCATCTATATATGTAAAGGCCCTGGTATTTGCCTATACATGTCTTCTTCATAAAATGGAAACATTCTTGAAGGAACGTAATGAAGTAAGTACTTCCTATTCATGCACAAAATGGCAACAACCTAAGCACCAAGGTCTGAGTTTGCTGTTTCCTAGCACATCCTGGCACTTCATCCACCTTAGTCAAAGGCATTTTAACATTTTAAATCTATTCACTATCACATTTTTTTACTGAAGGTATCAATTAGAGCATCATTTGCTCTCTGCCAAGCAAGCTTACCAAACTCATCTAAATTAAGATAGTTCCTTCCTGAGTCAGCAGTGTGAAAATTTTTTCTACTGATTTCCATAAATCTCGGATCACATATAGAAACCATCTGATGGATAAATGTGCTGTTTGGGAGGATGTAGTAACAATAGCAATAAAGGGAAAAGCAGAAGCCAGTGCTGATTACTGGTATAAGTAGCACTAATCAAAAGTTGTGAGTATTATGGGCATTCAACAGCAGACGGAGCAGCAGCACCGTCTTTTCCACTGAAGATCTTCAGTTCTGAGCTGAACTTCAAAGTCACAGGCACCACATACAATGCAGATTTGTGAGTCATTTGGAATCCTGTGTTTTTAGCACACCTGAAGGGTCTGATTTGGGCTTGATACAGAGCCATCAGAAGGTACTCCAAACAAAAGCATTAAGAACATTTTATAGTTGGTAAATATCATTAATCAAGTTTCAAAGGAATAAGGTTATTCCTCATTTAATCCTCACTCCTATTTTAATTCATTATTAAAATAATGTAAGCAATTATTATGAAGGTTGAGACAGGTGATGTTGATTGTGTGGATCTCTAAGAAGGAATTATCTTCATGCAAAGACTAAGGAACTAGCCCACATATTGTGTATCACCATAATTACGAATTTATCCTCCACATATTATATCTGATTCTCCTGCCTAATAATGCCATGAACATCTTGGTACATTTAATCTAGATTCTGCCTGCAGGTCCTTGCCAGGAAGGGCTGTAAACATAAAAATGTACCGCACTTAGTCTGGCAGAAATAAGCAGGAGCATGAGTAGGTGCTGCTCAGCGCTGCAGTAGTCAGTTTTGGAGGAACACCTCTGTCGCTGTTTTGGGAGGTGTGTGACCACTGCAGGCTGCTCTGCTGCGGGAAGCTGAGATCCCTCACAACAAATGCCATTGAAAAATGTGTGGTGCTAACACAGCTGCTCATAAAACCTGGTAGGGTGCTGTTGGGAACATGAAAATTGAAGGAGCAGCTGAGGCTCTCAAATTGGAGGCTTACCACTTTTAAATTGATACAGGTCCCTTCCTATTGGAAGTTTTCATTCTGAACTTTAACATTTATTTTAACAAAGTTCTGCTTAAAAGAAACACCACAGTAAGAATCTTTCTAAGGCTTACCACAAGATGGAAATGGTTCTTCAAGACATATTTTGTAACAATTACATCAACAGTGTCATCACAAGCCCCAAGAAAGAGGCTGCCTTTTAAGCCAAATTTCCACCTCTGTATAGAGCTAATGTTGAAAACAGGACCTGCCTTAAATAAAATTCTGGGGTTTGTAGCCTTCTTTTCACTGAAATACTGACTAGAAGTTGAAAACTACCCATTAAAAATCTGTTAATTTACATGAAGATTGGCTTTTATTTTGGATAGTTTAGAAACGGTGGTTTATATTAATGGAGTGAGTGCTAAGGGCAGTGTGTAAGGTGTGTGTTTCTGACATCCTGCTTATTACAGAATGTATTTTTTATTTTTCAGCTTATAAATGAAAAATCATTAAAAATTCTCATTCAAGGTAGCTTGTGTTATCTTTTGAAGAAAAAAAAAAAACAAACAAAAAACACCAACCTCTCCTGAAATTTGGATGCTTCTTTCCAACAACCTTCTGAAACTTTTCCAGTCTCTCATTTTTTACCCCCTCAGCAACGTGAAGATATAATTAATAAAACCCTGCCATCGGGAGCTTCCTATTAAATTAAATCATTTCACAGAGTTTTCTCTCCATTTAATTCTGTTTAGCTGAATGTTTACTGATGAGTCAATTAACCACTGCTTTGTTTGTTCAACTTAATGTCATCACATCACCATGAGATCACCACAGCAAACATTCATCAACAACAGCATTGTCATGTCTGGCTGGCTGCTCCAGGCTGGCCTCAGGCTGGCCACATCCAGGGGTCAGGCTGGCCATGCCCAGGGGTCTGGCTGGTCAGTGGCCTTGGCCTGGCTGCGATATGCCCCAGGGAACCCCTATGGTGCAGATACTGTAAGAAGTTACATTTTTTAAGCAAGTGTTAGGGAGTAAGGCAGTAGATATACCAATGGATATCAATATACCAGCCCAGAAGACTCCAAGTATATTTATACATCTGGTCAAGCACAGTAACATCAGATTAGTTTTCGTGCATTGAGTGTTGTAGACTCAAATATTCTGGAGCTGAACAGAAGATGGTAAATGCATGTCAGGGTCACTCAAACCCAGTGGCTGAATTACTTCTCTAAGTACAGTGCACATCTGCCAGGCTGTGTCTTCAGAGACTGTTTGCCCAAATATCTATAAATGGACACACTCCAGCTCAAGGTACACTTAAATATAGTAGCAAGAGAGATGTTTGAGAGGGGTTTTTTTGTTCAGTGAAGATAAGATCCTTTCACAGAGATGTTGAAAATCTAAATAATTCTCGAGGAGTGCCTGTTGCCTTTCATGGTTCAAACAAGGAAGACAAGTGGGCTCCTAACAAAGAAACTTCATCAAGGGAGGCTGGATGTGAGTGGAGCATAGCCTTATGTGATGCCTCTTATAAAAAAGTTCAATTTTCCTCCCCTCTGCAAGCCTCTTAAAATCTAGCAGTTCATCCTCAGTTTCTAGTGAGGGCATAAGTAGGCAAATAAGCTGTTCCAGGGGGAAGGGAAATTTGTATTGATAACCAGTCATAAAGAATATGGAAGACAAAAACAGGTCAATCCACAAATTCTGTTATTTAGGGAAGTGAGGAGAGAATCAAGCAGTTTCACAGCACCCACTACATGGTCTGTGTCCTCCATGTGGCACAGGCACTACATCCTAATAATATTCTGGCACTGGTGCTTATTAACAGTGCAATTTCAATAATCAGCATATTTTGTCAAATAATTGGTAGGCTGATGGTTATAAGAGGTGACACTGCCAATATCTCATAAAGGCTGAAAGAAATATTTCCCATTTCCACGCTGCATAAACAAAGCATGCCAGACAACCTCAGGAATGCTAATGATCTCCAGTACTTTAGTATATTAAGTATTCATCAATTGAGCACAGACCACAACAATGTTTTGAGAGTCCTTAAACACATGAGAAACACATGAGAAATGATGTAAAGTTTATATGAGCTCATATAATCTTGGTTGGTTATACAGCCAAGCATAAGATCACAGAAATAAGGTCATGTGTACCATCTCTCCTACTAGAAGGTTGTGCCCTACATTATATTTGCTGGTGCCACATCCAGCCCAGATTTAATTGACTCAAGCAGTGAGTCATCCACTTCTTCCCCTATGGCATTATTACCCAGTCTAACAGATTACATTGTTGGGATTTTTTTTCCTTGATAATCAGACTTCACTGTCCTTAATTTCATCCCATTATATAATACCTCACACTTACTCCATAACTGCCATCCAAAAGCTTTGCAAGTGTTAATTGAGTTTCATAACAGCCCCCCATGAAATAAATAAGTTCTGAGTCAGAGATGCAAAATCCTGAGTTACTTGCCACAGGCCACATGCGGGATCATATCGAGCACAGCTGGGTCTGTGTCACTGACTGGGAGCTGTTTGCTTGCAATTTATGCAATAATCAAGACATGAGAACTATTTTCCAGGATGCAGCCCCGTCCTCTCCTACCAGTGTCTATCTGCACTGTGAAAAACAATTTACTCGTTCATTAATATTTGTGTCTTTCAAATATTCACATGTGTATCTTTCCCTAGTCATAATTTTTATACTGTTGATATTTGGTCTCTCTATAAATAAACCAAGCCTTTTATTATGTGGCTCTTTCCTCATGACTCTCTGATCTGGAGACATGTCTTTGCAGATTATGCACCTAGAATGATACTCCATGGAGTTTATGGAGATAAATCATGCCATGGCTTAGCCTCCCAGGCTGTGACACGATGCAAGAGGCAGAATCCAGCTGGCTGCTCCAGCCTGTCAGCTGAGACACAGTAGCTCACTGTGCATGTGCTGTTCCCCCATTGTGAAGCAAAGTGACATGGGTTCATGTGAGTCACCATCAACTGACCTTGTTTTGCGTCGCAGCGCAGCAACGCATTCGCTCAGTTTCCACATCTGAAATGAAGGACCCTGACTGACAGCTGGGGGACAGGAACCTCTGCAGGCCAGCACAGGCCTTCTGCCTGACAAACCCTTAATTTTCTTTAACTAATGCATTTGGGTTTAGAATACACAATTAGAAATGGCATTTTATTGCATATATATCACCGTAACATCTCAGGTTTCTAATTGAAGCAACTCAGGCAATATTCTAGATCACAATGCAAAAGCAGGCAAGAGCTAGAAATCTTCTGGCTGTTTTGAAAATTAATGTATTTGGTTGTAATTTCTCTTGCTGAACATAATTTCTTTCTAAATATCTTCAATTCATTTACTAGATTTTTGGGTGATATTTATCTGATAACTGTTATTCTAAATCAGATTTAATCAGATTGCTCATTTGTGTTTTTACCACACCTTCCTCTCAGATTATTTTGTATCACCTTTCTGCTATTTTCCCTGCTTTTGCTACTATTTGTTAATGAATTGAAAAGTAGAGTGCATGGTGGAGCTTCCTGCCGTGTAAAACTGATGATGCTTTAACAGGGTAGAAATTACTGTTTTCAAAAACATCTTAAGTGGTGAATGAGTCAACATTTTTAATGTGTTCTGCTACATACAACATAGGGGTCATATTACACGCAAAAGCTTTTCTACAAGAAAGTTTTGGTACAGTACCTTCCCTGAAATTATCTTTATGCAACACCCATCCCTTCTCCACCCTGCCAGCAAAAGCAAACCCACAATAAGGAAAACTAGCAATCCTCCCCTGCCTCGGCCAAACAACCCTGGAAAATGGAAAAGTTCTTTCTTTCCGAAGAAAAGCAATCAAAGAGTTCAGGGTATGTATGAGTGGTTGCCTCACTTGCATAAAACAATGGGTGTTTCTGAGCTATTTACCTAACTTTGAAATTGCTTTCAAAAAGGCTCACAAAAACTGAAGCTAACATCTTCCATTAGCCAGCCCTGCAGCTCACAGATCTCACCAAAAAAAATTTGCTACTTGTGCATAATTAAAGGATCTGAAAACTACCAGTCAAGATAAAAAGATCAAGGGCTATCATAAATCATGCTGCCTCATGGGATGAGCTCACCAGCAGCAGAAAAAGATGAGTGTTTTCTTTCTGTGAGGATTTCTTGCTCTGCAATGGTGTAGGAGTTTGACTATCTCCTCTTCAGTAGCTCTACTTAAGGACACAATGGAGTCTTTTTTCTAGGACAGCTCCTGTGTCCAAAAATGCTGTCAAAATTATTTGCCTATCTGGTCTGATATTTAGTGAGGGACCACACAGAGCAGAGCTAGTGTGGAATTTTGTTTATTTACTTCATGAGAAAGTGTTTATGGATCAACACTGAACTTTTTGCATGGAAATATGTCAACTCAGATAAAGTTTTTGGCAGGAAAGTTTCCTACTATACAGAACACAAGCTAGAAAGACCTGGGAAAGGGCAGAGGTTGCAAGCTTATGGAAACAGAGAATTCCGTGTCTGTTTTGTCTATATTTTTTGCCATGGACAGCAGTTGTAATTAGCAGGCCCAAGCCATATGACTTTCACCTACATTGTCATTTTTTAAGAAGATGTGGAAAGAAATTAACTTTTTTCCCCTCCTTTGCTTCTTATTTTCCTTCCTTATGAAGGTTTTGGGTTGATCACAGTGTGGAACATAGACAAACAGTGAAGACTACAAAACAGTCCTTGATTTCTTTCTGTTCCTGACATCATTTCTTCTTAGGACCCTGTGTAGTTTCAGGGAATATAGAAGAAAAACATAATGTTGATTAAAAGTCTTGAGCTCAAGTTCCATCCCAGCCTCATAATTTATAAACTGTTTCCATGTCAATAAATAATCTTTCTAACTTGTTTACAGAGAAAGCAAGCAAATCTTTTCCCTGCTACTTTATCCTTTTTGAGCAGTTTTCGTTTTTATTTTCTTGTCATATTTTCCTTTCAACTGTGCTAGGAGTTTAGCATTTCATGAACCTCCTGAAATTGGAATCTTTGTTATAAAACCTTGAAAACTCTTCCAGGACCCTTAGTCTCCTAAGTCAGCAAAATACAGCAGTGGGAAATCTAGGAAATTTCCACCTGTCCCACATTTATAGGCAGTTATCAGTTTCACTTCTCTGTGAGGTTTTCTCCAGTCTATTAGACTGCATAGGCAGAGAGGGAACAGGAAAGGCAAATAAAGTAGACAGGATGACTTGACTCATTCAACCTGTGCAGGGCAATTTTCCTGTAGCTGTAGCAATCTTCCATCCCACTCACCTGAGCTCATGCCTTCCCCCACCACAGAAGAGCCTTAAAATAGGTTCCATGCGGCAGCCAGCCAAGAGCACCTTGAGGATACCCCCCTTTCAACACTCGAGAGAATGCTGTTGCTGGGGCTAATTATGACCTCTCATAGGTAATTTCTAGTAATACTCATCTGTTACTCCATAAAAGCCAAATTTGGACATATTAAAAGGTAAAATCGGTGTAGAAGTCAAAGCTGAGAAGGGCCAGGAGGGTGTCACTAAAGGTCATTTTTGTACCTCTCCTGCTGGTTTTTGTCACACAGACACATGCAAAACAAAACATGTGAATGGCAGTGCTTGTTGTGTCTAACCCAGCTGGATCCTGCAGTCTCCATGAACTCCCATGTTAGGGAAGCATTAAACTGCCCTAACATAGGCTTCTCATGCTGTTTCAGGGGCTGCAGAGTATCTGGCATGACCTTCAGCTGTGGCTTCAGAAGGATGTGGGTCTCCCAGGGATCCCTAAGTCCCTTCTACCAGCTCTGTGTGGTTGGCTTAGCTACTTCAGCGCATCTAAAATGTTCTGAGCAGACTATATTTGGCTATGGGCCCCTGCTCCCTGTGTTGCAAGCTATGGGAAACATGGGGATTTTTCACTTTCATAAGAGTCCCCAAGTGTTAGAAGACCAGAATGAGGCAAAATCTCGCCAGAGTCAGGTTTGCTTTTGCAGCTATGACGGAGGACTTGTGCAGCGTATTTCAGTGGGACACCCTTTGCTGTACATCTCTTGGGGTAGCCAAAACAATGAGGGTAAAGACCTTCCATGGAATTGCTTACTGTCCAGGGCTGTCTTCACATCCACAGTCAAGCTCTTCAGCAGCTACTCTCTAAAGCCAAAGCACTGTCTGTACCTGCTGTGGGCTGGAAGTACAACCTGGGACATCTATTCCTTGGGAGATAATGTGCCAACATGTCCTGCCTGGGACTGCACAGGGGTGTGGTCCACAGTACATGGGGCTGTCTGGGGCTCTTCTGGCGAGAGGAGGATGCCACGAGTGCTGCACACCTCCCTGCAACACCAGGAGAACAGCTCCCCACTGAATCAGTCTGCTGTCCTAAAAGTGGAACTGTGGGAGCACAGTGGGAAAATCTCACCTAGCAGGCTTTAAAACAAAGGTACAATGCCAGCTCCTTTATTATCAAAGAGGGACTGGATACAATATAAAGTTCTTCAGCTTTAAAAAAAAAAAAAATACAAAATCACATTTGCCCTTTTTTCCCCCCACACTTTCATCTGGTGGAAAATCTGATACAAAAGGGAGTTGCGCACTTCGGAAAATCTGGCTAGTGTGTCAGTTCAGTATAAAAAAAGAGTGGAGAACAAAAAATCCAAGCTCCCATGCTCATGATGACCCTTAAGGGAGCTTAATTAAAGGTGATGCTGAAAGGAAGGTAAGCAGTTAAGGCTCTGCACCAGACAGGATATACTGAGCCAGACTAGTCAATACCTGTAAAAGACAATGTTTGTCCCTTGCTCCTGTCGGTCTTTCCTCCCTCAGTCCCTGCTCCCTGATGAACGTGAGGGGTAAACCAGGGGAGGAGGTAAATGGCAGGAAGTGATGCCATTTCTTAAGCCCTCTTTCCTGGCTAATTGCTCTTCCAAAATTTTTATTTCACTCTGCTTCTCTTTTCTCTCATATCAGGAATCTGACCCAGAACTCGCCTGCCACTTACCAAAAATTAATAGAAAAGGAAAGAAAGAAAGAAATCCTGTGCAGACAGGGTCATGTTCCAGTGAACTCATTCTAAACATAACTTTTTCATTTCAGCAATCCTGCTCTGACAGCATCTGAATTCCCTGCCCAGCTGGTGGCTAAGGCTTAATGCCTCTATTCCCTTCACTTTCCAGGCCTATGAAATAAGACCTCTATGGCATACAGTTAAAAGACAATAGCCTCCGTGGGGCTGAGTCATAGGACTTTTCATCTAGGGCTGAACAATTAAATTGCCATCATTTTCTTTGCCTCCTGCCATTCCTTTTCTCTGCTCTCTGCTACAGAAATCTGTATTTGTTCTCCATCTTCACGCTGCTGCATTGAAATCTGTCTCAGGCCACCACCTCCTACAGCTGCCAATGGGTCCTCCACAGCCATTCACCAGAGGGACCAGGATACAGCTTCCCCTGCCTGCTCTGGGAGGAGGGTGAGCAGCCCACAGATGGAGAAATGCAACAAAACAAGGGGCAGAGGCCTTGAAGAGCTTGTTTAAAACAGCTGTTCTGTGCTCTGACTAGTGCTAGTTTGCGGAACTGCAAAACAGCACAATATGGCAGTGAGCTCATTACAACTGGTGGAGATGAAATTTTTTGGATCTGATGAAACTGGAGGTGAGGGGATGTGGACCATTTCTTTTTATTTTGAGAAACTCTGGGCTTCTTTGCCTTATCCATAAAGGAGCTGATATCTTAATTTTGTATTTACAAATCATTAACACACAGGGCACAGAGTCAAGCCTTTTCCTGGTGCAGGCTTTTTGCATGACCTTGATAAGTTACTCTAATGGGATCATGCTGGCACTCGGCAGCTCTGAAAATCAGGCCACAGAGGTGCCTAAATATGGATGAGATGCTCATGTTTCAAACACTGAACTTCACCACTTTACCCTTCCATTTCCCTACTTACAAGGAATCAGGATAATAACATTTTATTGGGCTCAATACTTTACTGAGGAAAGAAACTGCAGTGACGGGCATAAATTTCTAGCAATAGTACATCAATTCATTTTTTAGAGGCCATTTAGGATGGTAAGATTAAGGTGATATAAAAATGCAAAATACCTGACAAAAATATTCTTCTCTGTCAAGTTATATAGTTCATACTTGCAAATGCATGTATCAGATCTCTGTCTCACCAAATATAGAATCAAGAAAGTGTTTCAAAGTAAATGGATTAACATTAGCTTATTTACCTGGCAAAAATTATTAACATCTGCAATACTAAAATAAATGAGGAACATGCATATGTTACAGAGAGCAACTTCTATTCGGAAGATGCGCTCAAAGTCTCACACTAATGAAATGTCATAAGCTTTCTCAAAGTTACAGATTGTAACTTTCTGGCACAGAAGGCTACTTTGCTTTGGACTTCATATGATGGATAAAGATGAATTAATCACTGGAGTAGAAGTTGGTAGTTGCCTAGGAACCAATGTTCATGACCTCATTGCATCTAACATACCCAAACAAAGGACAGCCCCAAAGAATACAGTATATGTGAGGCTTCAGAATGGCTACTTCCAAAAATCTAAAGGAAACTCAGAACTGCATTAACTGAAAGAGAAATATTTTAAAGAAACTATGCTTATATAACTTTCCACAGTGGTATTTATGCCAGTGGTGCTAATTTTTAATGAACCTGCTGATGATCATGTCTCAAAGGACTAGAAGATACTTAGTTTAAAAAAACAAATTAAATATACAAGCAGAAATATGGATTTGAATACAGTTTGAATAGCTTAACATTATATCCAGGCAAAATAATGGAAAAGGTAGTATGTGCTTCGGAATTAACTAATTACAAGTAAGTAGCTGCAAAAAACCTAAAAAGGTCATAGTCTTTCAGACTACAAATTCAGATGGCAAAGGTTATTTTAAAAAGTGATCTATTTGGGAATATTGTTAGTCATTCAAAGCAATAAAATATAATATTCTGATTAAAAATAGCATTGTTCATCTCTGGAGCACTAATTTAACGGTTCTAAGAAATGGCCAAATAACAGTTCTCGAGCCCTGACAAGGAAAACATGGTGAAAGTCTGTGTTACTAGCGGGATTATTTAAGAATTGTTACTATGTCTCATATTGGTCAATACTATTATATTAATCAGAAGCAGTAAGAACAAATTTGGTGCTCACCTACAGATTAATGAAAAAATATAACATGACCAGATATTTATTTAGAGAAATCCATTTGTTCAATAAACTAGGATCTACTGAAAGAAAATGTACTTTACTACAGAGCAGAAGAATAAATCTCCTAACTGCTACTACATGATGTTGCTAGGACATTTGACTTCACTGCACATTGCTATTATTTGGAAAGTTATTGCAGAGTAGGGATCAGATTTTAGTTTTCCTGTCTTTGTCCTCTGTCCCTAAGCCTCTCTGGTAAGAGAGAAGGCACTGGACTGGCTGAAATTTCCATTTCTCCAAGCACAGCTGTCCTTATATTTTAAATTGAAAATCATTTGTCTTGGGTCAAGGAACAGATACAGTTCAAACAATGGCTAACTGGTTCAAATAAACAGGAGATCAGACTAGATTTCTAGCTGTTCCTTCTAGTGCTAAATCTCATAAATCACAAGCAGCCTGATGCATAAAATGTTCAGCGAGGCAATATCTAAGGATTTTGCTTCAGTGTATTTGTTGTATAAGAGAAAACAATGTCTTCACCCCAAAGCCTGACACAAGGGACTGTTCTGCTGCTGCACAGAGCCAGCATGTGCCAGTGGCCTTGACTTTTTAAAATTTCTTTGAAATACCCATACTTTTGCCTTTGTTTTCACCAGCAATTGATAAAACTTATTTGGACATTTGAATCTTAAAAGAAACATATTTAGTATTTGAGATTGTCATTAAAAACCAGATGCAAAAAAAAAGGAAAGATTTCATCCTCTTGAGATGGCACATCTGCTCAGTAAACTTGCACTACGTTTTACTGGCTTTGTTCTTTTTCCTCCCAATAACTGTCCCATGAAGACACCTGTGTAGACAAGTCAGACAGAATTGCATTAAATGGACATTAATGATGTGTATTGCCAATTCTCAAATCCAGATTGTGTCAGGAAAGAACAGAAAGGAGGGTCTGAAAACCAAGGCTGACCACAAAAAAAAAATAGCCAAAATGGGCCAAGCCAACATATGTGAGAGATTTACCTCACAGAAAATGCAGTGGTAACACTGAAACTTTTAAAATAGTCAAAACAGGAAAAAAGAGTTCAACTTCAGTGTAATCATGCCACAAGAGTTTTCCGAATAGTTCTTGGATCAATTCTTGCGGTGCTACTTAGAGTAATGTCAGAGCTGACTGGTCATGCTCCGGAGAATCAACCAGCTGCGGGCTATCAGCACTGCAGCGCTTGTACACTCGTCTTTTCCTCTTCAGTACAAATTTCACTGCTACTCCTTAAAAAGCTCTCTCCTCCTAAACAGCAGAGATCCTTGTTTTGTGCTGTTATGTTAAGAACAGCCATTTTATTAACAAGCGCTTGACCTGTTGCACACACTTACAACAATATGAATTCTGAAGTAGTTCAAATTAATGATTCTTAATTATCACACTTCTAATATGTTAGTAAAGTTATATATATAACTATGTTATGTTATATTCTGATTACTACATAATAGTTCTTGGGAATAACATTTCCATGAAACACACATTCTCTGTGGTAATGCAGCATTCATTTTGCACTGTTTAAAATCCTGTCCACTGCTACAGCACAGTGAGAGGATAAAGATGGAAATGCGTGCATAAAGCACACGAGAGAAAAACAATTACCAGGATATGAAGGACCTCAGGAAATCCATTTGGACCCTCTGCGTCTGTCTCTCACCCACGTTGTGCTTTGAGGAGTCATTGGAAAGTTGAGCACCAAGACTGCAAACAGGAAGGCACAGCTGTAGGTGCCCAGCTGCTGTCTCACTGCCCCCAGCTCATCTGCACTTGGAGTCCCAGAGCAACGACGGTGTGAAAGGCACCATGTTATTTTAGCACTTACATATATAAGACTAAAGAATTTTAAAAATAAAATTTCTTGTCCTGGAGCACCAGGACAAGAAACTCACTGTGAACAAAATGCTGGTCATTTTGTTTATCAAAACAAAATTATTTATCAAAACAATTACTATATTAAAAGAGAAAAACATAACTGAAAACCTGGATAACAGCAAAGACAATGCTCCTGACAATAAATGTCCGTGGATAAATGTATATGCTGCGAATGAAGTCCTGCCTTCACTAACTGTGACAGCAGTTCTTTTGGCTGAGCTCTCTCAGGACCTTAAATAGTTACACAGTGCAAATAAATGAGCCATATATAACTACAGGGAGTTCAGAAAGAAATGGAAAGTTGAAACAGAGAAAAATAAGCAGGAAAGACACAAAAATTAGTGTGGTTTACTTGGATTTTTACCAAGCTGTGTGTCTTCAGCCATACTCCCCTACAATCTCCAAGGAAAGAAGTAGGAATCATTTTTTCAGTTTAATTGCATTCTTATGTATCTATTTTATTCCACTGCCTTTTAAACACCCTGTGACCCACCACAGAAACTCTTGCACATCAGCACACATTAATATGTCTGAATTGAGGACTTTTTATGCAAGTGAGTGATTTACACCTGCGGGGCACTGGAAAGAAATCACAGAGAGCCGTGGATTCACAGGAGGGGTGCCTACGGCAGCATCAGCCTCTCTCCACACCACCCCTCACCCTGTCTGTGGCATCTGCTGCTGCTCTGGTGCCACACCACAGTCGTGGCCTCATCATCCCCTCAGTCTGAGCAGGGCAATGTGCCCATAGATCCTCCCTGAAACGAGATGCTGCATCTCTTTACTGGGATTCAATAGCACTAAAGATATAGAGGTGGCAGGAAATAAACGCAGTTGCTTCAGTCAAGCAAAAGGTCTTGCTCTACTTCAAATACTCTTGGACCTTCCACTATTCAGCTGGTACATTTTATACTTTTTCTTAAATAAAATCATCTTTTCACTTAAGTTTAGCAAGAAAGGAAGGGAAGAGGGACTTTCCACAGCCATGGCTTGCAAGCAGCACAGGAAAGAACTCAGTGGAGCTGCAAGTACAACCTAAAACGAAATATCATTTACTGGGCTATTTCACTACCAAATAAATTGTTTACAATATTTTATGACACACCCACGCCAGTGTCCACGAAAACAGAACGCTGTATTTATGAGGCAACCCTTATGTGAGGTAGTATAATTTTAGTGCCTTGCACTTGAACTGTACTAAAAATATGTTATATTCTCATCAGGGAAAAGTTAGAGTGAAAAAAAACCAAACTGAGATTACAACCTGAAAGACTGGATAGCTCGGAAGAGCCAACAATTAGTCAAGGAGTTACAGCACATTATTCTCTGGTGGTCCATGGTGTACAGCTAAAAGGCTGCATTGGCTGCCCAGCCTGCTGCCTGTTTGTCCAACCCAGTACACACAAGCTGCCTTCTCTCCCCTGCCCTCTCTCTGCCAGCTGCTGCAGCCTTTGAAACTCTGAAGCAGCTACAGGGATGGTGTCAGGAAGCAGGGCACACATGTCAAGCTCAATGAGGCCCTACAAAACCCTTGGAGTCGCAGTTTTACCTGGTTCCCCCACTGGACTGCAAATGCAATGGGCAGCAGTCCAAGGCAAGTGCCTGCTGCACGCCAGCAGCGAGGTGATGCGTTCCCCCATGTCAGATCTTTGGAACACAGCAGTAGCAGCTGAAAATAGTCAGGAGGTTTTAAGTATGTGCACAATCATCAGAAAGCGAAGGGAGAGAGCCTCCACTAATGAGAGAGAAGGTAAATAGAGCCTGAGAAACTGGAAACATTCTTTGGTTTGGCTTACAGCAGGGGAAAAAAAATTTTAAAAAGCATTGTGCAGAGTATGAAGAGAGGCCATTAATCACAGGAAATGCATTTCCTCAAGTACAGTAGGAACATGCAAGAGCCTGCAATTTTTTAGACCATTACTCAAAAGCTTTCCAGAATTGTAGAATATGCTGATCCTCAAGACCCAGGTGACATGACGTGACATGGCAGCAGAGTGACTGACTTGACAGTGATGGCAAAGAGCTTTGTTAGCCTGAAGAAAGACATAATTCCTAGGCTTTGGAAATCTACCACAAATTTGACACAGGTGCCCCACCTGGCTTGGCAAAAATGGCCCTTCCCAAATACCAATCTGGCCACGTGCATGAGATAAGCGACCTGGGAACTACAAAATTGTGTCCATTCCTGGCACTTTCCAAATGACCCATCAAGTCCTGGAACTGATATACCCTGCCGTGCCAATTGTTAAAAAAATTATAGAAATATTTCAGAATCAGTGAATAAATTGTCATGCCTTTTCCAACATCTGAAAGTTGCAATTTATTTAAAATTGAAAAGTATCTTTCTGGCTTGACTTTAGAACCAGAGACAGGTACAGTATTTTTATTGTACAACTAATGCTGGCTGTAAACTGGGAATTCTATATGTCTGTGGGAGCTGGAAAAATTACCTCTGCTGACAATCACATATCAGGGATTCACAGGTTTTAAAAGAACAATTTCATACAAAGCATGCTGGTTTAGTAGGAATACCAGGCCCTTATTTGTCATTTCACCACATTTGCTAATATCATCCATGCAAAGGACTTTGCACAAATTCAGTCCTCATTAACCCCCACTGAACTGAGGCAAATTCCCTCTAAAACAAAAATCCTTCACCAGATCCCCAACAAGGAGTGCAAAAAACTCTGACAGGCATCAAGGAACAGGTCCAGAGAGGTTTTTTCTCCTCTGTGGATTTGCCTCTAACTGTAGGTAGCACTCGTATTTGTTCCCACATTTTTGGAAGATATTTCTCTGTTAAAACTGCAACAGACCTGTTCTGCTGGAAAAACAGTAGGAGGGAAAGTATTTCCAAGAAGCTGTACCAATTAAAATGAGCCAACTGCACACTGCATGAAGGTGTGCTAGCAGGAGCCGAGCTTTTTGTCCGTGACACCAGCCATGGGTGAGGCTCTCCCCTAGCTTCTGTGGCCCTATGGCTCTGTCCTCCCGCCAGCACTGGCTGAGCGCTGCTGCCTCCCCGCCAGCAAAGCTTTCTGTGGCTGCCCAATTGCCTAAACGAGGACGAGGGAAATTACAGGGCAGAGCCATCAGCTCTGTATGAGACCCGAAAATGCTTTTCCATGTTTATAGCACTAACACCTTCATAAAATCCCAGGTACAGAGTGGATGGCAAAAACTCGAGTTTGAAATGAGCAGGCAGAGTTAAGGAAAGTGCTTTTTTAACTGCTGCCACAAACATTATTGACAGCTAAGTGACACTGGAAATAAAAAAGGAGGGAGGGCAGAGTGGAGCCCATCAGTTTAACTCTTCATTGGAGCACGTTTAATGGGACTTTATGTTCAGCCATGTGAACTTTGAAATACCTGAATTCAAATTTCACCTTCAGACTTCCCATCTGTTCTTATTTCATCCTCAGACTTTCCATCTGCTCCCATCTAGGCCTTCCTAATGCCATGCCCAGTCAGACGATATGGTTTTACCAGGTGCTTCTGTCTTGGAAATTTTATAGCATATAAGAAACAATAAAAATTTATGTTGTACATGTTACTTGTGCTAATTAATTCCATTGCACAACAATGTTTTTTAAATGATATTGTCCAGAAAGTCTGTTAAAATCTACTGTAGACAAGTATGGCAATATTTTATAACTCCTAATGCCAGATGGGTTTGGAGTTCAGACATTTGCGCTAATGCATTTTGCACCTAGGTGCTGTGCTGGGAAAAATCGACTCCCAGTGAAAAAGAGTTAACATGTAAAATGTTGGTGTTAGCTGGGGGCAGCAAATGCAAGGTGAAGGTGTGCTTTTCTGTGCTAATTTTTTGCTGGAAACGAGTATATGATAAGCCGTTAGTATGCCATTTTGCAAATTTTATATAAAGTGAAAGATGTTATTTCATATTACTACTGTGTAAATATTTTCACGTCTGGAAGAGCAAGAATGTGCTGGCTAACAACCAAAGATGTGCTGGATAAAATCCCCTCCACCTGTTCAGTGGGCCATTGTGCTAGGAAAAGAAGATCGTTAAATAAGCAGCGTTAAATCCCGTATCATAGCGAGTTTAGTAAGAATAATTAGTGCATTAAAGAAAGAAGCATTATCCAAGGATATTCCTATAGCTTCTTACTTCAAATCACTGAATTCAAAGCCAAGAGATATTTGGAACTCTGAGTGCAAACAGTGGGTTACACAGTGGGGCTTGTTTTGGACAGGGTTTTTTTGTTTGCCTGTTTGTTCCACAAGACTGGGTAAATAAGGCTTTATGCCAAGCAAGAGTTTCCTTCCCTTGGTTTTGCTACCTCCCAAGCACTCCAGTGGCTGTGCCTCCTATTCATGAGGAATCCAGAATGAGCCCAGGGATTTCACATTTGAACCCAAATACTGCTAGATATCAGACAACAAGGGTTTCCCCCCCAATAGCAGATTCAAAAGCAAACTCCTGAAAAAGGCTCTGTCA
The DNA here is from genome assembly GCA_013397895.1 of Origma solitaria. Taxonomy (NCBI): domain Eukaryota; kingdom Metazoa; phylum Chordata; class Aves; order Passeriformes; family Acanthizidae; genus Origma; species Origma solitaria. The sequence continues at coordinate 341,655 of VZRL01001641.1, read as the reverse complement.
TCTCCATCACCGCAGGAAGCTCCCTGATGGCCAAGCAGAATTTGTTTTTAAGTGGCAGCTCCATCAACATCACATCACGAGGGTTAAAAGGTGCAGAGTTGATGGGGGAATGGCTCTCAGCAACAAAAATGGAAAGAGCAGCTTGTATAATTTTCCTCAGTAAAAGATGCTCTGGAAGGAGGACAGGGAAAGGACAGACTGCAGTAGCTATTCAAGTGAACATAAAGCTCGGATATTATCTTGTCTAACAATTTTTGGAAGCTGACAAACAGTTACAATTAATGCTCAGAGATTAAAATAGGAAATTGTATCATTGTGAGATAGGGCGTTTACAATAATGCTGTGATTCAAGAATACTTTTGTGAATAGAAGAAATAAGCAGAGTTTCCTGCTATTTGTGCTTTTATAAAATGTCATTCTTATAAATCCCCACACAGCTGTGGGTATTTGTCATGATAATCACGAATCTTCATACTTTACTCAAATTTTAGTGCATGTGATTTGTTCCCATAAATGATGCCAACACCGCAATTAGCCCTATACTTTTTTCCATATTATTTTGCTTTTAAAGCAAACAATGTCATTTCTAGGATGAAGAGATGATACCTGTGTGAATTATTGACTAATTGTGATGCACAAGTAGAAACTATACAGATATGATAACATCTTACAAAGCAACCCGCAGACTAAATCTGTTTTCATAAACTATTCAATGAATATTTATGTGTGGAAAGTATATTCATGAACAGGAAAACAAAGGCAAAATTTGCAATTAATATTTGTGGTGAATAATTTTGATTTATGAATGGGGACATTTTGTTCAAGGTTGCTAATTACCAGTTAGTTTGCGTGGCTGCGAAACAGATTATTCCAACACAAAATGGGAAAACAAGTGAATATTCAATGCTTCCATAACTTTTGAAGTGCTTTATCTATTTTTTTGAACTTCTACTGCTTCTTAGATAACACCTGATTACCTAGTAGTGGGTAAGCATCTTTCTGAAGCCAACAAATTGTTTAACAGGTGTTATTAATATGTTCATGATCCATTACTATTTTACATGTTGTTTCAATAAGGATGAGGCTGAAGGACTTTGAAAATTACTTGTAGCATATGGACCCTTTATTTTTTGACTGATTTGGGTTGGGAACACATCCCAGTTCCATAGTAGCCAAAATTGCTACCATTGTTGGCCAACCATTAAGCTGCAGCATGTGAAAATGAGCTTGTGGTCAAATGCAGGAATCCCTCACACACTGCAAATAAATATATTGATAGTTTGTCATGAGTATATTGTAGAATTACCCCCAGAGAAGATGGTGAAAATTCCATCAGGTTAAGTGTACCATTGAAGTATCCACTGGCAAAAGCCAGGGACAATATATTCCCAGGAGGAAAGAGTTTCCATACCAACAGCAAAGGGTTGGAGAAACCTGGTGTGTCCATTGCTGTGGTTTTGCTGCTTGTTAGCAGCAGCTTAATCTGAATGGGAACCTAATACTGAGGCTATTCTTTTTTCTTTTGTTTTTTTTTTTATTTAAAAAAAAAACACATGCGAATTCTCAATATGGGCTTTCCTAGATGCTCTAGAAAGGCCTGAGTCCCACTGCAGTTTAATTGCATTTTGTCATAAAGACACAGTAGAAGACAAGTACGTCTGCCTTCCGGGGCCTGAGCAGGTGCCATCAGAGTCCTGCCATCCTTTTTGATAACAGGCCATTCTCAGAGTCCTTGCCATTTTCCTTCAGGCTTTGCAGGGGTTTCTTCTCTTTAACTCACACAGGTAGCCTCCCTCCAGCTCTAGGGCACGCAGCTGACACATCTCTGTGCCCTTTTCCATCCCCAAACAAATAAGATTAAAAGATCTCACTTTCTGACATGAGGTCTGGCTTTGTCCATGTGTCGGAAAAAGACTGATATTTATGCTCACGTGTCATAAAACCTTAAATTTTCACACAGGAAATCAAAATCTTGGAAAGTACAGGCACACAATGACACTACCTAAAATAAGTTGTTCTGTTGTTTTGTGTCTTCTGGCTTCCCTGGTCGGAGCTTGAAAAAATCAAATTTGTGAATGCAAGTGGACATGTGAGGAAAAGGAGGTAGCTAGTGTGTTTGGGTAAAAAAGAAGGCTACCACGGTCCCTTTGGACATGGCAGAAGTCTCACAGGCAGCAGAGCTCTGATGAAGCCTCCCACTCATCAACTAGTTCAGGTCCATGCCAAGAAAAGTGGGTTCATACATAATTGTTCATGGGTCAAAACTACGAAGAAACCAAAACCATAAACATGAATTTGATTACAGTCTCTCAGGCCAGGAGAAACTTTGTCTTCAAATTCCAAGAAGATTCCTCCTAACGAAGCACCATGGAAAGAAGTGAAGACAGAACAGGACTGGGAACACAGTGAGACCGCCTGTGCTGATCAGGCTGATTGTGTGCTTGTGCTTGTGCTGTCCTGGACCTTTTTCTCCTTTATTGAATATGTTAAGAAATGTATAGGTTTCTTCAACATGAAGCAAGAGGCATTTCAAATTATACAATTTCCTTGAACTGAATTTTCTTCTTCCAGTCATATCCAACGATCATGGTATCCTTTAAAATATTTTCAAAGGTTCCTCAATTACTTGGACAAGTACTTTTGCTTGTTCTTCTGTAGCTTCCATAAAGCAAAAGAAACATATACTTTTATTTTTATATAATTTTAATGCTTGACACCTTCAGTCTTTTCTTCTTTCCTCCAAGATGTAATTACTCCCTAGGAAACACTTTCAGTTTAGAGAACATCTTGATCACTAACACGATGTCAATATATTACACTACTTGTTTCAAAATTAATCTAGTAGGAGATACATCAACTCAAATTAGCCTTTACTGCATTTTTAATTCAGTACAAAGACTTTCCTAGATTCAAAGAAACCATCATAATTTTGATATTTCACATTGGCTCTCTAAGTCTGAGAAGTGAAGTTAAAACGGCATCAATACTGTTTTCTGTTACCAGTGTAATCTGTATAAGGATGACGGACAGGGTCTGGATGATGGCACTTCTTTTATAACAAAATACATTCTTGGTGGGGATGGTTTTGTTCCTGCTTTCTTTTCTATGAGTAATTCACTTCTTTCTTTGTCCTGGAGGATTTTTGCAGCTGTGGCTCCCTGAGGGACTTATGCTCTGAACATCCTTCAGCACTGACCACTTCCAGTTTGTCACATAGAGTCTGACAAGTTTCCTAGGTCTTCAAGGACTGGTAGATCTGTGTTAGGCTTTAGCCGGGAATTAACAACTTTGGTTTCATCAATTACAGCAAGGATGACTTTCTCCCCTTATCTTCTGTTCTCTGTTTTTGAACTATTTCAAATGTCTGCTATGAATAAATCATGATTGTAGTAGTGTCCTGGGTAAATAACTGCTTGGGAGAAATTGTTCATTTGGCTGATAAAGAGAGGGAAAAAACCCTTAAATTCACTCCAAATAAGTTATAACAAATAACTTTTCTTTATTGAAGGAAAAAAGAATCCACAATAACCATACCTAAGCAGCAACAAAAACACTAAGAAACACCACCAAAACCAAATAAACCCTCACTCATTCAACCCAAGATAATAAATGAAGTTTAGAAGACCTATTTTTGTGTTTCTGAAAGAGTGTCTCTTTTGCCTGTTGGCCTCCCTGAGGGTTTAGGTGAAAGTCCAGATGAACTTCCAGGTCTTCCTGGGAAGATTCAGACTGACATTCTTTAGTAGAGGACACCCTTCTGAGCCATTTTGTAGGAGGAGGACCCCCTGGCATCTCCTTACTTAATGCAGTAATATTGTTAGCTACTAAGTGAGTTGAAGTCCACGAAGGACTTCACCCAGTGTGGAAGATAAGATGCATGTGTTCCATAACTGATGCCAGTGAGTATTTGAATATATTTGTAGAGAAGAAGAGTGAATGAGTGGGTCAATCCCTTCAGACCTGTTAGCAACACCACAGGCACAGAAAGGACAAATGCTACTTCCCAAGTTGTAGTTGCCACCTCAGCTCCTAAGCAGTCTCTCCAGCAGCTCTTTAATCTCCTTTAATCTCCAGAATCACTTCTTCTTCTGTAGAATGAGTTATTTCAGTCCTGTTCCACCTCTTGATTCTAGAAATTATGTGAAGTTGGTGTTAATAGTTCACATTCTGCATGGGCAAGCTCTAGATGGGACACTTAGCTAGATGGAGAAGTCAAATTGACATAAAATTATTATGTGAAATTATGCTTAAAATGAATTAACGTGATTTTTTAGGGAATGTAGAAAAGTGAAAGTGGCAGCAGCTCTGTAGTGGGAGGACCCAGACCAGATGCCTGGCACCCACCAAAGCCACTCACGCACTCCCCTCTGTAGCTGGACAGAGGAGAGAAAATATAACAAAGGGTTCATGCGTTGAGATAAGGAGTAGGAGAGAACACTCATCAAATACCATCAAGGGCAAAATAGGCTTGACTTAGAGACATGAAGTGAACTTATTACTAACCAAATCAGAGCAGGATAATGAGAAACAAAACCCTTAAAAATGCCTTCCCCCTAACCATCCCTCCTTACAAGCTCTACCTCCTATCCCAGCAGCCCAAGGAGACAGGGGATGGGGGTTATGATGAATTCATCACCCATGGCTTCTCCTGCTGCTCGGGGAGAGGAGTCCTTCCCCTGCTGCACTGTGGGGTCCCTCCCATGGGAGACAGTTCTCCATGAACTTCTCCAGTGTGGCTCCATCTCACGAGCAGCAGTGCCCCTCAAACTGCTGCAGCATGGGTCATTCTTCCACAGGGAGCAGCTCTTCAAGGACAGGCTGCTCCAGCCTAGGAGCAGTGCCCCTCTTTCCACAGGTCTCCCACAGGACCACAGCCTCCTCCAGCCATCCATCCACTCCAGCATGGGGCTCTGCATCCCTGTGGACTTCCATGGGCTGCAGGCGCACAGCTCCTTCACCACAAGCTGCAGAGGAATCTCAGCTCCATTGAGGTACCACTGGCATAGTAGTCAGAAGGCAAATTATTCCATGCTTTTTGGTATTAATACCACATGTTCATTCCAACCACTGGTCTTTCAAGAGGGTCTATGATTAACCCTTGACTTAGAAATGTAATATTACAACCCCACCCAAGTGCACATTTAAGGCTACAGAGACCAGGAATATGTTGCTATTCATTCCAGGATACACATGAGTGTGAGCAGAAATTCCTTGCTTCTGCTTGGTCCATGCATGCCTTTATCTTTGGCAGTGAAAAAGAGAAAGAACATAGCTCCCAAACTCTGACACTGGCTCCTATTCATGCCTCCACCTGTATTTTGGCAGGGTTTATGTTCACAGAGTTACGTGTTCAAAGGCTGTGTAACACAAGTCCAATTTTTTTATGCCATTACATCTATTTGTTTTGCTCTATCCATTTGCCCTGCATATATTTCCTAACTGTGTCCTCATAGCTCTGTGAACTTTCAAACTTTTCCAAGAACCACAGAAATTGGTTTCTGTGCTTGATGAATGGCAAAAGTCTCTTTCCACAGAAGCTTTTCAGACTGCCATCACTTGAATCTTCAAGACATTTCCTTTCCTCCCTCAGGATGCAGAAATTGCCTACTGGAAGTTTTCTCTGACACTTAGAAATGGGCAACCTCGCTGAACCCAGATATCAAGTCCTAAGCTTCAGAGATCCTATTAACCCATTTGTAACTGAATAATAAATTCCTAGATGGACGAAAGGATTTAGTGGAGGCATGTGTGGCATCCAGATTCTTGTGTCCAGAATCTTAACTAAGCTTTAGGGATGAGGGAGAATCCTGTTTCCAGAAAAGGGCCAATTTGTACACTCCACACAAATCTGGAGGGGAGATTTGTAGAAATACTGTAAAAAAGTCCAATCTTCATGACAATACTTAAACTCAGCCTAAGTGCTCTGGCACTTCCCAAATTAGTTTTCACTAACTGCTGAGGCCTTTCCTAACTCCCTGCCTGTCTTCCACTCCTGCCTCAAATCCCCACTCCTAGTGCACCTTGACTTTTCACCTCAGTCCTGCCTTGAGTACTTCTGAAGTTCATAGGAACTTTTTCTAGCCTGAGCTATAATATCATTGCACCTCTCAGAGAACCTAAATTCTCAAGAAAGTACAGAAATTCTTCTCCTCGACCACATAGGCAGAAACAAGACATCTAAATTCCTGATATTTCAGATGTGAGCAAAGAAATCCCACATAAGCCTCCAGAGGAGACCGATTTATTAGTCTGCATTTGATTCATTAAGATAGCACCACATTTGGTATGAAAAAAATGGGGTATTGATCTCTTGGTCAATAAGTTCAAGGCAATGAGTGGACTGAAATCCACAGCCTGAACCCACATCTCAGGTCTTGGGGGGTATCTGACAACTAAGTTGTGGTATTGCCTGCAATAACATCATCCATTCTCCCTTCCATTCATCTGAAACTGAGTCACAGAAGAGAAAATCATAAGTCATGGCTGAGAAGAAAGGAAGAAATAAAAAGTAAAGCAGAGAAGGGTTAATAATTTTCAAAGTCAGAATTGGATTCATAACCTTTCTTTGAATTTCTGAATCCAAGTAATCCAGTCAATAGTTTAACTCCCCAATATTCATGAAGCTGATTTTCATTTATGCTAATGCCCTCTATGTCCTCCATTAACAGTTCATTTAAAACTTTTTAAAGTCCCTTTACATCTCTAAAGCAGTGTAAAGGAGCCATTCTATAAGTCAGTGTAGGCTGGAAACATTTCCCCACTATTATTTATTCAGCTTTGTGGGAATTTCTTTGGTATGGAAACTATATGAAGCTTTAATTGAATGTGTCCCCACAAGTCTTAAAACATTACTACTATCGATGATGGTTTCCAAGAACTGTTCTCTAGAATTATTCATGCCTCAATCTTGCTAAGGACATGTAGATTTTGCAAGGGAATGTGGATTATCATACAGCACGCTTGGGCTTTAGCCAGGACTTCCATGAAACAAAAGCATTTACATAAATGAAAGGGACACCTGATTTTTCTCGTGGGTTTCTTGTATCCTTGGAAACTTCTGCCAAAATATTGCATCACGGACTGCAGCGTGCAGGTCATCTCTCTCCGGAGAACTAGAAAAGTTTATTTTTCCCAATGGGCCTTTGGGTATGAAGTCACTGTGCCCTTTGCACAGTGGTGAATACAACCAGGGTGACTTCCAGCTCCGCATCTTGCTGAGGTCTTTTTAGTCCAAGAATAACCCAACCCAGTTCCAATAACCAAACTCCATTCCAAAATGGAGTGCTGTACTAGTAGTTTTCAATTTCCTATTAGCTGAGGAAACAGGTTGTGTGACAATCACTGCGTAAGAGCTTCGCTGGGAAGCTGTTATAAAATATTTCTATTGGTTGTATCAAAGCAAGCTGATCTTGCTAAGTTTTCAACCTGAATGAGAACAATTTGACCCACAGTAAATAATAGCATCTGAGGGATAAAATAACAGTTTCTTTAAAAGGAGAATGTGGTGTTTACCTTCATGTAAAAACAATTCAGCTGTAAAAACTCTATGTCTCCTTCATCTTTCCTTCACTGGGCATATCCTTGAGCTCCAGGCACTGAAGTGTAGTGTACAATAAGAAGGCAGGCTATCAACCATGCTAATTTAAAGGTCTTTCCAAAGCAAAGCTGTCAAAGGAAGCCATCAATTTCAGTAGTATCTCAAATGCAAATTGGTGATTATTCTGAATTTCCTTCCCAAAGTAACCCCTCTGAAAAGCAGGTCCTTTCATGTGACTAAAAGCTATCTTAGAGTCTTCCCACTGATCTCTGTGGGGAAAATTTTTCAAATTACCAGTAATTCGTGGAATTAAAACGCTGCATCCTACTTCCAGCAATGTTTTGCAAACCCTCTGACTTCCTTTGAACTAAATGCTCTTTAGGCTCTTGCTTTATTCTTCTGTCGGGCTCACACGCCTGAGAGGCTCAGTGCGTAATGCAGCCACTCAGTATCAAAAGAGGGTAAATGTCTACAATTAGAGACAAATTGGAAATATGTGCTGGGGCCAGAATTCAACCCCACTTAGCTGTAGAGAACAAACTAAGGTGCGTGAATTAGCAGTGTAAGCACACCAGGCTGGCCACGGAGTCAGCAGAGGGAGAAAGGCATCCCTTTCCGGATCCATACTAATACCTCTGACTCGACTGGCTGGGAAAGGCTGTAGGACATTAGTGTGACTAACACAGGGTGCCTGGATCTGGCATAAAACTCATTCTGAGTCTACAGTGAAATATGGTTGTTTCTGAGAATATTAAATACAAAGACTTTGCAAGATGCACTGACTCTAGGATCACCCAGTGTTATGAAGATGTTTGCCCTTCCGTAGATTTGTATGGACTGAAATCACACACACTCCTGCCGGACCCCCATGTTATTGCCATACCTTCAGGATGAATCAGTGTTGGCCTACAGGCTGAAATCACTTAGCCTTAAGTTAGATTTGCTGCTTGTGAGGACCTACCCATCCGTAGCCTTCCCCAAGGCATGAGTGCCATTATATGAGCTCAGTGAAAAAACAAAAGGTAAATTGTTCAGTTCTTCCAAGGGTAAAGACTATGTAAGAATCTAAAAAGATCTCAAAATTTAAACATCAAGACCTATGTATCCCAACAGAATTAATTAGTTATTCTCATGTTTATTTTTTCTTCCTTAAAAATATGGGAAATCAAGTACCACTTCAAAAATCTGCACAGGGTTTAATGGCCATTATTTTAGATGTATTGCTGGGAAAAAATAATTCTATTTGCAGGGTCATGGGTGCTGTTATAAGAGCTTAGGGGCAGCAAATATTTCTTGTCAACTTGCAAGCAATTTTTTCTGTTTCTTTTCCTAAAAGCTGCCCATGCTGTCTCTTTTACAAATTACTCTGAAATTTCAAAAGACCACACACTTGGCTTCTCCATTATTTTTTTTTTTCCAGAAGCCCCTAAAAGGGGGAGGAACCTTACTAGAATAATTTCTTTCCAGAACAGAGTTCGAACTGGAATTCCACTGGTGAAATGCTATTTTGTTCTGGCCAGAATCCATAAGTTCCATCTTCATATTAGAAGTTTATCATCTTGCTTAAGCTGGAACTGTGTCCAGCTGGGGAGTCGCCATTCACCTCCCTTCATCATCTTACTAAATATTCAGAGAATGAATTCTAACAGCTAAAAATGTGTGGCTCATGATATGCAGCTTGAATTTATAGTAACACTATCTGCACGCTAATAAGGAATTTGCAAGCTATAATGATGATTATCTTTGTCCTTAAAGATGAACGTCATTAACCAGGCCAGTTGCATATTAGCAAGGATATGCTAAGCAGTCACTTATTTTAGAATTGCCAATATTTTCCCTACCCTTTCTTCCAGCAAATGTTAAAAACCAAAAATTTAAAATAAAACTGAGATTAAGATAGAAGGCGACATAATAACTATTATGTCTAAAAATAATAATTACTATTTAGTCCATAAATTTTAAAAAAACCACAGATGTAAGGCTATTATCCCACTGAACTAGTTGAAGTAGAAAGTCCTGAATAACCTTATTGCCTTTGCCTGAAAATGGATTTCAAACAAAAAAAAAAAAACAACTTTAGGAAATTACTCTTTTGATCTTAATAATATGCAAATTTTCATCTGATCCCTGCTGACAGTTCTCTGCAGTCTAATCCATTCCTCAGTGCAAACTCGTGCATTTCTGTATGAAAAAAGACATTGTTCTGCACGCCTTAAGAACTTCCTCATGCAAAAGTTTATGAGGAAATATTGCAGTCATGTGTTTAAACACTGTTTACAAGTGTAGTCCTTTGGGACCAGTCACTTCACTCTCAGTAGCAGAAGGGGTTTGGTATTTTTGACCTGATCCTCCAAGAAAAAAGTACAATCTGCTTAATCGGGTCTCACTTTCAAATTCAAATTTTAATTGCTAATTAGTCACCCTTTGTGTTTGAGGTTAATTAGATCAGCCATGCATTTGAAGGATTCAAAATTTCAAAATGTGTTAGTGAACACAGAAACTAAGGTACGGAATTCAAGTCACGAATTTATTTTATTCCTGGTTGTATGTGAATGGTTAATCTGGGAACATGCCAAGAAACCTCTCACCAGCCCACACAGTGTCAGTGCTTTTGGGACGGTGGTGGTGACCTTCAGCATCCCAATAGTCCTCACCCTCCTCCCCAGTGCCTGTGCGGTGCCACCAGCCATGACCACTGCTCCTCTCAAATTCTCAACAGCCTTCAAGCAATAAACATGGAGCATGGACACCTCAGACACTTCAGCAAGAGTCAGAAATCTCAGAGGAGGTGGCTGTCATTCCTGACCATCTGTTTCACTCATCGTGGACGCTCATTGTGCTTTTATCTGCATCACCTGCATATCTGAGCCTCCAGCGGTCAGCACTGCAGCACATTGTGGTTGCTTCCAAACCAGTCAAAGACTTTTATCACTGTACTTGCCAGGATAGTACGCTTTATGTTATAGACCAAAGGTAGATTCTATTTGGCAATACATTTTCTTTAAAAGTCAACCCCTTTGGTGCAGTAAAATACATTAGGTTTGATGTTCTTGGCTATGAAAAGCTTCCCTTTTGCCAAAGTTGCATTGTCTGAAGTCTCAAAGCAGGAGTTATCATGTTATTTGAGATGAAGGGCAGAGTAATTTGTGGTGCTTGGGCATGACACATGTAATTTTACACTTTATCTGTAGGTGTGATACTGGATTCTGCCAGAGCAGGCACCTGGTATCAGTGTCCATTCTGGCAACAGTTCAGCAAAACTCACAACTCCTAAGAAAAACCACAGGTTTCTGTTTAGAAAAACTAAATCAAAGTGTCTAGAGATAGGCTAACATCAGAAATGCATGACCTACCCAGCAATTTGTGGATGACGGGGAAATGGAGGGGGGTATTCCTCTAGGGGGTTTTTGCATTTGAGATGATGTGGCAAAAGCGATTGCTATGTATCTCTGTCTCTGTGTTAACAACTGTTTGGAGAAATTTTCTCATACTTAGATTTTAATGCAGTGTTAATCCTGGAGCACATTAAATAAAACTTCATTTTGCTCTTGGGAGGTGTTTTCCCGTTATCTGCCTGCCATAGCTATTTGCTCCTGGCAAAGAGATCCTTGAAGAGAAGGAAGTCTTTCATCACAATTTTAGTGGACTGAGAATTGCAGCAGTCTCCAAATGACTGATGTGTCTGTGGGCAGGCTAGGCACTGAGCATCAGGGGAGATCATTATTTAAAATCAGTGCTGAGAAGGCCATTTCTGGTGTCAGTACTAGGATGAGTCATTTAAAATCATTCCTGAAGCTACTGTAGGACAAGTTTATCAGATTCATATCTTTGATCTGGATTATTAGCATGCAAGTTTGTGCTCCTCAAGAGAGAGCCGTTGCAGAATCTAGTCCATTTTTCAAGCTGTATTTCCAGAACTGAAAAGAAAATCCATTGTAGAAACTGCCCCTAGTTTAATGCTGGGTCAGTGAATAAAAATTGCCAGACAGCCTCACATTTCCTTTACAGGTTATGAACCTTGTTGTCCACATACCAGTATTTTTCAAACAGCAGCCGTTATGTAAAACCAGGAGTGTTACTTAGCACATAAATGGAGGTGACTGATTTCCCAGCAGTTCTCTATGTACAAAAAACTATATAAGGTAGACAACACAGGATTTATCAGGCCACAGTCAGAGCACTAACCATAGAAGAATTGTTTCACATCTTTGAATTTATAGACCGACTAGGATAATGAGAGAGTCAATGATTCATTTTACCCACTAAATAGAAGAAGTATGTTCCAGCCGTCATAACTTGCCATTAACAAAAGCACCTGTGCTTTGAACTAGATAATCAGTAACACTCTCCATTTTGGAACAGGTTTTTATGCATTTTATGCACACAGGTTTGTTTTCCAACTTTATAGTTTTATTTCATGATCGTCACCAAATCTAGAAGAACCAGACAAACAATGAAAGATTGAATCTGAATCTATCTCTGTTGTTCCAGTGCTACAAATGTAACTCTGGAAGTTCAGAGCCAGCATCTCAGCAACTGAAGTTTCAGTATCATTTGGTATACTGAGCTTTCCTTGCAGTATCTCTAAAGTAGTATCTCTAAAGCTATGTGTTGAGAAAGCACTCGGTAATCCTCTCTGTAAATACCCCAAAGAGAGCCTTAATAAACCAGATATATGTCCTGTCACCTCTTCCTGCAACCATTGCTACTGCAGCAACTTCTCCTGAAAAAGATGTCATAAGAAAACTCAACATCCCATTTGACAAGTCAGAATGAAGCAAGACAATTTGGCTGCATAGTTTCAAATCTCTGGAGAAAATTTACAACACAGATTGAAAAATTCCACAACTGCAAAATGTCACTGGATAACATTTGAATATTAAACAAATTAGAAAAAGTTATGCATGTCCATATACACTTGTTTTAAGATAGGCAGAGAGAGGGAGAGGCAAAAAAACCATGCTGTAATTGTTTGCAAATTCCTACAGATGTTTATTCAATTTCTTTAGTTGAAACTCTATTTGGTATGTGATCAAAAGCAACTATATAAAGGAGTTTGCCTTTAAGAGCATTCTTTCCATTAGCAAAAGTATTAGAAGACAGGCCAAAGAGAAGATTTCTGAATGGAAATCTTGTTGACAGTTGTGGTAATCCAGACTCCGGTTGGTTATTTTTCCATGTGGTTGTTGGGCGGAGATTTTTGTTTATGGTTCTGGCTGATCACATTTTCATGTTTTCTGCAGTCCTTGACAGACAGCTTCAAATTAGAGAAGCACAGCTGCAATCCAAAAACATGTTCATATTCTCAGTTACTACAGTCTTAACTGCTTTCACGAACTATTATGCATTGCAGTTTACAAACGATACAAAAAGTCCATAAGGGCTATTATTAAAATCAGCTGTAAACTTCCCAGCACCTCTACTCAACCGAGTATCTGGAAAGCAAAACTTTGGCCTTGCAGAGCAGTGTAATAATGCAAGAGCTCCTCAGAGAAGGCCTAGCACCATAAAACCCCACTATGTTTCGGTTAAATATGCTTATGTAGAAGTAGCCTGACTCACATGTCTTATCCCCATCTCAGAGATGCAGAGGTTAGAGTGAAAACATTAGATCATCCAGTCAACCTCTTTAATTCAAACCATAGAATCTCATCCAGTTACTCCTGTACAGAAATCAGATGCTTAGGCTTGCCAAGAAAAGTCTGAAAACACACTGAGCCCTGATTTGTGAAGAAGTAGTAATTTTTGCCAGTCAAGTCATTTACCTGTAACTTTTTCATTATAACCTTTGATGAAACTGAATTTTGATTGGTCATTATACAAGGGAAATTCTGGGGAAAAAAGTCTGTTGGTTACAGCAATTTTAATTTCACCAACCTCATTCTACTGAACCTATATATCTCCAGAAGAAAAATGCCAGAAGTGTTGTGCAAATAATGCTGTGACAGTTATAAGAGCAAGTAATTTTTTCCTGAAATTTATGAAATAATACAGAAAAATTATAATCAAAAGATCGTAAACATCCAGCCATCTACTCTTTGATCACCAAGGATCCAGAAATTACACTTTGGATTGATACATAAATTAAGGTTGTTTCAAAATGGATGTCTGGAAGGTGACAGGAAGGACATAGGGCATTTTCTTACGACATGTAATCCACAGAATCACAATTGTATGAAAAGCAATAAAATGCTCGAATTAAATATATAGATAAAGATCTATATCCAAGTAAATATATGATCCTTGTTGTTAATGCTCAAGCTTAAAAACCTTTGGAATATACTTCAGGGTTTTTTTAGTTTCACTTTACCGTGGTATTAATTGTTGTACCACACTAGTGTTGGATGATGCAAACACACTTATGCAGAGCTATGAATTACTGAAGATTTCACAATGCCACCTGTGACAGTCCTGCTTGTAGCAGTCGTGCAGAAAAAAATCACACACACTCATCAACTGTATTTATGATGTATGAATATGCTCTGCTGCTCCTGTGCAGGCAGATCCTGTGCCTCATGGACACGAGTGGCAGGTGCCCAGTTCAAGACTGAATTTCACCCAAAACTGTCACTTATTTTTTTAAATTCTTCCCACAAGTCTTGTGGGCTATCAACAAACTTACCATATCTAAATAAAGGCCATTTCTTTAACTGCTGATTAAATAAACAACCCATCTCAAATTATTTCCCTGGCCAATTCTGTAATTTTAGTATTTACTCTCAATCAGACATGAAATTTTATTTCTCAGCTTTCTTGTTCAGACTTTCCCTCTCTTACAATTCTTGGAAGAGGAATGTTTAAGTTACACACAGCTCTTCTCTCAGTGCCTGCCAACAAAAGACAGATCAAGTCATCAGTAACACACACAAAGATACAGTGATGATTCCAGAACAAAACACATATCTCCATTGGTTAATGGCTTCTTGGAAATTTACTGCCACAGACCTTCAGAATAATCAATATTTCACAGAACAGCCAACGATTAAATAAGCCACAGCTGTAACAGCCAGTCCCAGAAGTTCATGTACATTGCAGCTGAAGATCAGCAGAGAAGAGGGAGTTTTGCCCCTCCATTTTCCATCTGACAACTAAGGCTGTATCTGTCCTTAACATTAAATGGTTTTCCTTTATTTAGTTCCTTTCAACGGTAGAATTATATTTTCTTTACAATGTAATATCAAAATAATTTCTGTTTTTCCCTGGCAAATCCTTTTCCATGAAGATTACCAAAATAAAGTAGAATCTAAAAGGCATGGAATAATCTCACTTCAGTAATAACTGTGTAAATAGCAAGGGACTGTCTTCTCTTTACAAGTCTCAGGATGAGTAAAGGGAGATGGATACTGTATGTTTTCCCTTTCTTCAAATACCAGACTCTTAGGTCATTAGCAAACAGGGTGATACTGCACCTCGGGTGCAGAGGGTAAAATTTTAAAGTCTATGGTTAGGACTTAATGTCTAGGAATATGGAGTTGATTTACATTTCTTTAAAGGCAAGTGATCAGCATTGAAGAGTGCAGATGTTAATGATAATAGAAATCAAGGAGACTCCTCCTGGAAAGGATAAAAAGTTTTGTCTGCAGTAGTCTGATGCTCTGGATGACTTTGTGGGTTCACTCTTCCTGCCATTCATCTAGCTAATTGATAGTTTTAAGTATACTTGCAAGCTTTTTGTATTTCACAGAAATACTCCTCAAGGGTACTTACTGACAAAGAATAGGTCAAGCTGCTAACTAAAAATGGAGTGAGAACATAGTATCTGTGAATGGGCATAACACATCTGGTGAAAATATGTTACAGCTAGAAATGGCAATAGTGCATTCTACACATTTTTTTTTAAATGCAGTACAGAATTAATACATACAAACGCCAATTACCCACCTAATTGTAGGTGCAACATCAAGGACAAGCATGAATTACAAACTGGCATTTTATACTAAAAGTGTTATAAACAGTTGTGCTCTTTCACATCAAGCAAAAGAAAAGGGGTTGAGGGTGAGAAGAATGCCTTCATATTCTAGGAGTCACTTATTCTGCTAAACCAGAACCTGAACCCTGATGGAGAAGTCTGAAAAATAATGGGGCTGTCAGGTCTCCAGGAAGAACGTTCCACTTCTGTGGCTTCGATATGGGCTTTGCTAGAGGGTGTGCAACAAGATAGATGTCACTTGTAGTGACATAGCATTTCCTAGTGTCACCCTTCTTACAGAAAGCTTGCCAGAAACACCTACAATTTGTTTTGCTAGTCTTTTACTGAGTCTGCTCATAGACTCATCTTTTTCAGTCTAGGATGTTTCATAGAAGTCCTAAATTACAGAAATCAGCCTGGTGAACCTAAAGTTGTAAAATGAATTACATAGAGCAAAACTCTAAGGTTAGTCTTTAAACCCTTGGTGTAATTGTTACATGCTATACTACGAGAGGACCAGATTTTCAGATGGCATTAGTTACAGCAAGATTTAAACCAAATGGGGACCTAAGTCCCACTGACTGGAAGCAATAAAAACCAGGAGGTTCTTGTCTAAGCTGGAACAAACCAGACCTGATACGGTGCTGTCTTCTCCCACACTGTCACTGTACCCACTACAGTACAGAGTCAAAAGCATCTCTCTGGGGCTGCAGAAATTAGTCGGTTATTCTACATTTGGGAGGTGAGAGGGACTAACAAGATATCTTTAATATCCACAGTACCTGTAGATTATGGAGGGACTGATAGCCGAAGGATCCTCTTTTCTTGAAGCCAAGCTTTCTCTGGAAAACTATGAGTTTGGGGATGGACACGAATGTTCAACAAAGATGAATGCTTAGCCATGGTACTGGAAGCCACACAGCACTCACAGATAACTACTACCACCCCAGGGTTACAGCACAATATGACACATCACGAAGGTCCAATGCTCTTACAAATGAAATTTCTGTCTTTTGGGTCCCTGCACCCCAGTATGCTATAAAGATCAGATGGTACAACAACCACTCGCGTAGTAGAATGCATTTATGAAATGCTAGTGAAACTCATGGATTCACAGCAGGAGAGGGGAAGATAAAATGTGTTTAGTGCTTAAGAAGTTGTTAGCTATTTTTTGGGCGGCAGAATTCTTTAGGCGCTTTCCATTTCCTGTGTATAAAGGCTGATTCAACCCCAGGCATGTTTAATGTTATTTCAAATGAGAGATAAACTTAAATATTAAGTTGTGAGCCTGTGGAAGATGAGTAAGAGAGGAAGATGAAGTGATGGAAAGCAAAGTGCGTAGAAAACAAAAGAAAGTTAAAGTTTGCCATGGAGAGCAAAGCAGAAAAAAGCTGCTGGAATATTCACTTGCCAAATGACCTATTGTAAGAAGACATCAGGAGTTAGACTTCAATGATCCTTGTGGGTGCCATCCAGCTCAGGATATTCTATGATCTTCAAATCTATAACCTAAGCTAGCTGTTCTGGATCATCAACATCTTTGGCTGCCATTTGGCCTGTTTGCACTGATAGACTGAGTTTCTTGTGTCTGGACTAACTGCTGGGGAAAAGAAATCTTACACCTCAGTCTGGAATAAACCAGGGTGCTGGGGTTAGCTGTCATTGACTGCCTATGAAGCAATCTAGTCTGCATAGAATTTCAAGGGGTGTGGTGAAAATCACAAAAAATCCTATCTCTAACACTTTTATTTTGCTCTAAGGCAAATTGTTTGCAAAAGCTTTCCTTTTGATTTCTGTTATCCAAATAACTCCAGCTTAAATAGGAACTCAGCCATTAATCTGATAATGACATGGCTGAGACAAATTCTCTGACAATTGATCTCAAATGACTTGCAAGGCTTTACTTTACCTCATTGTCTGCATTCCTTTCCAACCAGGAGTTCTGTCAGTATTTAACACACACACAAAACCCCCTCAAATATAAGTATTAAGATGATTACTATGTACCTGGAAATATCCTTTAATTTTAATTTTGTTTTATTTTATTTTTAGCTTCAAAGCTTTCCCAGGAATGAACACCTGTCTTTCACAGCATTACAAGAAATAGTCGGGTACCTCAGGTGCTTTGTTGTGTCAAGTCCTCTAATAGGGACACTGTGAGTATAAGCCACATTTTAATTAATGATCAAAGCAAAGGACACCTGTAAATTTTGGTTCAGTTTCTTCAGTTCTTTGATATCAGGTTTATCCATTAGCAAAGGACTCCTTTGATGCATATCCTGCTGACATAAGGTATCTTTCATGCCTAGATGCCATGGTGACTGGAGCTTTACAAATACTGAATTGAACAAGGTGAACAGAATACTATATTTTTGCCCCATCATGTCTATCAGTTAAAATCTTATCTCTGAAGGCAGCAAAACTCACCATCCTGTGCAGTCTTCTTTTATTCCCATGACTCCAATTTCTACTCAAGACTTTAGAAGGTGCCATTAGGAAGTCTTGTTGGGGTCTGGCCCTGAGAGATAGTGACAGATTTGTGTAAGCCTTGCAGCCTGTTCGCCACCCAAATGAGCACAAAGATGCTGTTAGGGAAAGAAGGGACAGGATACTGCCAGCCCCTGAGCCCACTTCCACTAAAAAAAAATTGGTGACACACCCCAGCTCCAATCTCCATTCATTCCCAGGGGAGCCAAGAGGGGTAAAGTAGTAGCTCAGGCACTCCCACTGGACAGTGTAAGCGGCGCTCCCAGCATGGGAGGGATGAACCCTGCGTTGCATGGATGTGGTGACACAGTGATGCCTTTGAATATTTCTAGTTTTTTTTTCTTTTCATATATCTGTAACTTGCTGTAGTTCTGTGCTCCTTACTAAGTGCTAAAATCTTCTGTTCCCAGCACCTTAGCCAAAACAAGGCTCCCTGAATACAGATTCAAGGACATGTTCATGCCTTAGGGCCCAAAAGTATGTAAACAACTGCGAGATGGGGGGGAGCAGGCCTGGGGTAGTTAACATCATCATCTAAGGGTGCGATTGGAGAATTAAGAGCTAATATGCTAATGGAACAGAACTTATAAAAGGTGAAGGGCTCGTGACTTGGGGGGTCCATTTTGGGTGTCGTCCCCGACGGGGCTTTGCTTGCCTGAATGTACCTTCGGGACCTTTGCAGGCCTTGAATAAATTGTCTGCTTTTATACTCCTAATTTGTCTTGGCCTCTGTTCAGGTAGCCCTCCTTTTAGGCATCAACAGAACCCACTCTCAGGCTTTGCAAGCATTGAGGCAGGGGAGGCAAAGGGTGACTGGTCCTTGTGAAATAAAATAACAATAGCAGAAATATCACACGACCTCACATAAAAGGTTAGATCGAATGTTGATCACTTGTCGTAGCACTTTCTCACCCAAGTATGTGACAGGTGGCAGAGAGATCTGTGTGACATGCAGCAATTGAGGCCAGATCACATCAGCAGCACAGCTACCCAAATAAAGCCAGAGTCAAATCTCTTTCCCAGAAAATACCTAAGTCCTGTATGTAAGAAGTCCTACAGTTCCAAAAATGCTCAGCATTTTAGGTGCCTGACTTGTGGAAAGCCTATTTTAATCTATGTCTAAACACTTGGAGAAGGTCATGCAATGATTTAAAATGTATACATATTGATGGCAATTATATGGATTCTTTGCCCAGCTTTGCCTATCCAAAACCAGGTAACTAGCCTAAATAAGTTATTCAGGTTTCTTCTCCAGTCAAACATGAGCAATAGATATCTTTATAGTGCAATGCCCACTGTCATGGGAAATGATTCATGCTCCAGAAGTGCCTGACTTTATACAGCTGGATGTATTTTGCCTGCATTTAGCTCTCATCTCTTTAAACTGAGTTTCAAAGGAAATTACACTCCAAAAGTTGGTGAGTAAAATGTTTATCTTCTAGAAATGAGTGATTTTTGTTTGCGTTCCCACATGAAAACAAATGTGTAAATTTTTAGTAGAGAAAATCTTTGACTAATATGATAGCAAATCCATCAACATAACTTCACACAAAATGACTCCTGCAAAGACAAAGATTGCCAGAAATACTCCCTCCCACACCATGCAGAGTTTTGAAGGATCTGGAGGGTCAACGTGAAATATTTAATTCTCAGAAACTGCACTATGAAATAAAATGTAGAACTTCTGATGGTTTCAGTGTCAGAAAACCATCAAATCAGACCTGAAGCAATACAGGAACATGTATGGTTTAGACATCATCCACTTGGCAATACATATGTCTCTGCCTACAAGGGAAGGAAGGAATGTACTTAAAAAAGAATAGAAGAGAGAAAAGAAAAAAAAAGAAGTTGAAATATGCCGCTAAATGTCACGTTTAGGAGAGGGGAAATCAGCCTTGCAATATGTCTTCAGAAAATATTTTCTGCATTCTCTTTCCTTAACTGGAAGGTATAGAATTGAACATTTCCATGTCTAGACCCTCCCTCCCACAGTGTCTCTAGGCTTTGCAGTCATCAGTGGATTTACTTTCCCTACATCCCTGTTGAAGTAAGAAATTATCATTATCCTTCTTTTATGACAGAGATCTCTAACACAGGAAAGATTTAAGCATCTTCCTTGAAGTAACAAAAAAGTCCAAAGTGAGGTCAAGAGTTGAGCCCTGTTCTGTCACATCTCAGTCCAGTAACCTGACCACCATTTCCATTCATCTTGCCCTAACCTGAGTTGTACAGCCAATAAATTGTGCCTGTTCTTTTGCCAGGGCTTCCAGTAATGTTTTGCATTGTTACTGTCACTAGTCCAACAGACTACAGACAACACTCTGTACATATTACTTCTTTTGTTGGTAAAGCTGCACCTCTGACCAGAGTGGGCTTAATACCTAATATAAAGCAGCTACGGTATTTTTCCATGAATGTTTTGGAAAAAATGATTTTTTTATAACCAGCATTTTCCTTACTATGTTGCCATGTTCAACACAAGATTTCTGCATAGGAGTTTTTGAGCCTTAAGAAGAAATCACTTTTCAGAGAGATTTCTAGATTCACAGGCTGCTGGTTAGAGCACCCTCCCAGGCTGTGACAGACTTGGTTTATGTCCCTGGCCTGCCTCATACAGAGAAAGTAGGTTTTTCAGCCACCGTGAGCTACTGGCAGTTTTGGCATGAGAGTCTTGCTTCTGAGCAAAAATTCTGACAAGATTCAGGCTCATCAAAGGAAAATAAGGAAATGTTTCTAAATACTATAAACTGATTAGAGGATGGACAAAGTGCTGGCTAATAGAGTTCCTTTATCTCTATCTCCACAATCAGACAGGTTTAATCTTGATCTGTAAGACATTTAATCTGGTCTTAAATAGTTCCCCTTCAGGGAGAGTAAGTGTTGGTAAAGACATCTGTACTGTCAATATGATTTATTCTCTGTTTTGCTGAAAAACCCTGATCTTTCAATTTTCTGCACTGCATAATGATAGTCTGCTCCCAGACTCTGCTTTGTAGGAACTACCTAGTTCTTTTGGCCACAAAAACCATGGCAGGGAAGAGCGATTACTTTGCTGCAGGGTTGCTCACTACCAGCAGTACAGACACCATTGTGCCAAACTTCTTTTTTCCCTGCCCAGTACAGAAGGAAGGAGCCAGTCTTTCAGCAATATCCCAGCAGGATTCACGGTCCTCACCTCGCACTCAGAGGTCACTGCCTCAGAAGCCTCCTGCAAAATCCCTGCTGTAAAATCAGGGGCTGACAAGTAGCTCTCTGGCTGTTCAGATACCTAGCTTATTGGCTCTAATCCAATTTTAAAAAACAAAAAATCCCCAAAAGTCAAGATTTATTGGAGCAGAGAAAGGGAATAGGGTCCCAGAGGAGCCTCAGACACTTTGCGTAGACCACAAAGGAGCATAAATAAACCCAGTAACAGTATTTCTCTCTGGAGGCATAGGAGTAAAACTCAGAGGCAAGGGCTCAGCTTCCTGCTGCGCTGCAGACACCATCTTCTCATCTGTAACGTGTACACAAACATTATTCCACCCAGACTGACAGTAGCCCCTGTACAGCTTCATGCGGTGTGTTTGCACAGATGAGGTTCAGCCCTTGCAGGGTGCCTCTAGCTGTTGCTGTTGCCCCAAACTATGAGAAGCAAGCATGAATTCATGACCTGGGTCTGGAAATGAATGGATAGTCTGAACAAATCTCAGACAAGGAAAAAAAATAGCTTTTGAGGGGTTTTGCACTGAAATAAAGAATTCCCCACTTTGGAAGGAGGGGAGGGGAGCATGAGGAATGGAGACAGCAGTTTAGGGGTTTTTTCTTCTTAATTGTTTGAGTGAACTAGTTGTGACTCCCTCATGAAGCAAGACAGGCCTGGCAGACATGCAGTTTATCAGTCACGCCTCAGATAATGAAAGAGGTGTTGTTAATTGAAACAAAGTGATTTTGCAGAACATTAATACTCTCAGATTTGTATCTGCCCTTCATTGATCTAGGTAGGGAGGCAGAGCTGAGCAGCACAGCACTTAACCCAGTGGAAGCTGAGGCACTGATGTAAATGTGTACATTGGACCATAGCAATGGGTTAATATATGCAACTGCACTGAAAGCATAACGCTGCAGTGAAAGTGGAGATGCCAAAAATATAGGTTAAATTTCTGCCCTACATTGTCTTCAACAGTCAAAATCTATTACATTCTCTGATAAAATTGTTCACTGGCTCTTTTCCAATACAAAAAGTAAATACCAGTGTATATGTGCCCTCTCAAACCATGAGGTGCCCTCCCCACCTTTGGGTCAACATCCCACAATTGAAATGGAAATGGGAAACGGACTGAACAAATACTCGCCAGGAACACACTGTTGATTAAATAACTCAAAATCCATCTGATCTTGCTCGTGCAGGGACAAAGGACAAGTACAGAACTGCAGTGTTGAGGAGACCAACAGCACTCCTGGTTTTCCAGCTCCCTTAATCCTGACTTCTGGCAGTACACTGTGCACAGGGTGTTTCATCTGCCCTCCCTCATGGGAAATCCTACATGGCTGGACCTTCCCCCAGATTTGCAATCAGCACATTAGCAGCTGGGAGAAGGGTCTGTATTTCCCTTGTTTTACCTGAAGAATCTTGGGAAAATCAGTAGCATAGCTTTTAGAGGCAGTGAAAGTCCAGAAGGATGGCTTAAGTCTTCCATCGTATGTTTCAATGCACAACCCACTAAGAAACATAGGCCTTCAAATGTCAACCATCCATCTCTGACCTTCCGAATTTTAATGTTATTTATAAATATCCATGTCATTCCTATTAGCAGGATAAAATTTCACTTAATTTAAACTGGAAATAAACAGAAACTTCAGTCTTAAAATAAAGGGAAAAAAAGATTAAGTACATTCCCAGATATCTGAAATATAAGAGATTCCTGAGATTCACTCAGAAAGGCATGTTACACAATCCAGAAGTGTAATACTATCCAGAAGGGCTGATATTTAGCCTATATCCTGTCTTAAAGTTTTTTGTTGAAACCATTTCTGAAAATAGTTCTTCCACAGACATTACACAATGGGCAACTGTGGTACTGCAGCTCACTAAATATGAATCAACTGGACAGCAGCCCTTTTGCATTCTTTGAAGGGTGCTGCTTTGCTGCCTTCTTTGTGAGAAAGTGAAAATCACCTGTAATATGGGATACAAAGCTGTATGGTTTTTTCATGCCAAGCTGGTCCTTTCCAGAGGGCTGGGAATCATATGTCAAAACTTTCCATATTGGTACAGAAAATCTTTTTTTCCTCTCTCCTTAGTAAGACGCTGGGAGTATGTCCATATTAGCCCTTTTATTTTTCTCATTTTCAGTTCTCTTCATTTATATCAAAATTCCAATTTTTCAGCAGTAAAACTGAGTATAGCTAACGAGGCACAAATCCAGGAGAAAGGGTTTTACATAAGTGTTATTGAAATATAGTGCAGACTCTGATCTGAAACTGTAAAGGTCAATCTTTAAATAACCAGGTCTTTTGGGATCTGACCTATCCAAGAGCATTTTAGCTTTGACTGGACTTTCTTGTTCAAATTCAGTTCTCTGGAAATAGTGCTGTGTCCAAGAGTACATCAGCAGGGCAGGGCTATTCTTAGAAAAACAAGTCAAAATCTGCTTGTCTCAATACTCCTCACATTGTCACCAAAACCAAGGACTGCAGCTGTGGCTGCTGTTTCCATTGTGCAGTACCGCAGCACAGCTGGCATTTCATTCGCTACACCCTATGATTTAGTCTAACCACATTCAAGAGAGGAGGAAGTAATACAATTCCCTGAGCCCTCCCACTCTCAAAACACATGAGTTGTTATCCTGCATCAAACACTTGAAACACTGAAGCGGGTAGTTGACCATCAGTTTTTCTGGTGCCCACAGAAACAGTTTGTTGTTACCCTGGCTTGGGTCCTTCCAGGTCCTGACAAAATCTGGAAATTGAAAGAATCTACATCTGACATGAATGTGCAGGACATGAGAGGACAAAGAAGAAAGGGGAATGGCATAATGAAGTGTTCAGGTTCTCAAGATATTGGAAGTAGAGGATGCAGCAACTGAGCAGCTCTAGGCATCCCAGGTCATTCATAAAGAGCAGCAAGGAACTGTGTGGTTTTCTAAAACTGGCATTGGGGCAGTGAGATGTAGAAGAGGCTGCAGGGTTGCAGTGCTTTCCTCTGGGAAAAGGAAGGAGAGGCTAAATCCCAGCCCCAGCTTCCTCTCACAACATCACAGGTGTGCCTAAGGAGTGGTGTTGACAAGGTAAATGCAGCACGGCAAATGGATGAGCTATAATTATTCTTAGGCAGATTGTGGAGTTAATTGCCCAGAAAATCATTCAAAAACTCTCTGGATTGTTCACATCTCAAGATCTAATGCTGAATGGCCCTTTAGTAGCTTCAGCCTGAAGGTCATCCATGAAGTCAGCTGATCATGTTGAAGATGAGGAGGCTCTGACTTCCACATTTCTATCTTATGCCACTGCACAGCCTCTAGAGCCCCAGACAGATGGGAAAAAATGGACTGTATCATTACAAAGCAGAATGTTTTGGTTTGTTCTTCTTACTAACACTTCGTGCGCAGATTTTTGAATATCTGTTATTGGTTTGGATGAACTTAGAGCTGACATACCTGCAAAACATATTCTCATTTGCAGAGAGTCACTTTAGGCCCCCGGCTGAAAAATATATCAATTTTTTGCCAGGGTGTTTTTATATCCAATAAGTCCTTAGTAGTGTGTTTAACATGCATCCTTTGTAAAGCCAGCCCATAACTGCTCGTTTGCTCATAAATATACAGGGAAATATACATACATAGCCCATGTAATCTAGAACCCCTTTAAGTCAATGGAAAAACTCCTATTGACTTTCATCAGTTTTGGAAGAGGACCAGTGTTGTCACAATGAGACCTTCCAAGGCTTTGAGGTCCCAGTATTGTCACCATGGCCCAGCCATTACGAGAGAGAAAATTGCTTTTTTATTGTTACCACACTAAGAAAATAAAAATAAAGAAAGAAACACACCAGAAACACATTTTGCAAAATTGTAGGTCTAGTCTACATGAAAAGATTTAAGGGTAATGAGTGCTTTCTTGGCCTTCATTCAAGACTAGACTTACTCAGCAATTCTCATTGCTATTAAACCTGCAAAACCTAAAGCTTTGCATCATTTTAAAATAAATTGATAAAAAAGCTTAGTATTTTTAAAATCACAACAATAGTCACAATTGTTATCATGCTTAGCTTGGGTGTGCAAGAACAATGAAAAGATAACCGCTGATATAGCTATGTTGACTACAACAGAAAATAAGGAACGGTGATAGAAATAACATACTCTAGGCTGTTGTGAGAACAATCCTGGTGTCCCCTGACTCTCACTTAACATGCTAACCACTGAACCTCACCTTTTCACAAAGCTATAGCTTTAAATTCCCTGTGACCTGCTTTAGAAGTACACAAAACCTCTATAAAATCATAGAGAATAAAGCAAATGTCACGGTTTTGAGAAAAGTGCCTCAAAGCATTTTATATTATCTCAGAGGGGAAACATTCTTGATGTCAAACAAGTGAGTTTTCTGTTGCCAGTGAATTTATATTTGACCATATCTGAAATAGAAGGTTTTTGCTGTGGTTACAAACCTGAAAGTATTTCCAGTAGCTTGCAGTAAACTGAAAATGGTGCCTCAGTTCTCCAGCCAAACACTGCAGTATGACATTGACACACCTTAAAACAAAGCAGGGGTTAAATACTACACTTTATAAAGCAGCTCTCAAATCTTCTAATAGTGACATTTCAAGAATGAACACAATATGATCTAACACAGGGGGCCAACACAAAGGGGGCTCATCGTGGAGAGCCCTATACTTTCCCATGGTGACAGCATGAAATTCACAGTTCCTTCTGTCCTTTCAGGATTTCTCAGCCACAGCCAGAAGCCACTCGCTTAGCTGTGTGCCAGGACTGTGCAGCTGCAAATGGAAAGCTCAGCCAAGACACTCTTCACACGGCATTGAGAGATATCTTAGAGTCAGGAGTGTGGCCTTTTAGACCAGACAAAACACAGAGGCAGCCTTTGCATACTGTGGCCAGCAGCATACTCTGAATGTTCCCTGGTACAGGAGATGATGAAAAGTAAAGCACTGTAAATGTCACCAATGCATCATGACTTCTTCTGATTATGATAGTTTATATCTGTTAATGTTATGTATGAAGTATGACTGAGACCTGAAAAAGATCAGAGCTGCATTATTCAGCTTGTTATTCAGTCAGAGAAGTGCAAACAAAAAAAAGAAAGCATAAAATTCTCACTTTTTTTTCTATGGCTATAACTCTCGGTCTGAGAAAGATCCTATTTTGGTTACCTACTAGGGAAGCAGTATTGTGGTGGAATTTCCAGAGTTCATGAATAGGACTGTGGTTGCTCCCTGTACCCAGAAAGCTGCAAGGACCCTTCAGGTCCCTTTGCCCAAGGCAGTTCAGCACAGTCACCTTCCCCATTCCTCTTCTCCTTCACTTGAAGTCTGGTCTCTTTGAGAACTTTTTGACTCCCTACTTCTTGTTTCTCCTTGAACTCACAGTGAATTATTCTCCCATACCATACACTTTTTCACATATATTAAGCTATTACAGACACTGAGGATTTATTTGAGGCACTGTGGCAAGTCAGTTATACTTCTCCAGAAGAGATCTGATTCTCAACAAACAGTCTGTAATGTTGGTTTACTGAAAGCGACATAGAAGCAAAAAGCCATATGCCATAATACTGAGAGCAATTTGTCTCCTTATGATAAACCATCTTAATACGTGCTAACTGTCATGGATTGATTAGGTTTGAGTATAAAAACCAAGCTGAGATGAAAAAGGAGATAATGAAGATTTCTAGACCTTAAAATGCCTAATAAAAATTTTTACTAGCCCCAGTTTGTTCCTGTAATGTTAGAGAAGGGTAATTGAGTATGAGAACTTGAACATGATCTATCTCCTTTCCTATAATCACCTTGACTCAGAAGACTTAGCTGCACATGATACAGAATGTGGGCTAAAGCCAATACCTCTAAATAAGGCTTCCAGTTAAGTTCTCTAAATCCAGTTCTAAGGAGTTAAGCAAATTAGGTTCCAATTCCTGCATATTTGAAGATAATAAACAATCAGCTGTATATATTTCAAGAAAAAATTTTAAACTCAATGCACATGTTGACTTTATCCTCCCAAATGAGTTAGCATCAAAACAATCTTTCTCATAGAAACACTGCTGAATCACTGACTTCAGAGAACATTTAAATCTTCTGGCAGGAACATAACATGGTTCCCTAAAATTATTTGGCTAAAACAAGCCAAGTGATAGCACATACCGCAAAATTTCCAATTTTTGTTATGATTCATGGTCCTCATCTTTTCAGGGCTTTTTCCCCTACCCATTAGGAAGCCAACAGTAGAGACAGCCAAGATATTATTTCAATTATATAAGTGAACCTATCAGATCAGATGCCAAAATATCCTGCTATGGAGATAGTGTCTGTTGCTGACCCTAGAAATAAGTATGTTGATATGTGTTTCAAGTCTAGGACGTATTGAAAACCTGTCAGGCAGTTTTCCCAAAGTCTGAGCACATTGTATGCTTAGGGCACTGAACCCATTACAGGTATCCTCTGGGATTGTCTGACTTTCTCCAAAACAAAATTTCTGCATCTTGATTCTGACACCACTTTTGTATTTTGCTTTGCAAGCTCAGTATGACTGAGTGACAGAATTGAAGCAGTGGGGTATGTCTTTTGAAACCTTTCCCAGTGAGGCTCACAAGCATATTTTAAAATGGACAAGTGACATCATCTAACTTTCAGGTCAGGAACCTTTTTCTTCAGGCTTCTGCAGCAACCAGTCTTTGTCTTTTTCTCTTCAGATTCAGGGTGTGGGGAATACTTAGGGAATGTATATAGTTCCTGCTGCCATACACATGTCTGATGCTTCATAATAAGATATATTTTATGTAAGTGTATGCGTATAGATCCATATAAAAATATATGGGTTAATCTTACATATTACACATGCTCTTTAAATCCTCAACATGTGGCACATGCAGCTTTCTATTGGCATGACCAGATGTTTCATTACAAACCATGTTAAACTTTGTCCCTTCTTCTAGAAAACAGAAGAGTTCACATAAGCCCCACAAAAAAAGAGTGCCACTAACATGATCTGTTAGCGTGATGTCACACTTATGTGATGTCACCATGCATCTACTTCTGTGTTTAATCTGTCAGGTCTCCAGGACGGAGTGTGTCTGGATGTTCTGTGCCTAGTGCGGTGTGTGACAAGTCCCTGCACCATCCCACTGTTGGCAGGTGCTGTGATACATGAAAGCATTGTTCATTTTCTGCTCGGTGCCTCCACGGCAGACACAGGATGGCATTCACTCCTGTCCTGTTACTCTCTAGACACAGTCTTGAGTTGGAAATACACCCAAAAGATTAAGTTCCACATCGCATTTTTCTTTTCCTGGGATAGGCTGATGTAATGCATCTCTGAGTGGCATGAGGTTAGCTTGCACCACAACTGGATCTTTTCTCAGTCAGCAACTTGTCACATTTGGCGAATCCTATTTACTATCACTGTATGTTGCTCCAGGTAGCCCATGTCCAGCTAATCACACTGAGAAGAATGCTGGGGAGGTTCTTTGTTTGTAAAGAGAAGAGATCATTTGTTGAAGAGAAGAGGCACTATCCAAAACCAGCAACCTGATGACTGCTCTGGACACACTATCATGTATGTTACTAATTCCTGCCAGTGCTGACTTTCCCAAATGAGTCAGTGAGAACACCTTCTTCTGATCCTTGCTGTTAAACTGGATAACTCCCAGATATTCTACACACACACACCCTCCTGCCCCACAAAACTCCTAATAATATATTCAAACACTGAATGCAATAAAATAAAGTGTCAGGATATCTTTGGTTCAGCTTATCCTGTAATATGTGCTGAAAATATTTCTTCTTCCTTTTATTATATTATACTGGTTCACCTCTTTTTAAAAATATATTCCTTCATTCAAAAAAATAGATACTGTGGTTGGTGATTGTACAAGATATTTACTCCCAATTCTCTATAAAATATTAGGTAGGATAAATATTTGTGCCTCCTTTTTTAAGACCAGACTTATATATATTTTACTCTGCATTAGTTTATGCAATGTTGAGATACAGTCATGGTCACCAAGGTCAGCTTCATTTCACTGCAGGATTTTCTGGATTTCTCATTAGATTTAAAATAGCTTGTGATACCACACAATATGATTTCCATTGAAAATACTGACCTATGGCCTATGTACAAAGTATTTTCTTCAGGATTGTGTGAATATCAACTGTTCTTAAAAAAGAAAGTAGCTGGTGTCACTACTAAAAGAAAATGCTTAAGAGCGAGAAGAAGATTTAACTGGAAGAAGAGGGGGAAGGCAGAAGGAAGGAATGCAGTTAACTCTGGCGTCACTTGCTCCCAGGTCTCAGCTGGGGATTACGGCTGTCTCTGGGCCGCACTGCGGGATGTGAAGCGCTCCAGCCACACTTGCACAGCAGGAGCCCATCTTGCTCTGCTGCTGACACCCGGCACCCTGAGCAGAGGCAGAGCCCGTGCTGGGCTGACCCAGCCGTGACTCTGATCTTCCCACTTCAAAGGAGGAGGACTCCTGCAGAAAGCAGCCTGAGATTCCTAAACTGTTTTTCACACAACAGATGAGCAGCTTTTGATAAACCAGAACATATAGTATAATTAGGCCTCAAACAGCATATACTAATTACAAGCACAGAATTATGCACATTCCTAATGAGAGTGCTGGAAAGGGGCATAGGGAGAGGAACTCCAGCAAGCACAGGCAATCTTCAGCAGCCACAGTCACGATGCAGAGGAGCTGTGCCTGGAGATGTGGTGTCCCAGGGGAAAGGATGCTGAGGAAGACCAGGACAACCGAGCTGTTTAAAACAAAATTTCACAGTGTTTAGACATTGCTGCTGCCAGGAACAGGCAAGAGGGAAGGTTAGCCACAACATCAGGCAGCAGAGGCAACAGAGGATCCAGCTCTCTCCAGCAACCTCCAGCCTCATCTGCAGGAGGTGGCAGGAGGGAGTGCACTTGAGAGGACAGGCAAGGCACCTTCAGGGCAGCCTTTGTCTACAGACAATGTGCTCTGCTGGGGCCAGCTGTGCGTTTGCCAGGCATGCCACAGAGCCCCCTTGTCCCTGGGAAACAAAGTTTGGGGCCTGTGGAGTGCCAGCACGTGCACAAGAAAGATGTGTTCGGGGCTGTTCATATTCACCAGTTCTTGATGACTTTCACTGTGGGTTTATCGTACATGTTGAGTAGCACTGAATATCAGCTCAAGTGGAGGCTCTCAGATGAGTTCCAGAGTGGGACAGGGACCCTCAACAACACAGCAGCATATCAACTATAGAACAAAAAGGGTGAAGATCAGCAAAACTGAACCTGAACACAAAATTTTGTTCTCCAGAATCCCTGTGAATAGCATTATTCCATCCAGATAGGGCTGCTCAGAAGGACTTACCTGCTGTCAGGAAATTCTAATGGTCTCACAACCAATTATCCAGCATGAGACATCACTGTGATCCCTTTACCACACCCCCTGTACTGGGGCAGGGGTTACGTCCAGAAGGCCTTTTCCCCCAACTCTTCATGACTTTCAGATCCAGAACTAAAACTGATATTTCAGTTTGTGCTCAGCCTTACTCTCTTCCTTCTTTTCCCAATAACTTGCTTTTCTGAAAGTCCATTTGCGACCCATCCTAAGGTCAGCCAAGCACATCTCGCTCTGGCAGTGGCATAAATCCTACATATGAATGTGTGGGTGTTGTTACCTCCTGTCATAACCCTCAGAAGTGGGTTTACCCACACAATGTGAGGAATGAAACACAAAAACACCCGCAGAGAAGATGGAGATCAAAGTTAGTGGTAGATTGCCAGATTTACAAAGACTGTAGTTCTAGAATATGCAGGGAAATAAATAAGCTGTGTGTTTTAATAGAGGACATGGAATTTGAGACTATAAATCAGGAAATACCATGTTACACAGCATATCTGGCAACCATAACACTATTCTAGGAAAAGCAAATTTTATGCTTGAATGTACCATTGAATTCTTCTGTGATGCTGAGTAAGTCACTCTGAGCAGACTTTCTCTCATCCTGTGTTCCTTGATTTTGCATCCTTCCCATTCCCCTCAGGTTGCCTCCATCTCTTCATAGCTAGGGCACCAGAAGGAAAAACAGCAGGAGCAGAGGATATTAGGCCCTGCTATTAGATGCTGTGCCATAGCCGTACATGGTAACAGGAGGAGAAATTACAGGGAAAGTTATGTTCATCTCCTATAGCCTTAGGACAGAGGATGCCCAGTGCAGATGGTATCTTCGGAAACCTAAGTGCCAATTTCTGCCAGGTCACTGCTGAGCAAGTAAGAACTAAGGTTTCGAGAAGCACATAATTCAGCCAAATCTGGGGACCTCTTTACAGATAGGAAGAAAAATGCACACCATTTGTGAAGAAATTTCCAGAAGACCTGAGGCTGAAGTCGCTACACTCCATGGAAAATGTAAGTGTGCTCAGACGATTTGATGCAAGTAACTGAAAAATTGAGTCCTGTAATGGAAAACCTTAAACAAAAGAGACTTTTATTTGCCTTGGTCATAATAATTATATCAAAATAGAGATCTTATACAGTGCTTATTGTTTGTACTTAAGGTTGTGGTCAGTTTTTAAGTTACATTAGAGTAAATTTAGATGGGGGCGGGGCGAAGCTGTTCTATGAAGTAGTGAAATAACTTACACAAGATGCCGTGCAAGGTTGATGACAAAACCAGACACAGAAATGGTAAGTGGAATCCTGCACCTAGGAAATACAAAAAATTTCTGCCACAGATTTCCACAGGATCAGCCTTTCTACACACAGTGGCACATCAATAGCTCAGATTAGCTTTGCCTATCCATGTAATACAGCTGACTCTCACATGAAATGCAAAGACTTTTTATCAGTATTCCTCAGTTCAAGATCACTTCGGATAAATAATCTTTATCCTTAACAGAAATGTCAAAGGGTATTTTCTTTAAGTATGTGTAATTATTCAAAGTGGAATTTGGCCAGGTCACTGCAGTTAGTGTCCCACTTTCACTATGAAAAGGCATTTCTCTCTATTTAATGGTCTGACAACTCCAAATCAGAGGTACTAGCTAAACTATCAAGGAAATGTAAATCAAAACCCTGATTTTACCTTTATAAAAGGGAAGCTGCTACATTTTCAATATGTGCAAATGTTTTTCTTGCATTTAGAGGGATAACATTCTCTTTTTTAGATGGAATTTCTATGAGATTCTGAAAGAAATGCTCTATGCATAGAAAGTCCATATGGTACGATTACTTTGGCAGGGAACCAGAAGGCCTTTCTGGTTTGATCTTTAACTGCTCCTGAGCCTATTAAGTAACAGTTAAGCTCTATTCCTAGCTAGTTAAAATCCTGTACTTGGTCAGAAGGTCTTTCTCACAATAAGACCCAAAAAAAGTATAATAATTCCTTGTGATGGACAAGTAGTGAAATACTTCTTACTGGTACACTTGAAACTTGTGGGTACCTTCAAAATACTTAGTAAATGCCTTGTAAACAAATATCCAATATCTCAGTGTTCACTCATGGATGTAATACGCATGCAAAGCAAAGCATTGAAAGATACAGCTAAGACTGCTGCAAGGTGCCCTCTCTAGACCACACAGGCCTTTTTTGACATTTCCTACTGCTGCCACAGAGCCAGAAATCCAAGTCTGGCCTCACCCTTGAGGGAAGGCAGTGGGCTCAATGCAGAACTCTGGAGAGAGCCATCCTGAAAGACCTGGATATTTGCATTCTCCTCCCAGTGCCAGGGACCTGCTCAGGAAGAGGGGGCAGCTGGCACAAACTCTCTCTCCAGCAACTTGAGTCCAACCTAACAAGCACAGAGAGGATCGGCTAGCAGGGAATTATTAGGGTGGCCCCAAGGACAAGATTGCCCCAAGGCACCTGCCTTCCAAACTTGCAGCGTGCAGCAGTATCCTGCGGCCTGAGGCACCCAGGAAGCCTTGCAGGCGTTCAGGAATGTCATCTGAGGAGCAATATTAGCACATTAAAGAAAGGAAGGCTAAATGAAGTAAACACTAACTCTCGTGAGACTAAGTTGTTTAAATAAACTTGCAAAATATATATTTTAATGGCACTAAAGTGAAATTTGAATAATTTTCTCCATTTTAATATCTTGATGTATGCTGGAAGATGTAGTAAATGCTGTTACATGTATCCACCACTAAGTTATTCTTTGATGTTATGTGAGAAAAATGAGAGGTCTCGATTAGCTCTATGAGGGTTAAGGAAGAGATCACAGTATGAAAAAAATTAGAAGTGGCACATTTACAGAACCGTTTTGTCTTCCCTATAATTATTTCTTGATATTTCTGCATATTATATGTAAACAAATAAAAATCCTGGTACAGCATTAAGGCAAAAAATGACAAAATGAAAGAACATTTTTTTTCTCCTTCTAGTTCCAGGTCATCTTGAAACAAAGGAAAGAGTGTTCAGTAGTAAAGATTTCAGGGGAAATGGCTTTTTCTTTGAAATTAACATATCTGACAGTGTTAGGAAGTAAATCCTATTGCTGCATTGGCAGAAAGTAGCCTTCTCCATCTTTGCTAAAGACCCAAATTTGAATTTTCATGGCCTAGAATACAAACCCTTTGCAGTTTGTGGTCTTCTAAGGAAATCCACCTTATCATCTCACACTGCTTAAGTTGACCTGCATTTTCTGCATAGCAAAGTCCTTTGTTGGCTCATGAAGATAATCTTATTTGCCTGATTTTATTAAAAGCAGAATGTTCATTTAGGAAAGACATAATTGTTACACAATGATCAAAAATTATGAAGCTATTTGCAGTGAAAAAACCTCAGCATAAAAAAACCTCAGCATAGAGACCATGGGAAGATTATGTAAATAATTTGTTTTGAGTCAACTAATGTTATGACTAAGAAAGAGTCTTAGATATTTTCTCAATAGAGAAAATACCATTTTAAAAGAGCAAGGTGACTAGAGTCAAGAAGGAAATAGTATATTCTTTTCTATACACATAATAAGTGGTAAAGTTAGTCATAATTGATCTAATTGTGATAATAATACATCAGATTTTACAAAGAGCATATCGTGTTTTGTAACGCTAAGGAGTCATGTTACATTGCTTTTTATTATCCAAAGAAGATATAGATTTGTCGAGGCTGGGGGAGATTTGAGAAGGTCTCTAGTCCAACCTCCTGCTCAAAGCCGGGTCAAGACTGAATTCAGATCAGGCTGCTTAGGGGTTTGTCAGCTGTCTGTAAACCTCCAAAGATGAGGTGATGTATCTCCCACCACTTGCCTCTACTCCCTGCCCCCTCCACATCTCAACTTAATTTCAGCTCCAGATATCTGTCCTTTCTCCACTGTGCATCCCTGAGAGGAGCTCAGCTTTTTACCCTCAGTGACCTTCCCACAGGCACTGAGAGCTGCTGTTAGGTCCCTCTGAAGCTGTCTCTCCTTCAGCTTGAACACTCTCAGCTGCCCCAGCCTCTTTTCACAGGGCATGTGTTCCAAGATCCAAACAGGAAAAGAAGAGCAGCATCACAGGTTCAATCCTGAGTGCCTTTTCTTCTCTCCCTGTGCCTTCAGGATCCAGAACTATTTCAGCAGAGAGCAAACGGCTTACACACCTCTGTGTACATACATTGTCTGGAAGCTTCTAGTTTTCCTAAAAGATTATAAACTGGCTACAAGACCCCAAAAGATCCATGAGGTTTCTGATAATACTTTCAACTACAGTGTGTTACATGCAAGCAGATGAGCATTAACTATTGGAAAGCAATCTCTGTGTCACAGCGTTGCCCTCCTTTTTCAATCAAACTGCCACCTACAGACAGTAAGATGTGCAGTTATCAAACATACTCAAAATAGGAGTAAAGAAATTATTCAGTGGAAAAACTTTTGTTACCATATCAAAAGGGCATCAGGGCATTTGCTGCATCACATTATGCCCTTTATATCCCAGTAGTGCTGGTCAGCCTGTTCCCTCTTTCACTAGCAGTAATTACTTCTGTGTCTTTGGATGCAGAAAGTCCATGCTGTTCACTGTGGAAGAAATGAGCATGACTCACCTCCTCTTTCCATATCAAACAATAATTGCATTTTTCCATTCAACCTTTCTGGCCAGAGAAAAAGTTTTCCTTATGTTCAGAAGTTTCCAACCATATGGAAGGGCCATATCCACAGAAATTCAGCATCAGTTTCTCACAAATCCTGCTCAGTTTGCAATAGGTTATCAAAAGTAAGAGATAAGCTAACATCCTCCATTAATTTCTCTCTAAATAAAAGGTCAGAAAACCTGACTTCAGCTGCCACATTTCATTGAAACGTTCAAAAATAAGTATCAGCACATTCTTCTGTGTACAATGAGCAGTCTAAATCAAGGTAGTTTCTTTTACTATAAAATGTATTTTAAAAAAGAATAAGAAATGTCCAGTCAAATTGGCTTTTTGCAAAAGGCTGACTCCATAAAGACCAACATTATGTCATCGTCGTGTCTGATGGCCAAGTCTGCACTGTATACAAGGTGTTTTGGACACAGATTTTCTTCTCGTCCTTACTTAAAGTGAAGTCTCATTATAGTTTATGATCTGTGATTTACAAGTTTGAATTGAGTTAAAATCAGTCTCAGCATATCATTTCTGATCCAGACTAGGTACTCTGGTTCATGTAAGTCTCCGTTGACCTGAGGCCAAGGTATGCAATCACTCATTACTATGCCATCGCCTTGCTGATAGATTACAATGAAAGAAGTTGGCTCCCAGGATCCTAAGGAGAATTCTCTGTTTCAGGGCACCATGAGGGCCAGGGACTCCCTAAGGCTCATGAGAGCTGGAACTCCCCAGGGTGGAGGCAGAGCCTGTCCCACCATCCCAGCCATGCCCAGGGGAAGGGCAGACGGGTAAAAGCCAGGGAAGCTGCCACAGGATCCAGCATTGTGGGCAGGTGGGGGAAGCTCTGAGGGTGGCTGGGTAGGACTCACAGAGCTGACAGTGCCCTCTGGACCACTTTGATACCATCAGTAGAGCTTTTCTACAATTCAGCTGCTTTTTTCTCTTTTAATGGACATCACTCAGGAGTACAGGAATTATAAAATCCCACTGTGCTGCCCAAAGCTGTAATTGATAGAAGATCATGGTGTCCCACACTGGATAGGTACACAGTTTTCAGATGGCAGATGCTGATTTCATTAACTTCACCTACCCTGGTTTTCCGCTGATTCAGTTCCTGAGCTACATCTTCCATGGCTGGCACTGGATTTCCTTTACCGACTCCTAAAGAAAAGGCCCTTTCACAGACATTCATTTCCTTCCCCATGTCACACCTATGAGGATATAATTCATTTCTTTCCTACCTAGAAAAAAGGAAATAGTAAATACAGGGTTTTTTACCCTTCAGAGAAATGGACTGCAGGACCTTTCCTCTGCTGAAGATTCCTATGCTGTGATACCTCAGAGCTTATAGAGCAGACCTAACAGCCCCTCAACCATCCTGCTCTGCAGAAAACATGGCAGGAGATTCTTCAGAGGTGACACCAGGCTGCTTGCATTTCCACCAAGTCATGGACCTATTGAAGAAGTATCGGCATACATTGACAATGTGCATTCCTTCCTTCTTTAACCACTCCCACAAGATAATATTTTCTCCTCTGCACTAGACTAAAGAGCAGTCCTAAAGGCTGAGTCTCATCACCTGTATGACTACATTGCAACCCACAGCAGATGTCTATCTGAATCCAGAGAGCTGTGAATGGCATCTCTCACCCGTTCAATTATATCTTTAAAGCAAATCCAAAAGCAGTTAAGTGAAATAGTTTCTGATCCAGCTCTTCAGCAAGAGGTCGAGTTAAAATACAAATGGATTCACCAAGAAAATTTTTTTCCATGATACTTAATTAACTGTCCTTTCAGTTAGAGCATTAAAAGTGCAAATAGACTAAATTAATACAAACAGAATGGAATGAAGTAAAAGTTCTAACAAGATTTAACTCCACTGTCCATACTGACTGGATAAATGCTTCTGAGTGACCATAATTTATAATTATTAATCCTTGGAGAAAACATGAGAATGTGACGTAACATCAAAGAAAAGGAAGCAGAATGGAATATTCTATGGAAAAAAATGTAGTAAAATGCCTTAAAACATCAGAATAAAAAAATATTGGCCTGCTTACATATGCTAATGTAAGCAGGAATGTCTCAGTACGTCAGTAATTTTTAAGAGGCTGACACACACGAGTTTTGAGTGACTAGAACTGGGCTGTTATTAGGTTCACAGAGGTCACCTATCCCTTAGTATGAGAAACATACGATAATGGAACCAGCAAGAGCTGCTGTTCTGTCAGCTAGAGGTGGACATGAAGAAGATAAAGTTTGAACTTCATAAAATTATACTGTTCCTAATAAACTTTTGATGAGAAATAGTAATTTTGGTCTGGCAAGTTCCTCAATTGAGTGTTAAATAGTAAAAGCCACAAATGGTTTTATCTATGTCCCAATTTACCCAAACCCCCAGTTTCAGGGGAATTTGATATGTATGACTTTGTCTTTTGGTTTTATTTTGATGTCATTTGTAGCACTCCAACCCATGATATGTATATGAAATGGTTCTGACAGAGTGACCTTTCAATTTAAAGGCAAATCTGGATTCCACGTATCTACATTCCAGAATTTCATCACAGAACTCCTACTGAATGTCCAGGTTCTTGCAGTGAACTCTCACTGAAGTTCAAGCCATTTTTCAGATTCAAAATCTTCCCCATCAACCAGGTGTACAAAAGCTCCTGGTCATGCAGAAATTCAGGGCTCAGGATTTATATATTACTCCTTGGAAAGCTCCCCTTTGTTCCTGCTTCCATGGAAACTTATCGTCTTCTCAGCATCCCTGGAGTGAAATCTTGTAGCAGATGAGAGAAGAGTGGCATGGATTAGGTCAGTATTCTCATAATACTGTCCCTTGATTCTGCTGCTTTCATGTGAAAAACTGAGTAGGAAGAGTATTAGATCCTCTAAACCTCTCAACATTCCATTTGGTCTTCAACCAGCTACACCTCTGTTGAGATTAATATCTCGATTAATGTTTATCTCTCAGAAAAACAGCCAGTATTAAACCCACTTATTTTGGTTTTGCTCAGTCTCCAGATGAGAGTCCTTGTCTCCTCTCCATCAAAAGCAGACAGTATTTC
Source organism: Origma solitaria (assembly GCA_013397895.1). Taxonomy (NCBI): domain Eukaryota; kingdom Metazoa; phylum Chordata; class Aves; order Passeriformes; family Acanthizidae; genus Origma; species Origma solitaria. The sequence continues at coordinate 303,400 of VZRL01001641.1, read as the reverse complement.
CTCCCTCTGAGGGTGCTAGCAGCTTGCCATTGGGGTACCTCACCATGACTATTTGGACAAACACTTTGGTTTCCAGTGTCTCACCAGCAGGTCCTTTTCCCTCTCACTCTTTGCTCCAGCCCGTGCAGTCTCACTTTTTTGAATGTAGACATGCCAAGATGGTACACACTGTGCAATTAGCAGCAGCTAATTATTTAACAAGTAGATAAGTAAATTCACCTTGTCTTTCTTACTCAATCATCGCATCACTGTTCTTACAGGGAAAACCCCCACTATGCCACGCTGGAGCTCATTTTCAGCTTAATCATCAATCTGGCCCAGAAATCCTAGCCAGGGTGGAAGGCTGTCAGGATATAATCTTCTTCCTGCAGGTACTACCTGCCCTCCTTATTCCCCTGATCTTAACCACATCAAAACACTTCGTATGATTGAATTTACTAGTGGATTCAAGCCACTCTAAGAGACTGCAATCTGAAATAATTAAGAACCCCGTATCTTTGTGTAATTTATAAAATCTAGCAGGATTTCAGTGTCCTGACTAATGTCTCCATTGTGTTACTGCTAGGTAACTGCTAGATTTTAATGCAAAAAAGTGACCATTGTAAACATTTAATGAACTGATATCTTCAATAAAAACCCCGACCATTAAATAATTCCTGCACTGGACCACAAGTTTCTTCTTAGTAATATATCTCAGTTAAAGGCTTTCATTAATGGAGTACCTGTCATACACTTTGCTGAATTGTTCCAACATTTTCTTAGGATTGTGTTCTTTGCCTCACATTTTCTTAGACTGCAAATACTGTCTGACCACTATTTTGAATTTGTCTATCTTTATGTCTGAACTGTTTGAAATTATATTTCTATGTTCATTGTGCACCCTCACATTTCATTTTAGAGATGTCATATAATTCTTCAGCAGTGATGATCATATTAAAGACCATAAATGAACACAGAATAGAGAGAGAGGACATAGTGCACAGCAATATGTTTATTGTTGACGGAAACATTGCTGAAGGAAAACCAATTTTCATGTATATAATTACCATTATATAAAACCATAAGGCTAGGCAAAAGCCATTTTCTGTCTCATATTTAGACCAAAGCTCTGTAGCTCAATTTGCAGAAAACAGGATGTTTGTTTATAACAGTAAGGCAAAAATTATTTCCTTTTTTTTTTTTTTTTAAGCTGCAAATCATGGTACTTGCTTTTTAGGGTATTTTTAAATTCAAAAAGTCTGAGATTTGGAGATAAAAGTGCATGTTTCTTAATTTAGTGTCTCAGTGTCAAGCCAAGGGAACTGTCAGTATATTGTGGAAGTACTCCTGCACAACAAAAGTGAATGGAAACTTAGACTTTTATTTACATGCATGGAGGATCAAATGCTTTGTGTAAAATCAAGACAGTGGTTGCTATCCCAGATCAGCGAGGAAAAGAAAGATATGAAATTAGAGGCTGTCAACCTTACCATTCTGGCACTTTGACATAAATACCTCAACTAGAAAGAAATGTATGCCAGCTAATTGAAAAAAAACCTATCAACCAAAGCCCTGATACAAGAAGCATTAATTCAAATTCATTATTTAAGCACTTGGTTAGTTTGAAACACAGGCCAGAAGCTGTGTGAGCCTTGACAGGGTCTAACTAGATACTTATGGGTCACTTAAAACCCAGGTTGCAATAAAGTTCTGACTCAGAACAAACATTTCAAAGAAGAGTCTTTGCTCCAAAAATCACTTGTCACCCTGCCTTGACCATGACAATCAGAAAGATAATGGGAGATTTCAAATTATTAATCTTAAAGACAGAAAGGTTTAGTTAAAACACGGGCTACAATATATATGGACTGAAACACAAGACAGACATCACAAAAATAGAGCTTTGAAAAGCTTTTACAGATATGTCCCTCACCAGACTCAAAACAATCTTCTTCTTCTTCTTCTTCAGGAGGTATTTCCAGAAAGAGGTTTTACCCCATGGAAGAGGGAGCTGAAGAGCAGAAGGAATGGCAGGCTGTGGACAACCAGCTCAGGGGGCCGGGCAAGAGGGTGCATGGACACAGCCTGTGGAATTTTTGGATTCAAGAGGTGGAGGTAACAGAAGGACTGCCTTGAGCAAGAAGAGCTTTGGAGATGTAGTTTATACCAGCAAGGGAAGGTGTTTGCTCTGATTTCAGCAGTTAATTGTTACAATTGTATTGATTCCAAATAGTTTTATGGTTCAGTTTTCAATTATTGGACGTCATGGTTTAATCCCAGCCAGAAACTAAGCATCAAGCTGCCACTCACTTCTGCCTCCCACAGCAGCAATAAACATTGGAAATAGGAGTAAAACTCATATATTGTGATAAGAACAGTTTAATAATTGGAAAAAACAATGGCCACGTCAACAACAAAATAATGGTAACAATAACAATTATAATTAAAAGGAGATAGAGAGAGAGGAATAAGACCCCAGAGAGACAAGTAATGCACAATTACTTGTCACCCACTGACCAGCCCCCAGCCTGATCCCAAGCAGCGATTGGCCCCTCATAGTCAACTCCCCCGGCTTTATATACTGAACATGGTGTTCTATGGTATGGAATATCCCTTTGGCCAATTTGAGTCAGCCGTCCTCAACATGCACCTTCCCATTTTCTTGTGCACTTGCTCTCTGGCAAACTGAAATGTCCTTGATTTAGGGTAAGCACTACTTAGCAACAACTACAACATCAGTGTATTATCAACATTATTCTCATACTAAATCCAAAACACAGCACTGTGCCAGCTACCAAGAAGACAATTAACTCTATCCCATCTGTAATCAGGATGCTAGGCCAGGCATTTAATTTTAAAGTAATATAAAGATTCATCTGGATTTCCTTTTTAGAAATATGATGCATTCTCCCCATTGCCGTGTATTTCTAAATATTCTTCTTCCACCATTATCATTAAACAGTTACCGTATGTATCAAGGCTTTCAACAATGTAATTGTGTGCAACCCACTTCTAGTTAAACCAACTTTGCTGTGTCTCTACTGTATGCTGATCTCACACAGGCTCTTATACTGCCTTGCACCTGTAGTGCATCTGTTCACTTCCTAATTATATGTTAGCCAAGGCAAATTAATACCCTTGTGTATGGTTCATCCTCTTTGTCGTCCCAGGAAGAAACTGTCTGGTGGGAGAAGTGTCTTTCAATCGTGATGCTCTGCTCATATTTTTGTTTGACTTCTTGGCTTTTCATTTTCTAAGGTGAATGTTATTTTTGGGTGGGATTCATGCAACCTAAATTCAGGCTTACAATAGGTATTTACATGGGAGATAGTAAGTCAAGGTTATTTTACTGGGATGGGAAAAAAAGGATGCATTTTAGGGATGCAAGTCATCCTGTATTAAGTAACTATACACTAATTTTACCTTAAGATTCCATTGACCATTCTCTCTGTTGACTCGAAGTGTGACCAGTTCAGTAGCAGACACAAATAGCTATACAAAGAGTCCACCCTTTGGTATATACGAAGAAGACAAGGTTAGAAAACACATCCACTGCAGGAACAAGAATGCAATTTGCCATAGTCTCCAATACCAAAGATCATCCTTTTGAGAGCATCCAGCAGGTTTCTGAGAGGCCTGCTTTCTCTCCTGCCTAGAAAAGGTTCTGTGCTATAAATGTTTTTTCATTATGCCACAGGAATGAAGTTTTGATTCAAATCTTTACCCTTCACCAGCTGATTCATGGATGAGTTGGCCTAAGTCCACTGAGACTCTTGAAGGCACAGCCAAGACCCTCAGCTTAACTTGCTGTTCTCTAAAAATTATATGTACAGTGCAGGAAAGGGATCCATGTGCTCCCAGAGGCTCATTTGGGGGAAGAAACATGCTCCTGCTTTGCAAGATTTCCTGTGAGCTGATGGATTTGTAAGAATGAGGATCTGTGAGCATTTATTTGTAGCTCACATTCCTCACTTGTTAGTTCAGATTTTGATTTTGTGTAATTGCTAGTTTGCATTATTAGTAGTTATCTCAGTATTCCCTATAGAGAATTAGTACATCACTGATTATTTTGCTGTCTCTAATGTGTGCTTTTTTGATACTGCCTGAGTTGGCAGAAAAATTCTGTAAAGATGGCAAGTCCAAAATCTTCTCTTTTCTTCTCTGCTGCACTATTTGTGGGGGATTGCCACTATATCAGCTTGTTGCCAACATCAAGAAATTCCTCCAACATGCATGAGATTCTCTAAATGTCTAATCTGTTTAAGTGGAAAAAAATAGAGGGAGGCGGGATAAGAGGAAGAATGACAACAAAATTTGACAGTCTTTAGTGGCAGCTGTGCTTAACTGTGGAAGTAAGAACTTTGTTTTCTGTCTGCTGGAGCAGGACTCAAACAGGGGTAAATACCGCATTTTAAATAACTGACATTCAGCAATCTCCAGGAAATGTTTGTTTGTTTCTTTAAAAAGTAACACATTAGGTGACACATGCACATTTGGAAAATACTTCTGACATGAAAAGTACAGAGCAGCAATTTAAGCAGCTTGGATTAAGGCTTTCAGAGCTGGTACAATTTTCTGACCTCTTCTTCCAGGCAAAAGGGAAGAAAAGATGGATTTGTTAATATTCAGTAACCAACAGTAACTACCCAGAGCACTATGTCTGAAGGTTATTCAGCACCCCATGTAAACTGCACCCAAAAGCAAAGGTGACCAATGACCTCTATGGCCATTCAAAAAATCTGAGAAAAACCCTCAAATTTCTCCTTGCCCTGAAGGACAGAAGGGCTTTGTCTTTGTCATCTTTAGGTTGTGCTGGCAGCACTGCAAACTACTGGGTGATGCAGCCTGGCCTCAGCTGGAGATTTGATGGTAACCAGATTCTTTCCTCTAGAGGATACCAACTACAAGTACCCACCAAATTGTATGGCCAGAACAATAGAAAGCAAGGTATTTCCAGGGATGTTTTGGCACTACTGCTTGTAGTCTCAGTTGCAAGTCACAAGTGGACAAGCCAAAGGAAATGAAAATTGAAAAACAAAACCAAAAACCATGCACAAAGTTATAGAAGCTTTATTAAATATCAGGAAAGGATTTGATTAAAGAGAATCTGTTGTTTCAGTAACTTTTTTCTCTTATCTATTCTCTGCTTTCTAATTGTTAATTCTTTGCATGGAGTGGACCCATGTCTGTGTCTGGAAAGTTCTTTTCCTGAAGTTTATTGCCAAGCCAATATTCTCTGATGAGGCTGACAGGCTTTATGGAAAAGTGACCATGTTGACTTGGGGGAGAGAATGAGATTTCTAAGATTATAGGAAAAGAGAAAGAGAGAGAACAGACAGAAATGTGATGGGATTTTGATCCAAAAATGCATTTTGCCATTCAAATACATTCTGACAAAGTGCTTGGAAGGTTTGTTTTCATTCCAATATAGGAAAAATATCAATTCTGCAGCGTTCAAAGTTATCATGAAGTGGAACTGCTGTTCTCTAGCCAGCTCTAAATGTATCATTAATGGACTTAGTTTTGATCTCACTGCACAGGTGCAAAGTTGGCAAGACTCCACTGTCATTAGCGAGTTACCCCAGGCTAACACCTGCTAAAATGAGATTAAGGCTCGCTGCCCTTAGATTTTCCCCAATGCATGGCACATGTAAAAGCACACAGGGCCTCTCTCTTGTTTGCAAAGCAGAAACCAAATATATACTGTGTACAGCACCTCCTAATCTGTACCTAAACTTTAGGTGTATAAGTGACCTGTGCCCGAAAGAAAGTGCCAAATTCCCCTAATAGTCAGTGGAGAGAAGTATGTGTTTGTGAATGCTTCCAGAGGGCAAATGTGTCTGCAGCTGCCTGGAAATTTTGCAGGCTTTCCTACTCTTTCCATTGACCCATGAGAGAATTCAGACAGTAAACTTCAGGATAACTGCTTTACTGTATGCCTAAAATTTATGCAGAACCAATTCTTGTTTCCAGTAAAGTGGACAACATCTACTATGAATCTGAGGGGAGCAGTACCTTTGCATAACATGTCCATTAGTAACACTGCCATTAAAAGTATCACTGAAGTAAACAGCATAAAAGCAGTGGAAATTGATCCAATCCCAAAGCCTGCTTAACTGCAAAAGTTTGTTTAAGCACTGGACCTGTTTCAAAGCTTCTGTAACTCATGTTATCATGCCAATGTCCACACCTCTGCCTAGGGTGGATTTATGCCATTATTTAGAGGACATTGGGTTTACCATAATGCTAAAAATGTCTCTGCAGCTTGTAAAAGTGTGTCCTTGATACTGGTTGATGAACAATTATATCTTTCACATTATGAATGAAAAAAAGAAAATCCCTAAAGCCAGAGGAGCAGAAATTCCATGTTCTTTGGGTTTTTCTTGATCCAAGAAAGCTCCAGTCTCAGAAGGACCAGTAGACTAAATAATCAATAAGCATCTCCTAAAGTACATTTTTTCTTGACGATCATAAATTTTTAAGGATTATTTACAGTGGGGGAAAAAAAAAAAAGGATTGATAGAAAAAAAGGAGACATTTTCTAACTAAAAAACATGAAATATCCTTTTATTTCATGTTTACCTGTAATCCTAGTCCACAATAACTGCATGCTTCTTCCTGTCTTCAGGAGCCTGGTCTGTTGAGCAGTTACCACAAGTGCATCATCTGGTTGACCTGGCAGGTGCTGCCTGTAAGAGATGTCCTGTATCAGTCAACAATGGTGATTTCTCCATTACTGTTTGATCACCATTCATCATAAACATTTTCCTCATTTCCCTATATCCAGCCTCTTCCAGCAGAACCATTTTAATCTATGAATAAAAATGCACAGACTCTGCACAGTCTTTGAATATCATTTGCCAGATGATTCCTTTAGTTTCCTTATCATCTTGGTTTTGTCAGAATTGTATTTAACCTTACAAGAATACTTTAAAATAATTTTATAAAGTTAAGTGCAATCCACTGTCAGCCTGTGTTACATGAACCCCAACTGTGTGGTAAATGCAGAATGTTGAAACACACTGAATTATGAAGACAAGCAGTAGCATTACCTAAATTCTTGCTCTTTGATACCATCTTCCTTGAATCCTACTGGAAAATCAAGCTATAACAAATTTTTGCAAAGCACACTCAGAAAGGGAATAAATTAAATCTCCATCAGCAGTCTTCATTTCTGTGGTTTATGCGTACTGAATATTTTATTTTGCAACATTCACAGTTTTATTCGTGTATATATATTTTTTAACATTTTTTCTGGTACAATAACCTCTCCAGCCTCCCATTCTTAAATGCATAACAGCAGCCTGAGACTACAGCACCCGTTTGACCCCTGATGCTGAGCTAACAGCAGCAGCCTCAAGGACCTGTTCTCTTTTGTGGCAAGCTGCTGTGTGCTTGCCAGGGCAGATGGTTGGGTCCTGCTCACAGAAGCATCTGCACAGACATTAAAGTGTGCAGCGGCTCCAAACCAGCCTCTCTGCCTCTCACAGGCTGTTTCTGTTCCCTGGTCTTCCATACTCCCTTTCCTTCCCCCCACATACCCACAATCCCAGCAGCAGCAGCAGACAGGTGGATTCCTGGGCCAGGAATTTTGCCTCCTGCTCTCTGCTTTTGATATTTTTGCTGCTACTGAAAACAGGAGCATGTAAATACATGGGGTCACACACCTGCCAAGGGTGTGTAGAAAGTAATTTTGCTACTTGATATTCTGTTGGGAAGGAATTTCAAGTGTGGTCCAACCAGGTTCTCTAATGTTTAGTCTATCTGATATTTTTGTTAATGATTTGGATAATGAAAAACAGAGAAAATGTGTAGAATCTGCAGACGATGTCAAGCTGGAGTGAGCTGAAAGCTTTTAAGAGGTTAGGATTAGAATTGAAACTGACCTTGATAAATTGGAGGCATTGTCTAAAATTAACCAAAGGAAATTTCGTGAAGATAGATGTATTGCCCTATACTTACGAAGGAGAATTGAAATGCTAGTCTAACTAGAAGTAAAGAAGCAGGTAACAACATCAATGGGAAGGTTTTGATAAAAAAATGATAATTTAATTCTGTGTGATATTGGAAGGAATGTTGTATGTCATGTAGGGGCAGTACTGATTCTACATTATGTTGCTGCTATTGTGTCCATTTTGGGGCACTGCACAGTCAAAAAACCCACGTAGATGTATAGGAAAGCAGCCAAAGGGGGAGCAATGAGAATGATAAGAGGTTTAGAGAATTGGAACTATTAGAAAAGGTTGAAGGAATGGGGTTTGTTTAGTCTAGAAATGAGAAGACTGAGGAAGGACATGATAACAGTCTTACAATACATAAAAGGTTATTCTGAAGAGGACAGTGATCAGTTGTTCTTTATGTCCACTCACTGATGTATGAGAAGAATTTAGCTTACTTTACAGCAAGGAAGATTTAAGCTAGATATTAGGAAAATCTCTCTAACAAGAGTTAAGTACTAGGACAATCTACTTTCAGAGGCTGCAGCATAGCAGCGGAGGATTTTAACCGAAGGTTAGGCAAACATCTGTGACCTTGTGATTCGAAGGGGCTCCAAACCAAGCCAAATTTAAAGAGAGTTTCTCAGGGACAGCACAAGGCACACCCCTGGCAGCAGTGCCTGTTTCCTGACAAAGCCCTGGTCTCTGGTGCAAAGTAGGCAAATGCCAGCAATTGTCACTTAAACCATTCAACTTTTTTCATGCAGGCAGTTTTCACATGAACTTTTTCCCCTCAACCTCTTCTAGGAAGCAGAGAAACACTTCAGACAAAACTTTACTCCGAGAAAGGTTCCCTGCATCCCAGGCAAACACCTGAGTAATTACAGTCTGAATAGTTAATCTGGCAAATTATATGCAACCAAAAACAGGATCTTAAAATACAGAAGGTTAGGAAACCTTAATTATAGCTGGTGTTACCAAGCTCCACACATAATTTTTATTACGGTATCAACACAAAGATCTAGCCAAGGTCATCATCCTGAGAACTCAGTGAAGGACTGAGATGAAGGATATTAAAATAGTTACATGTGCTAATAACAGTCAATAAACTCACAACAACTTTTTGTCTTTAAAAGCTTGGTAGACTATTTTTTCTCTTGACATGATCAGTCCTTTCTTCTGGAAATGGGACTAGTTCATAAGCTTTGTTAGAAAATCTTGGGTTTTAATTAATTTTCTGAAGTGCTTTTCTTTGCCTCTTGATCCTTCTGGATGAGGATGAAATTTTAAAGATTCTCTTTATAAATTTAGGAGCTAGAAATATCCCCTTGAAATTTAAATAAAAAGGAAAAGGGGAAAAAGAAAGAAAGCTGAAACCTTCACTCAAGCACCTGCCTTAAGGAGTTAAGACTTCAAGCAAAATACTGTGAGACTCATAATAATAGTGTGAGAATTGGCAATCCTACTTTAGGGTATAATTTCTCATTCTTCTAAACCCCCTTTTTACTAGCAAAGTGGTCACACTGTAAAGAAGACTAGACCCCTAATATTAGGAGTAGTCCACCTGTAGGGTCACAGCTGAAGCTCCATTTCCAAGCTAAAGAATGGTTACAGTCATTCAAAAAATTACATAGAATCTTTCTTAAGATATTGGGGGGGCTGTAATTAGAGGAAATGTATCTCTGTACACTAGAGAAAGGAAAAATGTGTAACTGTTTTACACACTAAGTTAAAAAGGGTGAGACAGGGGAGTATTAGAAAGATGTTGATTAAAGAGTAGAAAGAGCCTGAATGTATGGAGTATGCTTCATTTTGTATGTTTGAACTCTGGCCATGAAAAGCCAGCCAGTGTCGAAGGCTTGTTAGAGCCTGTCCCACAGCAAGGCAGCAAACAGGAGTAAGTGGATCTCTCTGTGGAGCAACAGGCCAGGATGCAGCAGGTGCACACCTGAGCAGGGAATTGCACCCTTCCAGCACAGAGCTGGGCATGGCAGCAAGATCTCTGCCAGGGGCTAAAACCTGTCACTGACTTCTCCAGGCTTTTGATCAGGCCCTAGCAAGGTTGTTTGCTTAAGCTGGGCTACTTTGCAGGAAAAGTAGTGTCAAAGTGTGGCCTTTGCTTTTTTTGTATCTTTTGCCCAATGAAAAGGAACAGCGTGCCAAGGACTTCTGCTCAAACATCATGCCAGAATTTTCATCTGAGAATTGCAGTGGGAGTTGCTCTTGGTGGTTGCCAAGCCGTTCCTCTCCTTTCATATTCCTTTGTTAGCATCTCCTGAAAGAAAAAGTAAAATGAAATTAGATTTGTTTTCTTGCTATGTTTGCAGAACATCCCTCGAAGAATCAGAGCATTTGTTTTTACTGAAAGTTGCTCTTAGCATGCTTAGAGCTACAGTCTGTCATCAAAACTCACACCCATGTGATTCTCTGTAGTTACAAAGTAGGATGAGCTCCAGGAAATCCAGCCTTCATTTGATACTTCTGCAGTCAATAGTCTTGAAGCAGAAGGTAACTGTTCTGTCAAGCACAACCCATCTCAGGGAAATCAAGGGCCATGAAAGTCATTTTGGAGTTTGATTCACCCTGGACTCCAAGGCTTTTTATGCAATCTGCTCCTAGACCTCAAGCACCTAACAAGACAGTGCAGAAAGTTCAGGCAAGTATTTGATATTTTGATCTCAGTCTGAGTGAGGCAGTCAGCTCTCCAACTATGAGCAGAGGAGTTTTCTTCAGCTGGAAAGATTTGCCTCTCCTACAGAACCAGGGTTTGGGGTGGAATGAGGCCTTTTAATTGCCAGTCCTTCTTGAAGGGGATTGAGCTCCTGGTATTTCTGCGGAAGCATTTCACAGAGGAAGTTCTGGCATGAGATGGGCATGCAGGTGCTTTATAATAGGACACTTAGAGAATTTTGCAGAATTTTGGTTTCCTATGTTCAATGGCAAAAAGTTCAGAAGTGCCAGAAAAGCCCTTTACCCACACCTGGAAGGAAAACATCATAGGACTGGTAAAGAGGACAAGAAGGAGATATACTTCTTAAGAAAATGTCTAAATACCTAATTCTAGATGTGTAAATAAATCTTTGCTAGGATAGGAGGGTTTAAAATTAAAATAAACTTTAAACAAACATTTTAGAGAATATGCTATTAGGGAATATGCTATCTATTCTGGACATTCTCAAGTTTTCAAGGCCTCATATTACTTCTCCCTAAAAGTTTTCTCAGTGTTCTCAGCACCTGAAGGGTTTTAATATTCTATATCTAAGGAGAGTGTCCCAAATGGGCAGAATAATGTAATATCTTCTATCTCTACATGCTCTCCATGACTGCAAGCAATCAAATTGCTGCTAAAATTTTCAACATAATGGCTATCTTTTCTTAGCGAGCAATTTTTCATATTTTATTCATGAGCAAAGACCTGGAAGTTTGCACGATTTCATACCACTCCTCTGGAATTCCCTCTCAAGTCAGTATTGTGTCTCATCTGCATGTTGATGCTGTGGGGTTTGATCCATTTGCACAGGGAACTGTGTCTAATTCCTGGCTGTACATCTTTAGTTCTATATTAATGTTGTCTAAGATTTATAAGCTGTTTGCATCATAACAAATTACTTTTTGATAGGAGATGAAAATTTTTTGGAGGTTCCTGCTATTGCAACATACCATGTTTTCATGCTAGCAACAATACTTGCCTCATAACCCACCCTTGCACTTGCATGTAGTTGTGTAAGACTTTAGCTTAGGACATCTTGTATTGAGAGTTCTCTTCTGTACATGACTCAGTGCAACTCCCTAAGCATTCTGTACCTATGAATTTTTCCTATGTTAAATAGCAGCCTGGGCAAGGCTGTATTGCAGAGGCAATCTATTTCCAAACTACCCCTGTAAGGTCAGTAATATCTGCTGATGTCCACTGAGATTCTTTGGCTCTTGCAGGTCACGTCCATCTTCTCTCTCAAGGAGCCATTTTATTTATTAAATGTTATGTCTTAGAAAATGACCTTCAGTAATGCAGAAGATGCATAATGTATTGTGAAATCATGGGCACCTTTTGGGTTAAAGAAAACTTTCTGGAAATGGTCATGGACTACTGAAGAAGTAGAGTGCCCTTTTCACCTCTCTTTGAGCAAAATTTTCTTCCTTGTTTTCCAGCTCATAGACACATATCTGCTACAAGATTCCAGTGGAATATTTATATATAATAAGACAGTAGATTCATATTTGGGAAAAAACATAGAAGGGCAAGCAAATGTCATAAATTTGCATATACTGGGCATTCAGTATCATCAGAAGTATCAAATGCTTAGCCTCCAGAAGCAAAAAATCAGAGCTTTGTCATAAATTCACAGATTTATACAAATTGGTGTGGATAAACCGAACAGGGCTAAAGCCACCTCTTGACCATGCAGGTTCTAGCTTCTGTCTTCACTCCTTGCATTCTCCAGACAGAGTTGGTATATCTTGTAAGAGTCAACAGGGAACTCTGCTGTTAACTTGTGATGAGATCCTCTTCAGCTTATTTAAAACATAGAAAAAAATGTGGAGAAGCCTCCAAAGCATCAAGTGGAGAAATATCACCCTGAGCAGACACCATGGGAACAGGAACATGGTTGCCTCCTGTTGATTCCTTCAGGAGCCCTCAGATGAAGAAGATCGGAGGATGGGGCTAGTGACGGGAGGAGGTACGTATTGAAGGAAAGGAAGATGTGTAGTACTCAGCTCAGAAAGAAAACAAGTAGCTTCAGAGCCCATGCTGACTTGTGACACATCCAGGCCATCTGGGTTTGCTTACATTTAAAATAATGGGCTTTCTCTGACCTGGAGCAGTCCAAGATCTCTCATACACAGAGTCTTACAACACTTCCATTTTGCCAAGCGTGTAACTGCTGCGCATGACGTGGACCTGCAGCATAAGGACATCCTGCTTTTCAGAGCAAAGAACTGCAATATAACACTTACAGAATATGACAACTGAAGAAGTTTTGCTGATTAGATGTATATAAAATTAGCAGTGAGAGTGAAAAGTTTCTTTTTATTTCACAAGCTCTTCCCTTAAAAGCTCTCTCACTTGTTTTGAGAACACTACCTGCTACACAGGAACTGTCCTCACCCCAGATCTCTCTGAAGTTAATCAGATTTACTGTCAGTTATTTTGCATACCTTCCTCTAGTTTCCTTCTAGTGTGAGACTAAGACTTAAAATTACTTTACTAATTAATGATGGAAATTCGCAACAATTGTGATGAAAAAAGACCTGATGCTGTCCAACATGCCTGGGTGAAGTGTTTCCTACCTCATCCCTGCAGCAAGAACAAGACACATAGAAAGGATGTAGTAATGCAGTAGGCTTTTAAAATTCCCCTCCTCTCAGTACAACATACAGGCAAAGTATTATGATAATATTATATGATAATATTATATCATTATATAGCTATATAATACAGTATATAATTATTTACAGGCCTGCCAGAGCTATGAATATTCCTTCCTCTACCAAGCTTCTGGGAAATTTCTCTAACTAGGGAAGAAAAAAGCAACCAAAAAAACCTCCAAAAACTCCTGTTATCCTGCTACCATATTTCTCAGTGGCAGTACTTCATTGCTGAGAAAGTATCAAGTCTTCCTTCTGCCTCCTCAAGGACTGGCTCTCCCTCCTCTCTCCTTGTATTCTGCATTAATGAACATGCCCTTCTGTTTGACTCCCTCGTTGCAACCTTTCAACTCATCCGTCTGTCACTTGGCAGTAGCTTCGGGATGGCTCTTCCCAGGGACATTTCATGTTTATTCAAGTGTTGCTGTGCTGTGAGACTAAAGAAGCGGATCTGTTGCTTCCAGCTAAATCTGTTTATTTCCCAGCCCACAGCATCACATATTCCCATTTAAAAAGGCAGGAAGGCAGACACTAAATTGAAAACAAGGCAGGGGACTGTTTTCCTTTCTCATACTCCCTTCAGTTGCATGCGGCCTTTCTATTCAGGTAATAGTGAATCCAGAGTTCGCAGAACCCACGTGAAAAACAGCTCCTCTTTTTCTCCATTCATTTGTGATTCATTTGCCTTTACCACAAGACCCTGATGAGTTTAATGCATATCGAGGTTGTACAAATGTACAGAGGGAGGCCACGCCTCAGGCCTGGTAGGCCCAGGGACCCCAGTTTGGGATGAGCTGGATGTGGTCCTCACCAAGAGACTCCGCTGAGGCGCAGATGGAGAAGGAGGAGCTGTATGTGCCCAGTGTGGGTGCCATGGGCTTATCTTGGGATAGAACAGCTCTCTCTCCCATGTCAAACGCTGGTGGTTACTGCTGCGGCCTGAGGGAAGGCACAGGAATTCTCTCCCTCAGCCTGGGCTGGCCTACTTCCCTTGTGCTCGAAATGAAGCCTAGGCTAGGAGCGGCCATAGAAGTCAGGCATTGCTTCCTGTTCTGAGCAGACAGGAGACACAATGAGTCTGTAGATAGCTTAAGAAATGGCTTTGGAGTTCTTCCTGTTTCAGGAGGCTCTGCCGGAGAGCGTACCCAGCCCAGCGCTGGCTAAGCAGCAGCTCTGCCATGGGGCACACAAAGGCTGCTTTTGGCTGCGCAGAGCAAACCTGTGAGGATTATCTTCTGTTCTCCACAGGGTAGGAGCCTGTGCAGAAACACCTACTGAAAAGTAGTTTATGTGCTGTGACATGCTGAAACAGCCGTTCTTGCTCTCTCTGAGACCACAACAAACCAAAAAAACCCCCAAAAAACAAAAAGACAAAACAAAACAAAACAAACACACAAAAAAACCAGAAAACAACCAAAAAACCCCAAAAAACCCAAACAAACCAAACCAAACAAATTTTAAAAACCCCACAACAACAAAAACCTGTATGATGTGAAATTGGTCATGGTGGCAAGTCTAGGAAATTAAGATAATGCTTGGCATTCAGAGCAACCTACAAGAATAGCGAGAGATTCTAGATCTCTACACACATGCAGTCCTAGGTTAACATGTATTGTATGGATACAAGACAATAACAACAGAACTATCTGCAAGAAAAATGCCAAAAACTAAAAAACAAAAAATTGCTTTTATTAAAACCAAGTTTGAAAAGGTGCACATGCTAAAAGGATGCCAGAAACCGTTTCATTAGCTTTGGGAAAAAAAAAAACATAAGTTAAATAGGTGAAATTCAAAGCTTGCAATAGTGAGCTACTCTGCATTGTGGGAACACATGAATTAACGATTAATATAAATATATTAGAAAAGACAGACCAAAAGGAAAACTCCAAGAAGAGGGAATAGCCCTTGCTCCCTGCAGTGCACACTGGACAAGGTTACAGGCTGATTGCAAAGAGGATGGTGATCATGGGAGAATGAAAGTCTGAAGCAGTCACTGGAATGGAGACCTTCGTCCAGCAACAAGGACCGGCATACTGCTAGGGCTGTCCTGCAAGCAGCCCAGTGGATGCACAACAACTTTGGGAATTTGCAAGAGCTAAAGAACCTCTGGGTCTGGAGGACCAACACAGTAATCTCAACTGCTTCCAGAACAGAGCTAGGTTTACACCAGTAAAAACTGGGGATTAACATATAAAGTTTGATGCCTGGAAATGCAAATGCCCGCACTCAGGTTGTTGAATGCTGGATCCATATAAAGGTGTCAAGATACTAGATTGGTAGAAAGAATGTCAGCCAGCTGTGAATGCCTTATCATCGGTTCTAGCTAACAATAGAGGCTTGATAAACATTGTTTTTCCCTGTGTCTCACAAACATGAAAACCAACTTTTGGCTTACAAATTTACAAAATAAAAACCTAAAAGATCTACTGATTGCAGACATGGCCCCTCAAGTTTGTGACACAAAGCTCCAGGTAGATTGTATACCTCCATATCTGATTAAGAAAAACCTGTTTGCAAACAAAACACAGATCATGGTTTCCAGATAAACCACTGAGACCATGGAAAATTATCAGACAATTTGTGCAGGGCAACCCACAAGGCACACTTTCCTTCCCCATTATGATCTAACCCACGATAGGAAGGAGCTCTGAACATTAGATGTGATGTTGTGTATAGGCCACAGGATATCAAATTCTTCAGTCCAACAGGAAAGGGGGTTAAACCCATTCCTTACCCTCACACACAATTATTCAAGTATTAGAAAATAACTGGGGATGTTTTATATTGGCCCACATGAACAGTCACAAAGGAAAACTATCATGTTGCAGATGTCAAAAGTATAGCCAAGTCAAAGAAAACAAATCGGTTTAGTGGTTGGTTGAGTACCCTCAAAGCAAATTAAAATGTTAATAGCATGATTAGCTACAATAGCTTGTCTTGACTCTAGGAACCAGGTAAAATTCTCAACACCAACAAAGAATCAGGATGAATCTGTGTGGGGTTTTTCTATGACTTAACTTTTGCATACAAAAATAAGCAATGTATTATCACAGATTATGAAGATCTGCAACTCAGTCAAATGAATAATTCTTCTCCCAGATAGATGAAGTAAAAACGCTTCTTGTTTCTGTTCTTTTATTTCCCAGGTTGGCTATCATAACGCACTCATATTGCATATTGCATTTTTTATATTCTGCAACTCTCCTGCTACCTGGAATCCACTACAGGCCACAGAGGACTGCTCAGAATTAAATGTGAGAGCTGCTTTTTGCCATCTTTATTGGCAGGAAGACAAAGTTCAAATGTAGCTACAGTAAGAACAGGTAGACTGATTCACACCACAGGTCAATCCAGCCTATTGCTAACCTCCAGGAACTGATGCAGAGAGAGGAGTATGAAAACAAGGCAAGCCTGCAGTAAGACCTCATACTCTGTAGATCTCAACAACTTGGGATTTCGTTGGCTGGGAATGTATCTATCCCTTTAATAGCTCTTGGTAGTCCTTTTACTCCAACGCATGCGCTCCATTGTGTTTGAACCCATGTAAACCTTTAACAGCCATGGTATTTTTCATTAAGGCATTTCAAAGCTTAAGTCTGTTTCTCAATGAAACCCTGTCCTTTTGTTTGCTTTGAAACTGCCCCTACTAGTTTCACTTAATGATTCCTTGTCCTTATATTGTAAAAGAAAGCAAACACTTGCTACTTGCCTGTAGAATCTGCTTGGGTCTATCTGCTGATACTTTCAACATTGATCAGTAGCTTAGTATCCTTATTACTAAAAGGTCCATAAGCAACTGAAGGAAAGATGTAACTCCAGTTAATGCAGAAAAGCTCAATAAGAGAATATTTAGTATCAGATCAGGACTAACACTAAATTTTCTTCTGCCCACTTCCCCCATAACTGAGAGAGAAGCAGTAACTCTTACTATGTCCTTAGAGGGCTCAGTTGCTGTTGGATTCCGTATCTCCCAAAACTAAGCTTTGAGGTGAGAAGCGTCTTTAACACCAGGGTCCGCCAGGCTCAAGATCTACTAAGTACAATTCTGCCTGACCATGGGCACTAGATCCTGGACCATCAAGCAGTAACAGTCAGGAGTTTCTGGTCTGCAGGGGAAAATAGTTTCCTTTTTTTTCTTTTTTTTTTTTCTTTTTTTTCTGTATTGGTACTCAGGGACCACTGTGGCGGGTCGGCCCCCAAGTTGCCTCCACCCCCCAGGCCGAGGACACCTCCTCGGGAGGAGGAGAACTGCCTGGGCAGACCTCTGGGGTATGAGTCTCTGGGTCCACCCCTGAATTGTAGGGAAAGGTGTACCCAGGGCTCTAACTCTGCCCTCTCTTCCAGCAAGTTCTGTTCTGTTATGTATATTACTGGTTACTTTGAATTGTACTCCACCCTTGTTTGTAGTTATTGGTTCTGTATGCTTATCCCCACCCTTTCCCTCTTTCCTTATTGGTTAACCTACCCCCTTTATAAGCCAGCGAAAGAAGTTCTGTAACAGTTGTTCCTCTCCTCCCTCTCCCCCTCCCGAACACCTCGACCCTAAACCCCTTACCCTTAATCAAGGGAGATAGGAGGGGAACTCCCTCCCGCTAGCCCTTTGCCTCGTCTGCCTCTAACTTTTACGCCTACTACAGACCACAATAAAGAAATATCTATGAGTGCTATAGGAGATACCTCTGTGTGTCATTTGATTTGCAATGAAAATAAGTAAATGAAAAGAAAAAAATCTTAAATGAAAAATACTTCTGTTATCTGAAAATAGTATTACACAAGTTTCTTTTTTTGGAAATTATCCATTCATTTTCTTCATAAACATTTACTAAGGAGAAAAGTATTTTATGAACATATGGCACTTGTCTCTGTTTTGGATGTAAAAACGTCTGGTATTTTGCTGACTTCATTTCATTGTGAGTCATTGTGTAGGTTTGTATAAACACCAGGATATTTTCATCAATTAGAAATAACTGAGATTTTCAACATAACATTCCCATATTTACTTGTGCTTGAATAGTTCTGCTAATACCCTAGACAATACACATATAGATGTATTTTCTGCACACACAGGATCCCTGTCCCTAAAAAATTCCAGTCAAAGCCTGAGGATCTATGATTCTACTCTAAAACCCCACTGCATCCATTAACAAAAACACTTCAAATTTTCCCTGTAAGTGGGTGTTCTTCATCAGTTAGGATTCTGTGGTTGGGAAAAATAGTTTTTGAAACTCACATTCTAATGGAAAAAAAAAAAATCAAATGAGTGGGCCATTTCTTAAGATAATTACAGCACATACAGAATCTCATCTGATTGTTTCAGATAACCTTTCATTATAATATGTTCCTGCATGGTTTTGGTAACTACACACCCAGACTAAGTAAATCAATTGCCCTATCAATACTCCAAGAAATAGATTGATCCTGTCCCAGTTTTGGAGTACTGCAGGAGAGAGAGGACACCAGAAGTCCTGCCTGCCTCAGGAAAGTTGCAAAAAGACTCACTTTAATCATGATCCAAATTGCTAGCGCAAGGCAGAACCAAGGCAGCAATCCAAGCCACTGTGGTGGCATCCCTAGAAGTGGCAAGGATGTGATCACATATGGCAGGACAAGAAATAGGTTAGAAGCAGAAAGTGCCTATCCTGCTATTAAGGGCACTTTCATGGTAACTGGATGACGTGGGTTCAAATACCTATATCAGAAAAGAGTGTCTGCAGCCCAAGGCTCCTGTATAAGTGCTCTAGCCTTGAGCTAGGGGATAAAATAGACATAAAAGCCGTGTGAAGCAAGCCTGTCCCATAGCTGAAATCACACTTGCTAGTCAATTTGGTTCTGAAGGCAAAAGGGGAGCATCTTCCCTGATCTTGTCCCAATGAAAATAGGCACAACCTTTGCTGTTTGTCCTCCCAAAAGGTGACACTAGATGGCAGCAAGTGAAGTGGCAGCAGAAACTGCAAATCTTGCTGGCCCAGAAGGCACTCCAGCAACCAGGCAGTCAAAAATACAGGGAACACCTGATAGTCACCTCTTCTGTCCCTACCTACTGCCGCAGAGGTTGCCATAGTACTCAGACAAGTCATGAGACACAGACACGAAAATGAGGTCACCTATGCCTTGACTGTCCTGCTTATTATACCTCATCTAGCTGAAGATGTCCCTGCTCATTGCAGGGGAGTTGGACTAGTTGAGTTTCAAAGGTCCCTTCCAACCCAAAATATTCTGTGATTCTATGATGCTGTTTCTTTTCTCTGCACTGACACACCCATATCTGGTTGGCCCGTTTTGTGTCTGAGACCCCTTAGCCTGCATTGAAAAGGCAACTTTTCACAGAGTAATATGATAGAAGGTATTAACCAGTCTATTGTTGTTTGTTTCTTTGGAGTCAAATGGGTTAGGTGTTACAGGGCATTAAGGAAATGACCTTGTTAGTAAGAAGAACAGAATTAACAAGCACAGCAATAGATAGATAATATCATAATATCATAACTGCTGTTCTGACAATTAACTTCTGAAAGAAACTGATGGAGGGAAAAGCTGAGACTCCCCAACACACGAACGGTGCCAATATAGCATATGTTCCTCTTGCTTTATTAAGACAAAACTTCACTGCCAAGAAAATCACAGGCTATTCAAAGTTTAACAAAGATGTATCAAAAGACAGTGACCAGCAAGAGCAATTGTATTGCCTTTGAAACATTCATGCGCTTCCTGTCCTCCCACATGCCAGTTTCGTTCAATATCTTTGCCACAGTTAAAGCTGTCTCACTGCTTTATTACACCTGCCAAGTTCTCAAAATGTGTTTGGGGCTTAAATCTGGATTTGAAGCCATCAGCATGGGAAAAGAGCACAGCACTTTACACAGTAATTGAGATTCTGACTTTGAGCTAGTGAAAACAAAATCCAGTGCTTAGTCACTGATGGGAACTGCAGGCATTTTACTCAAGACCTCAAAACTCAGTTCCTGGCTCCAACTTCTGCTGCTGCAGTGTGGGGTAGTCACCTAAAGATAAGTGCCTTATACGACAGCCAAACCATTTACATCTTTGAGCAATTCTGGCAGTGGCGAAGCTGTCTGCCTGCCAAGCAGCAGGGAAGGAGAAGGGAGGGGTGGAGACATGAATTGTCACTGTGCATAAGCGTACACGAGATGGAAGCAGTGGCAGGTGACTCAAGATTACAGAGACACTGTCTGCATATGCAGGAATAGGGTTTTGGAAGCCAAAGACAACAAGAAGTTGAACTTGAGGAGAGACATAAAGGCTGACTGAGAGGTCTTCTGCAAGTGTATGAGCAGCTAAAGGAAAACTAGGAAAAATGTGGCCCTGCTGCTGAAGGGGGCAGGAGACCTGGAGATAAAGGGCTTGGAAGTTCTCAGTAACTTCTCCACACTGATCTTTACCAATTAAAGCAACCTTTAGCAATTCCAGGCCATGAGACCAGAAGGACAATCTGGAGCAGGGAAGAATTACCCTCATTAGAGAAGGACCAGATTAGGGAATATTTAAGCAAACTGGATATAAACAAGACCATGAGACTTGATAGGACAAACCCATAAGTGCAGAAGGACCTGGCCAATGGCACTGGAAGGTCAATCCCAATCATCTTTGAAAGGTCATGACAAGCAGCAAAAGATCCTGACAACTGAAGAGAGCTCATGTCACTCCTATCTTCAAGAAGGGCAAGGAGATCTGTGGTACCGTAGCCCAGCCAGCCTCACCTCCGTCCCTGGGAAGGTGAGGGATCAAATTCTTCAGGAAGCCATTTACAAACATGAAGGACAAAACAGTGATTAGAAGCAGTCAGCATGGATTTACAAAGGGGAAAACATGCCTGACCAACCTGATGGCCTTGTATGATGAAATGACTGGCTTGGTGGATGAGGGGAAAGCAGTGAAGGTTTTTAATCTTGATTTTACCAAGAGTTTCAACATAGTCTCATTTAACATCTTCATTGACAAAGTGAAATACTGGCTAGATGAGTGGATAGTGAGATGGGAGGAAAACAGGCTGAATTGCCATGTTCAAACATTTGTGATCAGTGACATGAAGTTCAGATGGAGGCTGATCACTAGTGCAGCACCTCAAGGGTAGGTTCTGAGGCCTATAGTGTTTAGTGTTTTCATTTATGACCTGGATCATGGGACACAATGCACATTCAGTAAGTTTTCAGACAATACTAAACTGGGAGGAGTGGCTGATGTGCCAGATGAGCATAACATGCTACCATCTAGAGGTACCTTGCAGGGTGGAGAAATGTACCAACAGGAGTATCATGAAGTTCAATGAAGAGAAATCCCAAGTCCTGGCCGCAATACAAGTGGGGTCTTACCATCTGGAAAGCAGCTTTATAGAAAAAAATCTGGGCACCCTGGTGGCACTAAGTTGAACATGAGCCAGCAATGTGTCCTTGAAGCCAGCAGCATCTTGCTTTGCATTAGGAAAATGTTGTCAGCAGTCTGAGGGAGGTCACCCTTTCCCTTCCCTCAGCATGGGTGAGACTCAGCAGGAATGCTGGATCCAAGCCTAGACTCCCAGTACAAAAGAGTCCCTTAGATACTGGAGTGACTCCAGGGAAGGACCACAGAGATGATTAAGGCACAGGAGCATCTGTCATACAAGGAAAGGATGGGAGAGCTGGGACTGTTCAGCCTAGAAAAGAGAAGGCTTGGTGGAGATTTTCAGTGGGAGGGGAGGTGAAGAAGATGGAGCCAGGCTCTTCTCAGCAGTATCCAGTAAAAGGACAGGGTCAATGGGCACAAACTGAAACACAAGGAATTTCACTTAAAAGTTAGAAAAAGATTTTTTATTGTAAGTGTAGTCAAACATTTGTTCAGACTGGTTTCCCAGAAAGGTTATAGAGTCTCCCTCCTAGGGATTATTCAAAACCCAACTGGACACAATCCTGGAGAGTATCCTGTATGTGACCCCGTTCTGACGAAAGGAGTCAGACTAGGTGATCTCCAGAGATCCCACCCAACATCAGCCATTCTATGAATGTGTGAATCTGTGATTCTGTGTCAAACAGCTTAGTCTTCAGATGTCCCTCACAGCCTTCTTCACTGCAGAGATCACCCAGACCCTGTGAGACAAGCGTTGGCAGGCTAAGGCTATTTCTGCCATGGTGCAAACAGTAATCACACACAATTGTCTTCCCCTTATTGTGCCTGTGTGATTTGTTCCTGTTGTGATCATTGCACCAAATAGAGAAGGCCCAACAAGTCTGTGCAGAGATATAATTTTTTTAACAGGAGCAAGAAATGAAAAATCATCTTCACCGTTCAGGGACAAAGCATCTTTTTTGGCAACTCCCCAGGGAGCTGGTTTTGGCTCACTATCTCATTTCCTCAGCAGTACAAGGCACTGTAGGATCAAGAAAATTACAGGAAAAGATTAGCAGGCACCTTCTGGACTCCTGTCTTAGGATATCTTGTGTTCTGTTGGAGCTGTACATATGACTTTTTAAAGGAATAATTGTGGTTCTCAGAAAACAATTACTCCAAACTTGCTAAAAATAATAGAAAATTGAGATTAGTCTGAATTTGGAGCTCTCTGCCAGTAAAACATGTTCCAGTGTGAATAAACATTTGCTAAACTGACAGAACCTATGGGCAAAACTAATTATCACCTGCACTGTGGTATTAACGATAGAGAGCATGTTGGTGATGACACTGTGCTACTTGAGGCTGACAGGGCCCAGTTGTGCCAACTGACACACTTTCATCAGAAATACTGCAATATTTGGTGTTATCCCTCAAAACTACTGCCACTCCAAAAATACTAACAATGCTGTGAATGCATGAAAACCTCACTGAAAATATCCAAACCTTGCAGCTACTGGGAGAAACTTGAAAACTTTTCTGAAAGTTCAAAAGTCTAAGTGGCAAGAGTAGTCCATGTTATTGATGATTTCAGATAGCCTAATTCACATGATTTGAACACAAGATGAGCAGTGTTCCTTACAGTTACTCCTCTCAGGCATAGAAGTGAAATCATCCACCTTTGCCATTGTAGGGCACAATCATCTGAGCAAGGCCTCTGTCTTTTTTTTTGACAGTCAGACAAGTGGTGTTCTTTACCAGCAGAGAGGTGAAATTTTATAGTCTACGTGAAAGAAGGATGCCCAGGTGTTGAGAAACCTCTTCTTACCACAGCTCAAAATAATTTTTTCCCTAACTGTCTTTTGTCACACACTGTCTAGATTTATAAAGTTATTATCACTTTTGCAGATAAATACTCTGTAAGATTTAGTAGCAATGTCAGTGGCTTCATTTGTTACAACTAGAAAGATTTTCAGCTTTTTGTAAACTCTTAACTCATGATACCTTGTTCAACTTCCTAAGCTTTTAATAAATATTGGGCTGTGCTAAAAATATTATTTGTCAGATGACATTTTTAAAAATGTTTTGGATAGAGCTCTCAAATCCTATTGAAATGTTTTGAGAATATTTCTGACTGCTGATGCACTATGAACAGCAGGAGACCTTGCTGACCCCACCAGAGATTAATGGGTTGGAATTTGTGTCTTTCTGAGGAATGGAAGACGTCAACGCTAAAAGTTCCCTTACCCCACAGATAGCTGGTCCCAGTCCTGTTGTTTTTTCCAGTCTTCAGAAAAATCCTTGGCAAGAACTGTCATTTTTCCAGTCATCAAATTTCCAAGAATCTTGTCTTCACATCTCTCTCTTTTTCTTTGATGGACTCTCTCACCATAGTAAATGCAGGAATGCAGGCCAGACATGTGTGTAAGCCAAATGGCGTACGCCTGGAACAACAGCAAATGAACAATGAAAGCCAGCAATGAGATGAAATTAAAAAGTATTTTATTTTTAAATATAGGCATGTTGCTCACTTTTTAATTGATTTGACTCAACTGTGCAATCATTTTGACGCATTGGATTGCCATCTGATCATGTAGGGACACCATGTCCGGTGCCACCCTACACACATTTGAAATTAAATTGTCAAAACTGGTAGCACTGCAGAAAAATTTTCACAATTTAACCTAAGATAGAAGAGGGAGAGAATTTTTTTCCTTTTTTCTCAATCCAGAAATACCAAAAATCTTGTTTCTTTGAGCAGATCACCTGACTTCCTGTGAATGTGTGAGTATGTTTTTCCCTTTTGTTGCTTGGCCTATATACACTATCATCAACTGATTACTAGGTTCTTTCAATAGTATTGTTCCTGTTCCAGTGGTAGAGTTTGGGGATTTTGGCTGTCTCATGGGTGAGAGGCTCTGATTTATAAAATTAGACACACATTTTTTGTTTAAAGTCCATCAAAATGCCATCAAAATATTTAATTTGAAATTCTCTGCACTGTACAAACTCTTACACTTGAAAACACATTTAAGTGTTTTAATAGTTAGACACCACATTTGGGGTGTGCAGATTTACAACTGTATTCTGATTTTCAGATATAGTTACTAATTTTGACCTATATTATTATTTTCAATTTTTTCCATTTCTATGATGCTCTACTGTCTCTGGTAAGCAAAGAAATGGAAAGCTGTCTGTCTTCTATGTATAGCTGTATCTTGCCAAACAGCCCAAAATTAGAAACACTAGTTTTTAGTGAATGTGGATGACTCTAAGGAATAGTTGATGGACCCGTTAGGTTCTCACATTTACATCTTAGTCCAGACTACTACAAATTAAAAATTCCCACATATGAAGAATATTACAGCCAGTCAAAAATAACTTCAAAAAATCAAGGAGATGGAGTACTACAGAATAGTCAGAATCATCTTAGTTCTGGTAAAGATTATGGAGAAGTTATCACAGGAGTCATTTTTAGGAAGGAGGGAAAGGTGGCTGGGAGCAACCAGCATAAATTTACCAATGACAAACTTCCTGGCCAACCCAGTTGTCCTCTACAACAGGAGGAATGGTTTTGTGAAGAAACAAAGCAGTGCACGTCATGTGCCTCAACATCAGCAGGGCTGTTGACATAGTCTCTCATAGCACCACCCCTGGAGGAAAGCTGGGGAGACATGAACCCTGGGCAAATTCCAGGATGGGTGAAAGACTTGCTAGGCTGGCAGGCTTAGAGAGCAACAGTCCACACTTTGAAGGAATGATATCGAAGAGCGACGTTCACTGGAGATATGTACTAGAGCTGACACTGACCTGATGCAGAAGAACAGACAGAGGACAGCCGCCTTGCAAGGAAGTGTTGGGCTGGTCTTGGACAATGAGTTCAACGTGAACCATCAGTGCATCCTTCAAAGACTAACCATGCATTGCATTAACAAGGTGGTAGCAAGAAGACTGAAGGAAGAGGTTGCCCACTCTATTTGGCACTTTTGTGACCCCATCTGGAGAACTGAGCGCATTTAACTGAGCCCATTTGGGAACTCCCCAATACGAGAGAGATTTCGTCCAGCTTGCAGTATCTACAGCAGAGGTGTGGGCACTGGAGCAGCTGATATTTGATGAGGTGAGTCTTTCAACCTGGAGAAGACTAAGGAGGGGTTTAATTGCTGTCTTGAACTACATAGTGGGACGTTGTAAAGAAAACTCACAGTCTTCTCAGAGGAACAGAAGAAGGGACAAGAAGCAGCAGTAAAAGGCTGCAACAGATCTGGTGATGGTGGTGCAAAACTGGGACAGGGGCTCAGAGAGTTGGTGGCATCTCCATCCTTTGAGGTATTCAAAACGCATCTGGACTCTAGCAATCAGACCTAGCTGTAAGTTAGACTCATTGAATCATAGAATAACTCAAATGGGAAGGGACCCATAAGGATTATCCAGTCCAATTCCCTCCTCCTTGCAGAACTACATAAAAATAAACCATATGATTAAGAGCACTCTCCAGACACTCTTTGTACTCTGAGAGTCTTGGTACTGTGACTGCTTCCCTAGGGAACCGGTTCCAGTGCCCAACCACCCTCTGTGTGAAGAACCTTTTCCTAATATTCAAACTGAACTTCTCTTGACACAGCTTCATTCCATTTCCTCATATCCTTGTTAGCCCTGACTTGAGCAGAAGTTTTGCCTGGATGCCCTCCAAGGTCCCTTTCAACTGCAGTTATCCTGTGTCCATGTCTCTAAGAATAATTTAGGTCCTTTTTCTCACAGTGAACTAAGGAACAGCAGTTGTCACAGCCACTGCCCTGAAGACTATTAAGACACAAGATCTAACATCTCCCTATCCATAGAAATGTTTCTCTAGTCATGTTTGAAAATACATCTCCTTCTTTACTGCGCTTGGAAAACACCCAAAATCCAGTTTTAACAGTCTAACTGGGAAGGACTGGAAGAAAGAATTCACCAAGGTAGGAGGAAGGAGCCTGGGATGTCACAAAGACACTAAAATTACCTTTTTCTCCTTCCTGGTCTCTCACAAAAGGGATTGTAAGTGTGGTGGAGTGTGGAAAGCATGGGCTGCCCCTGGACCCAGGAGCTAGCACACCAACCAGGCCACAAGCAGCCCCTCTCAGTGAAGCCACCCGCTGTCACACCACCCACAGCCGTGAGCAGGCGATTTAGGTCAACCCAGCCCCTTTCCACCATCACTGTGCTTGCTCCCAATGCAATAAATAGAAAGGCTATTTTGTCAGGCCCAGCTGTTTTTATTCAAGAACTTCTCAGAGGAAGCCTGAGTGCGTAAACAGGAAAGCAGGGGCTGTTTTTACCTCACCCATCTATAGCCAGTACACGCGGGTTGACATCAGGCGAGGGCCAGCTGCACCGAATGCACCCAACAATTTGCTCCCTAGGCAGCAGTACCAGCAGCAGGGCAGGCACGGCTGGAGGCAAGTGCAGACAAACACAATGCCCTGATTCCCCTGTGCCCACCCTGGCTGCCCCCCAGGTCCCCATCCTTGCAGGGGCAGCAGGAAGGCAAAGTGGCGCCTGGAGGATCATCCTCACTCCTGAAATTCACAGACAAGAGATTTTTTTCCTTCAGGAGTAGTGGTGTCCTAGTGCAGCTTGCTGGTCATGGGGGGGCTTCACCACAGTCCCCCAGCACCCTCGTGCTTGTGTGATGTGAAGTGCTGCAACCAGCGAGCGCTGGGCGCCTATTTTTAGCCCTTGTGGACTGGAATTGCAGGCTGCACTGCGGATCTCCCTGCAGAAACACTGGTGGGAAGGAAAAGCAGCACCACACTGTAATTTTGTCTCTAGTGATGGGGTTTTCTTTCTAAATCCTGAGTATCAGTTTCATTCACTACTCCAGGCTACAAGAAATATGCTTCACCTACAGCTATAATGTCTTCTCTCCTGCCTATATGTCACCATATAATAAAACGTGCAGCAGTTTTATAGTCACTGTAGAGTTATTACTAGACATATATGTACAGAGCACACTGGCTTATATGACCACCCAAGCGATTAATAAAACTGGTTGCCTGCTAGAAATGATCTTTAACTAAAGGTTGAACAAAATTGGTCTGGAAACCTTGAGAATAATTTAGAGTGGCTGTTTAAATCACAGAGACACAAAGTCTGCAGGAGGTGGATCTTCATGCAGCTTTCATCATTAATATTTTTTCTCTCTATGGTCTCAACACCTTTAAATAGAACAACCTACCAAACAATATTGATGTTAATTTGTTTATTTGCTGCCATAGAAAAAAACAACTGCAACAACAGTGCTAAGGGAACAAGTGCGAATAGCAGTGAAAGTGCCTTGGTTATGAGTAATTTCTGTCTCTATTTTAAACATAGTGAGTAAATTCTGCTCAGTTACACCAGCCTAAATTGGAAAAAATTTAATTCTGTGAGAATTGATGACAAAATTTAGCCCACAAGTTCAAATCACCACTTCAGAAAATAACAAAATCCACTTACTAATTTTATTAATCACTCTCAGCTTATTTTATACATTACTTGTAAATTTTTCCTTGCATATAACTTAGTTATATGCATGAACTGAACATAAATTAATTTCCTCATGTGTTCTACTACTTGTTAATAACTTGAAAGCCACAACAGTAGTGATCTTAACTTATATCAGAGAGTAAAACAACCATTACCTCTGCAACAGAGAAGATAGGAAGTATAGAAACAGCAAGTCTGCACTGTCAGGACAGTACCACCTTATGTTTGGTTTTTATTGTACAAATCAGGTTGTACTGCAGAGTACAGTGAAAGCCCTCAGAAAAATAGATTCACCCCACAGGTTTCTGGATCTTCAGTTCACTATAAATAGAAGCACACTAAGACTCTTTGGGAGACATTATTTGTTCTGGATATATCCTATCATTAAGGGGACTTACTCATTTTCTACCCTGTCTTTAATCTGGAAAAGATAAAAAATAAGAAAACAGTTAAGTTTAGGCTAGAAACTTCTCTGCTGTTGATCAGCTGAGTTCATGTCATACCAGCTCCCAGTTAATGCCCATCTGCCTTTTTTAAACTCTCCTGCTTCAATTCCATAGAGTCCATCTGCCAGGCAGAAGTCATACACAATGCTCAGAGAGTCACTAGATAGAATTCAGCATTCACTGAGTTGAGCTCACTGGGGACCACTACAAAGAGTTGTACAAACCTAACATAAGTCTTGGGTATTTGATCCAGGGTTTAATGTTGCAGTTTCCAGAAAACACAAGGTTTTGGGGGTTACTGTTCCAATAAAAAGGCAGAAATTTCTGACAATGCAAATTGAATAGGTGACAATAGTCCTTGACTGTTCCAGATGAGTTTGAATTTGTTGAATTTATATCATAGAAATAAGCAGCCTACGACCCCTCCTCCTAGGTCTTCAAGTGGTGCAAATCAAATATAAAGTACACGAATTCAATGGAGTTATTTTGATGCAAATGAGATTAGAACCAGACTCTGCTTCTTTTTTTGCAAGCAGTGCCCAGTGTACTTCAGCATCCCACCAGTATGTAAAGGAGATGGATCTGTTCATTCATATTGACATCCAGAGAGTCTCTGTTTGTCTTTAAAGGCAACTGCTACTACATGGTCGTCTCAAGTCAAGACAGAGTGGTGTAACAGATTTTCTATTTAGCCTTGTACAGGCAAAGAAAGTGAACAAGTCCACACCTGCCATCAAGTCCATCCTTTCCAGCCTCCCTCTGCTTCAGCCATTCAAAAGTGCAGTTACAGAGCCTCTTCTCATCCCAGCACTGAGAGACACACTTCAGTAGCCAAACTCTCGTTGCCCTTTCTTTCAAAATAATATAGTACAACTAGATTTCAAGAGTGTCTGCCTTTCGCTTGCCCTAACCTCTAAAAGCCTAAGGCGAGGCATCCATGCCTTTATGGTTTGAGTGTGGAAGGGAGGAAGAAAGTGCCATTTAGTGTAAAAAGTCAATATTTCATTTTAAAAAGAAAAACAGTGGGGCAGATCAATAGGTCTTGCCTGGTGTACATATATGGAAGAAATGAGTTTGTTTAGGAGAAGTTGGGAGGCTGAGCAATGAAACCACAGACTAAGAAAAGGGACTCCAGGACCAAGCCTCTTGTTCCTTCAGCCTGTAAATTTTAAGATTTTATAAAATCCTGTCCCTCCAGCAAAATCAGCTCACACATAGGTAAATAAGAACATAGTAGCACTTGGCCAGAGACAGAATCAACTCCTACTATTCATGCAGGTTAAAATTTGGGGCAGTTCAGTTGCCAGTTCATGCACCAGGGGATGATATTCACAAGGTTTTTCTGGGTCTGGGAATAAGAGAGTCACCAGTGTGCAAACAAAGGAAGACATGGTAAAAAGCTAGGAGCTACTCAGAGAGTCCTGAGGTACCTGTTTTCAGAAAACAATCAGTTCTGGGATGCAAGGAAAGAATTAAAAAGCTCCCTGGAGCTCCACTGCAGTGTTCAGTACTGTTCCTCATGTTACCCAGTATAAATAAAATGTGAACTCAATAGGCCTATGTAAAGCATATTCAAACTCCCTTTTCCCTTTCCTTTTAGCTTTCTCTTTCATGTCATTTTTCTTTGATTTCTGAATGAAATTTCTGCCTTGCCTTTGTGGTCAACCATGCCAGCCATCTAAAGGTCTCTTGAGAAAGAGACTTTTTTCAAGAGTTAGTAATCATGTGCAAAGAATTTTGGTCATAAATACTTCAGGGATATTGTCAAGAATAAAATCCAACAAAAATAGACAAGTTAAAAAAAAAAAAAGGTAGGAGTAGTCCAACAGATCCAGCTGCACTTCCTCCTGTCACACAGTCCTTCATGTATTTTTCAGTGCAGGACAGTTCAGAGGATCCTAATAATTTCTTCTGTGGGTGTAAGCCGCTGTTCATATCCTCAAACAATACAAGTCTTTCCACATTAATGGACATGATAAAATTGACGATTTAAAGATATATATAACTCATCTTTCCTGAACTATCATTAGTACCACAAGTACCAAAGGGATTTAAGAGACAATCCCTAGCTAGCAAACACCCCTGACTTAAGGCTACGCTTGCAGTTTCTGAAACTAATATATGCTTTCTCTATCTGTGATGAAAAGGCATCTCCATCTTCACTGAAAAGGAGGCCACAGCTTTGAAGATCACAGCAACAGTGTGCCCATATGAACAGCAACAAAATCAAATGTTCATCTCACCTTTGCTGGCAGTCTGGCATCCTGTGCCTCACCCATCAGTATGAACTCTGACAGCATCCTTAAACCATCCCCTTATAGCTGTAGTTCTCTCTGCTACTAACAGATGAAACAGAGAGATTTTTCCCTCAGTTGTTTCACCACACACAAAGTTCTGGCTAAAATATGTACCTAAATAAAGCATCCCTGTACCCTTGCTTTTCTCTTTTGTCTATTGTTATGATAGACCAGAAGTTCATTACTCCTGCCAAAGCTCCAGTGGTACTACAGGACTGAAGTCATATGGGAGAGAGAGAACATGTTTACTACATCTAGATGTTACAAGCAGCACCTGTGCTTAAAAGTGGATTTTGTACCAGGCTTTAGCTTTGGAAAAGCAGGCAGTTTCTACATGAGAACCGATGGCTGGAGGGCAGAGAGTTCCTTTCCAACAGCCGGGGGTAGTGGTTGAACTGAGTTTCTCTTAAGTGTCTAAAGAAATAGCCATATTTAATTATCATAATGTCCTTGCAAGTAGTCTGGGAGACCAAGGGAAATCAAAATCCAAAAGAGAAGTTTACAACATCCAGTTCATTTCCAGTGAATCTGGTTCATCCATCAAAATCTGAAGGCAGAGCAAAGCACTCAGCAACTACTGCACTGCTCAAACTAACAAATTACTTTTCTCAAGGTTTGGACAAGTAAATAGTTGCTCCTATTACATGTTTATATAAATTATTTGATATGATTTATTGGTTTATTTTGTCATTAAAAACTACAGACTCTGAGTATCTCTCAAGTTCTGTTGTATGTGTTAAATTTTATCAGTCACGTGCATTTTAATTTGGCTCTATTAATGGCTCCAGCTTCTTGAGTTTGAATAGACCATGGGGAATAATGTAAGGATCTATTTTAAGTCTACAGCCATTTTCTATTTTGGCAAAGAAATAACTGACAGTAAATAAATATCGTGCCATATTTTAGATTCATGTGAATGATTCTGGATGACCTTACAGAGCTCAAAAAATAGGAAGAAAAAGAAATCAAGAGCCAACATAAAGAATGTACGAAGATGAGCATAATACCATTGGCTTGCTAGTAAATGGAAGTGTGGCTGTATTAAGCTAACTTGAGCAGCTCTTTGATCATTTCTTCCTTTTCATACTTGAGACCAAATTTAGTTCCTGTTGGATTAATTCCAAATCCAGGGTCAGCTTCTTGAAGCTATTCGTGATATTTTATGCATAATACAGAAATTAGGCCATTTCTGTATTTTTTAATGCATTTCAGTTCCTAACTTTTGAAGTATTTTTCCTATTAGACCAGTCCATGGTCATCACATGGTCATAGATGCATGAGATAAACAGCTGCTTTAGTCTTTGAAAACCTTCTTGTGAAGTGGGACTTGACTTTCTTTCAGCCCATCCAGCTCCCAGTCTGCTGTTATTTCCACAGAGGTCTCATCAGTAACCCTTAAAAATTAGGAGAGTATTAAACTCTGAAAAAGGATCGTTTTCATAATGTAAAGATAACTAAATCAAATTTGCTGCTTCACCTCTTCAAAATTTGATTCACCTGCTGGTAAAGAAGTAATTACAAAATAGAAGTCTTGCCTCTTTCCAGGCCACTTTAATGGCCCACTAGTAGAAAAATAACTGGTTTAAATATACAGTCTTGTAAGGGCGGATGTTTGAAGCAGCACATTAGATGGGCAGTGGTGGGATGAATTTACTCTTTTTATGCAGTTTTTGTTTCACCTATTTCCCATTTTGTCCATATCACCACCAAGATTACATAGGGCTTTCCCCTACTAGGAATTGGGTTTACTTTAGCTGGTGTTGCTCCAATTAATGTTATTTTTATCTCTAGAATTGCTAGAATTTCTTAGAAATCCAGTGTGGGATGATATTACCTTATTTGGCCCATACTTTTAGAATATTTGTTTGTTTTTCTCAGGGAAAAATATGCAGTCCATTGCACTATCTATTGCATTAGATCTGAGCTCACCGCCTTTGATCCAGAAGACAATAGGGTTGAGAAGGGCTATCCACAGGATAAAACACCTCCTCCTGAGCTGGTGACCTGCCCAGCACAGGCATCACTGCTGTCACTGGTGGTGCCACACAGCTCCTTTCCTGCAACAGAGTGAGCTGTAGAGGTACCCGAGCAAACAAAGTTCAACCCTCAGTTATATGAGATTGTGCAATGATAAATGCAGAAGCCACTTAGACCTTTCTTCTTGTGTTCAGTTCTCCCCTACATTTTCTTTGTTCTTTTTCTCAACATAGAGGTGTTTTACTGCATCCATTGCAAAGTCACACCAGAGAAAATCAGTGTTCAGTTGTATCCCTAAGAGCTGAAGCTCTTGAATACAAATCAAGAGTTAAACCTACAGTAGGTACAAATTGATATATTTCCATTAATTCCTTTGGATCAATGCCATTACTCTGGTTTTCATCAGGATATCTAGTGGGAAAATTTTCAGATGGGTTGTTTTTTAATACTGAGACACAGCAAAATAGTCCAGCCATAGTTCTCTTCCATGGAACAGTCTTCATTTTGAAACAGATTGTCAGCTTACTTTTAAAAAAATAATATAACAGCCTTTAAGTTCACTCACAGGTTACTTTTTTTTTTTTGCCTCTGAGGTTTTGGGTCATTGGGTTGTTTTTTTATTTGTGGGACTTTTTAGAAAGCTCATAATTCATATATCCCCACCTTTCAAAAATCACGCTGTTTTCTAAAGGAACTCACTTTCAAAATAAAGAACTCATCCACATGTCCTGTCCTTGTGCTGGAGTTGCTGGAGTGGAAATCAGAGCTGCAGCCAGTATACTTTAAAGCTTTTTTCACTTAACAGTCCACTTAGTTTACACAAATTGCATACTTGCTGGTTTCACCTGTCCAAATTGCAAAAACAAACATCTACAAAAGAGCCAAAGTAAAATCCGAGCATGCATTCAGAAGATGAATGGCACCAAAAAGTAGCTGTTTGTGGACAGAGAGCATTTACACTTGCATTCAGTGCAGAGTTATCAACATGACAGCTTCCTTTTGTTACTGCTATGTATTGGCTTTGATTACAAACCACCACAGAGCTGAAGGCTAAGAAAAACTTCCACATTTCCCAAATTATTTCTGCAATACGTGAAGGTCAAAAGGTCAGATTCTCCTCCACAGCACACCCAGCAGCCTGACACCAGCGAAGCAGTTCCCTTGTAGGAGAGCAGGCTGGCCCATGCCCTATTCACTGAGAGATTTTAAAGGAAACTCTTTCATAGGTTACACCAGCTCACCTAAGGTACTACAGGGAAAGGGGAAAAAAACAAACAAATTCTAGTTATACTGGGTAAAATCTCCCAGTTGAGCAGTCATGGGATTGAGTGCTACAAGAGATCTTTTTAATAACAACTGTTTCTCCCCACTAGCTATACTTCCTATATCTCTGCTCCCATGAAGCTGCGTCTCCTCCCCAATGTCAAAAGACCACGAGTTCTTCCTCTTCAGCCTCCATCACCTCCTCCCAGATATTCCTCTTGTGCTGTAACCGTGGCTATCAAAGCCCCTCCACAGAAGCATGCAATCAGCACCCGGGGGAACACTGCAGCCCCAGAGCACCCCCCAATACTTCATGTGCAGTTTCCTCAATCCCACTGAATTTATTTCGTTATTTTCCTCCTCCCTGCCTTTCCCCAGGTTCTCTCCTGTCATATATATTGCAAAACAGCAGACTTTCTACAATAAAACAGGAAGAAAACTGAGTCCATCACTAAATGTAAGCACTGGCTTTATTCCTTCTGCCACTGGACCCCATATGTGCTTTGCTTTTCACGCTCTCATGTAATGGAGGGTTCAGGTGTTTCTGATGCTGCTGCCAGGCACTAAAAGCAGAGTGATACAAATATGAGGCAAAAAGGATCCTTCGATCCCTAACTGCAATCACAGATAAAGCTGGGAATTCTCCAGCACACACCAAGCAGCTGCTGCTGTGAACAGGCTCCAGGGATGTACTTTGGTGCATTCTTGGCCTGACTTAGTGCCTCATTCTAACTCAGTTTTCAACCACAGTCATCCTTGTGCTGGCTCATTATTGCAGCACTATAAAAATAAAATGTTTGGACAGAACTGAAACTTCCTCCTAGCTGCCATTCTCATTTGCATAGCAGGCTATTGTCCTGCAAAAAGGCTGGCAGTTGTTTCTGTCCTATGGCTTCTCTGATTTTCCTGTCAGATTATGTTTCCCTCTAATGCCCTTTGTGTACCTCCAGTACAATTAACAGTGTGGTTACTTGATCTCTGAGTAGCAAAAGTCATATTCAACTCAGCAGGAGTCAAGTAAAAGAAGCATAAGGTCTTCTGGCATCGATCTGGTTAATTGACTTGCTGAGATAGCACTGAATTATCATATTAACAGTGTTCCTAAGCATTTTTCTTGCATGTTTATATTGTAACAGTTAGGAAAATATATGTTTTCGTGTGTAGGTATTTATGCAGTTAAAGGGAATGAATTAGATATGTGTTTTAATTTAGATATTAAGAGGCTTTTCAACATTTAATGGAGTGAGTTGGATCTGCTCTTGAAACAGATATTTTTTATTTTTTGTTTTCTTTGAATTTCTAAATAAAATGGATGGGAAAAGAAACAACTACAAGGAAGACATTACAGACCTCACAACTATAAAACTCTTTAGCTGGTGAAAATGTGAATTTTTCATTTCAGATCTTGCTCAGAAACTTGCTTCCAAAATACATTCATTCTTGTTAAAGCCACTGATTCTAGCCACTCCAGTGAAGGCCCTCTGACCAAAATATTAAAGAAAACTTATTCCTTCATCTTTATTTGATGTTTGCATTACAACTCTGGGCCTTAATGGCATCTTCGAGGCAACTGATGCCTTCCAAAATCATCTTTAAGCAAAAAGCAACCAAAAAGCTTCTGCAAACAGAAACTAAAATACTGCATTAGATGAGAGCCTGTGTGGGAACTGTGGAAGACTTCTGTAATATACAATCTTTTAGGAATATGCAATCTTTTAGGAACAGTCCTCATGTTTCCCAAGCTGCGCAAACCACCCTGCCAAAGGACACACGGGTGCATGTGTTGGAAGACACCAACACCTTACTCTGACCAGACCTGAACAACTGAGATCCAGGCCTCAGGTCAGCCTATCCATTCTTGGTTGGGGTTTCTGTCAATGTCCTCAATAACACCATAACATTAATCCTCCAAAGATGCTGAAGTACTGTAACATTTTAATTTTGCCATCCTTGTTGGTCCAGAACAAGAGACATCTTACTTATTATTCATATTGTCTTGGGCAGTCCATATCTATACATAAATACAGCAATGAAGGTGTTTACAAATACTGTATTGAAAAAAATTGGAACTAGTCAGTTTTCACAGTGTTCACACTGCAAAGGAATTAACTGCATGCAAAAAGAGAAATACTGGTGAAAGTTCAAGTGAGATACAGTCTGAACTTTTTAGCCTGGTCTGCTTTTGTTTTCAAATTATTGTGCTTGCTTCTCAGAGCAGGTGAGGAATAGGAATGTGGAGAAGAGTGATCAAATTGCACCCAAAAAAATACTGAGGAATAAAAGCAGCAATTACATTAATCCTCATCTTCAGAAAAATTCAACTTCATGTCAGCAGTTGGTAAAGGGAGTAGGCAAAAGGTGACAACAGGGTAATCTGCTCTTTCCATGTCCCTAAGCCTCATGAAAAATCCACTACCCTTGTCTATGACAAGATTTAAACTTTTAACCCTTCAGCTAATGTACAGGAGTTACACTCTGCTCAAAGGAGAAAATCACGCTTTCCCCAACTGGAAGTTGTCTTGGCGCCTTGTTACCATCCTGGCAACTGTTTGTATCAATAATTACACTCACTCACATTTTTTACGTGCAGGTATAACCCCTGAGTGTCTGGCCCAGAATAAATTCTCTTTCATCTTTGTGGGAAGATTTCTGTCAATCATCTATAGGTTAGGCACCTCATCCAAACATGTTGCCCAGGCACATGTGATGGGGTTCATCCCTCCCCAGCCTAAATAGCTGAGCTGGCTCAACTCCAGAGGGACATCTATCTTTGCACTGGTTATAGAGCAGGCTAGACCACTAGCTTAAAGCAGACTTGCAACTTTTTGACACCTAATGCTAGAGTCCCACCTAATGCTGGATCCCACCTCCCTGACTTGTGTGATCTATCGACAGCCTTCAGCTGCTCTAGTTCCATTTCTCCTGGAGTGCCTTGACCACTGTGTACTGGCCAGAGCCAGTCAAACCTACATTTTTTGAGATGATGCCATGGCACTATAGACCAGTGCAGCAGCAGTAGCATCTGCCTATTGAACCATGCTTGAAGTGAGGCATGGCTGAGGCAATTTGTAAATCCAAGTTCCCTTTTTAGACTATTTTTATGCAAAATTTACATCAGAGTTTCTCTAACACCTTCATTAATATTATCTAAGGTGTTGAAGTAACTCCTGACCTTTAGTAAAAGGGGTATACAGCCAACAAACTTTTAAAAGAGAAGGTCAGCTGAGCCTGTTTTCATGCAAGTCATATCTACAAAATCGCTACAAAAAACAGAGTACTCACTGACTTGAAAACCATCTGATTCTTAAACAATATCCCCAAACAATCAAGCTGATATTTAAATTAGACCTTGCAATTCCTTCTGCAAAATCAGCCCTGCCATTGAGGTACATCTGGTGAGCATAAAGACAGATTATTTTTTTCTGTACATGAGAATTCCAGTAAGTTTGCAGATGAACTCTAAGCTCTGGTGCAATTTAAGAGCTGTAGACTGAATACACTCTTTTCAGTCCCTGCCAAATGCCAGCTCACTGCAGGATTAACATCTCCATAGCATTCACACCATGGGACGTGTCTGAAGGGACAGCTCACCGCAGTCCTTAGACCACAGTAGTACCGTTACCAACCTTCAGTCACCGCTAAACTTGCCCACAATGAAGCACAGGTGAACAAAGACTGAGGAGGGAGTGAGCTAGGCACCTAGCCTCTAGACCCTCCCCAGAGATAAGCCCTGCTCTGGGGTAACAGATCTTGGATGGGATAGGATGGAATGGGACAAATCACCTTCTGGCAGTGCCTATTCACTGCTCCTTGTGCAGAGATTGAAGACAAGTATTTCAAGATAGACCTCTGACTTTTAGACGGCTAAAGTCTGTCAAGATGAAACCCATCCATCCCTGGACAGGAGAAGCTCACATTCCTGTTTTTTCAGCCAGCTTGTTTGTCTTTGCCCTGAAATGAACTCCCATTAATCTCAGAGTAAGTTGTGGCTGCGAAGTAGTTTGTGAATCTGTTTTTTATCTTTGACACCTTTCAGCTCTCCTTTACAAGCTTCCAGCTCAGCCTGGGTGCCTGGCCATGGCCATGTGCATAGGCAAGCTACCAGGCATGCCAGGGCTCTTCTCAAGAGAGGGAGCTCAGCCACCGAGCTGTGTAGACACAGCCTTTGGCATCTCACTAAAGAAAGGCAAGAGAAACTTTATATTCCCGGAATGGCCTTGCTTCCTTACAAGAATATCTCAAGTTGTACTTACTTCCTTTGGTTTTTTTCTTCCTGGAAGGCTGTTCTCTCTGGTTTTAGTCACTCATGAGAAAGAGAAGAGAAACAAATGCCATAGGGCTAGGATATGAAGGAGAGCATATAATTTGGCAAAGATTGTCTGAGTGCTGAACCCAAGTACTGC
Source organism: Origma solitaria (assembly GCA_013397895.1). NCBI lineage: Eukaryota > Metazoa > Chordata > Aves > Passeriformes > Acanthizidae > Origma > Origma solitaria. The sequence goes on along the minus strand of VZRL01001641.1, from coordinate 264,908 downwards.
TGGAGTCATTATATTTACTAAACTTCATATTCAGGGCAATACCCCAAGCTCTATTTTTTCTGTGTTTTGTTCGTCCTGGCTATTAATAGCCTATATGACACCCATATGACCAAATAAATCAGGCCACTGTGGAAACCCCATGGAAGTGGCTTGGTTGTGCTGTGTGTGGGCTGAGTTTATGAGCAGGTTTTGAGGAAGCTGTTCAGGGGTTTCACTGCCCTCCAGGGAGTGTCTTGCACAGCAGTTTTCAGGGTAGGAGGGAGAGAAGGGAAGTGAGACCCCCTCTGTGGTGGCAATACCTCTGGCTGCTGCCAGCCCAGGGCCAGAGTGAGTTTGGGACCTTTGCTGTCCAGCCCTGGAGCTAAAATACCTGGCTGGGGAGAGCAGTTTCTACCCCTGAGTGAGAATTTAATTCTTTGTTTGCAATTTTATTTCATTCCCTTTTGAAGGAGTGAAAGAGTAAGACAAGCTGGTAAACAAAATCTGGAGTTGCTTATTCAGTTTTACTTCTTTTCATTTTGTCTCCTAGAAACTAAGGGCAAGTTAGTGTGTTAAGACTAAGGGCTTGGATAATTAGGCTTTTGCAATTATTTCTTTTTCTTAGCAACAGAGTACATGGCAAAGTATTAATAATATTCCTTGCTAAGGTTCAAAAAAATGTTCTTTTTCTGCAGTTAATCAAGGCACTTTTTTAAAAATCATTTTACCTACAAAATTGGCAACGGAATTTAAAAATGGTCTGTGTTTTGCCTTCCCCCAGGAGACCTTGGCTAAGTACTACTTCAGATAGTGGCAAAACATACAAGTAAGTTGCTAAAGGGACTATCCCAGCACTGAATTTACTGCAGAACAAACAGAAGTGACATAAGCAAATAGGTGAACTCCTGAAAAGGGCCCCAACAGGGCAAAGTCTTGATGTTTTTTCATTGGTTTTTCTGGTTCAAAAAGCTTAATTTCTCAGGGAAGGGAAAAAAAAAAACCACCTGGCTGTGTATGACCAGGCAGTAGCAACTAGGCATGTTAACAAAACAAGCAATTTTAAACCATTCTATCAAGCTAGCCAAGGGGAGTGGATGAAAAAGGTATTTTTAAAAGCTGTTCTGTGCACTTGAAGTGTCTTTTTTCATTCCTCTGGTCTCCAGATTCCATCCAGGACACGTCTTTGCATGTCAGCAAAATCTAGATGAAATCTCAAAGACTGAAATTCTCTGCTGGGGGTTTAGGAGGAACTTGAGTGGTCATAAACCTTGAATGGCTGCTACACAGGAGGAATTTCATTCACAGAGTTCCTTTGCCAGTTTATTAAGTATCTTTTATTTACATTTTGTAACTATATCTTCTGCCTGCACCATGAAACCTCTTAGCAACTTTTCAACAATGAATCTTCTGTATAATGTGCTTTTTAAAGCTTCCTGAAATGAACTCTTCATACAGTATATATTAGATAACCAATATTGTACTAAAACTCTTTTGACTGTGTGTTTTTCGAAGGACCAGAGGAGTTCATTCTTCCTATGCATCTCATTTGAACATATCTCAGAATCATCCATCATGTGCAGGTAAGCAAGGTTGTCATGAATGAAGAAATAAGTGTTTTAAATTGCAGTCCTACCACCTGAGAAATACCCTGGCTTTAAGACTTAGCAGGGTGTTTGCATTCCTGTCGTGAAACCTTGAACATCCATTTAAGGGTAAGGCTGTGTCTGAAATACAGCATTCTGTGGGATTATCTGTATGGATCTCAGCATGGCTGATGTATGGATGAAGTGGCATTTGCTTTGTACCTCTTATGTTAAATCACTCTGACTCTGGAATTTTACCACCTGAAGGGTATTTTATTGACAGTGTGCATGCTATGATGCTGCTCTGTCAGATGGGCTTGGCAGGACTGGCTCTAACTCCTCAGGATGATCAGGCTATACTCACTATGTAAATGTAAAATAAAAAAAAATTTTAAAACCCAGAAAAAACCAAATCTAAATTCTTAATGTGATCTAAGGGCACACATTTCTGTGATATGAAACTAGTCTACCAAAGATATCCAGTGTTTCAGATGACATTAAGGAAAAATATGAATCCATACACATGAATAAAACGAAGTGTCACGGAGCACCTCCTCCCCCACCTTCTCCACTGACTTAGTGCCTCCATGTTGTTTTCCCTCACATATTTTCACCTCCTCCTCCTCTGACTGAAAAGAAGTGCGTGCTCACATTGTTTTGATTTCTTCTTAAATATGTTTTCACAGAGGCGTAACTAACATCTCTAATTGGCCCAGACTTGGCCAGCAGCATGTCCATCATCTTCAGAGCCATCAGAGATTGGCTCTGCTGGACATGGTGGAAAAATTTCCAGAAGCTTCACACAGGACACACAGGAGCCATATTTGTGCCCCTCCCCACTCACTTGCAAAAACTGGGCCAAGCAAAACCAACACACAAAGTTAAAACTGGGACTTCTGAAAATCCCCAAGAAATGAGGGTCCTTCTCTGCAATATTTTTTCATTATATTCTGGAGTAGGTTTCTAAAGGCTGCCACAACCAGCAGATTCAGCTGCAGCCAAAGTTAAGCTCCTCAGGTAGATTATGGCATGTTCAGATATGTTTGGATACATTCTGCTCAGCTCTGTTCTTGGCATTTGGTGTCCAGAGAGACATTAACACTGGTCCTTTACGAGGTTTCCTCATCATTCTTCAGTCCCACACTTTTGATGTCCTTGTAACTGTCTGCCTTTCCCAGATGAAAGACAAAGCACATCTTGAATGTGGCAGAATAGAATCCAGTAGCTGGTTTATCTTTCACGTGTTTTGTCTAGCTCTAGCATGGAGCAGGCAGTATAAAACGGTTCTGTTTCAAATTGAGCCTTTCTTTTCTTTCTCATAAGGATGTACTTATTTCTGCCATCACACATGACCCAGAATGAAAGTAGATGCCACTAAAGATCAACACCCCTAAACACTGCTTCATTGCAGAAGCAGACAGCCAATTTGTACCAGCAGAAGAGCTCAGATATGCTGATTAGTGTAATCATTGAAATATTTATAAATATTTATAAAAACAATCCTAAACTCAGGATATATCTGTAATATTTTTTGCTTAACCTTTCTCTTTCCTTTATACATACTCTCCTACTCTTTAAAACTCTTCCACTCATTCCTCATGGCTTTCAGGATCCTGCTCTAACCTGCTTCCTTTGCACTTTTTGAAGAGGGGTTAAATTTCATCCACTTCATGTAGTATGCTTTGACACTTTGGTTGCTGCAATAGAAGATGGAAAGTAGGCAATGCATATTCACAGCTCATGAAACAAAAGAAACCAGTAAAAGACATTAGAATTGCAAAACATGGCAAGAAAAAACACATTTTTCCCCAAGGGAAAAGAAGTACTATTTTTATCTTTGTGTGGAAGAAGGTGATGCTGCAGTCACCTAACACATTAGTTAGATTAAATGTTGATGATATTACTCTTTGTCAGCCTTGAGAAGGTGAGAAAGGCACCTGACAGTCACATGAGGAATACAGAATGGTGGCAATAAAAGCATCTACATAGTTGCCAGCCCTAGCTTGGAAGCCTTCTGGAAAAATTCAGGAGCCTTTTACACTAGGTTTCTCTTCATCTGTGCTCTGCTCTAACTTCATAAATCTTGTTATTGAGATAGCTGCTAACTGTTCGCACTCCTGTAAATCAAACTGGAACCCACAAATGTGCATTCACAGTGTTACCTAAACAAGAACTGCTAAAGCCACCCAAAATAGCAAAGAAGCCAAAAGCCATTGTTCAAACATTTGGGGGATAATCAGACACTGGAAATATTCTTAAAATTTTGTTCTGATTTTTATGTTAGGCCACACAGAAAAAAAGAATTTTAAAAGGTATATTAAGTAAAAGTGATTGTATTGTAAAGTGAGAATAAACTAAAACATGTCTGCAAAACAGTCTTTTTATTATGCTACATTTTTAATATCTAAAAATAAAGCCTTGTTTATTTAGATTTGATGATAACATTGACTCACCTACCACGCAGCAAACCAAAGATTTCTCTAATGTGTTTGTTTTGAAGAAGTAACTCACATAACAAGAAGTCCTTTTAGTGGCAATAACATTTTATAATCGCAGAAGGGTTGTCATTTTTCAGGCTGGGAACACAAAATAGCACTTCATGTTTACCATGTTCATAGTCATCAATCTAAGTACCCTGGAGTGGAAGACTTGAAAGGCTTTACATATAAGCTGCCTCATATGGCGTCGCACGTGTTTCCTCATTTGATATAAATAGCTTTTGTTTTCCCGTGGGTTGTTCTTTTCTCTACTTGGCTTCACCCCTTCTGAGGTCAGGTATTGTGCTGATCTCGTGTGTGATGAGGGAGGTCAGCCATGGCCATTTGGAGATGCGCAGGCTGACTCAGTGCATGAATCACGCTATAAAGGAGACAGTCTGTCCCTCAGCTTGTAGGAAAAATTCTCACTAACTTCAGCGAAGCTTCTTGTTAACAGCAGGCACTTCAGAAAAATGCAACTGGGCTAGACTCATTGCTCCTATTGAAAATACATCTCCTTAAGACAGTGAGATATGTCTCCGAGGTGCCTGGTGTTAGGCTTGAGCTGTATAGCCCCACACCTCCAAACATTTCATTTCTTCCCTGTGAGAACAGGTGCAGAAGCAGATAAACTGAGTTAATAGAAAGATCATCACTAGACTCCTTTAACCCTTCCTAGACCAAGCTAAAATGGCCAGCCAGCCATAAAGAAGAGTTGAGTGACTCTATCCACACAGCATTTGTCCCATGATGTGGGATGACACATGGGAAGCACCAAATACACTGAAAGCAGGGGAGAGGTTTGGAGATACAGTCAACCTGAGATCAGGAGAGATGGATTCAGGTCCTGACATTGCCACAGGCATCTTCTGTGACACCAGATAAACCACGCAATTTCCCTGTGCTCCTGTTCCTGGACACAGAGATAACGCATGAGTAGGTTCCCAGAGAAGGGGTGAGCACAAGGTGCTCTGCAGTCTCCTGTTAGCATCTTTGTGGTCCTGCAGCTCACACACACCACAAGTACCACTGCACTCGAGTTAAGCTCTGCTTTTTTCTCTTCTGCTCTCTGCTTGTTTCGTTCACTCAGCAGCAGATCCATTGGTGCAGGGGTCAGCCCTTCCGACATGCGGTGCCGAGGAGAGGCCTTGCAGCACCATGGTACTGCAAGCAGCAAAGAGGATGCGCCAAAGGGCCACGCCAAGGCTGCGCTGTGACCTAGGCACACACAAGGGCCATGCGTGAGTTTAGCGATGTACCAAGTCGCTGGGCAATTGCCTGTGCTCAGGTTGGCTATAACAGTGTCCACAGCACAGAGCAGCATAGTGAAATAGGCTCTTCAGGTTTGGCTGGTGTCGCTGCACAAGCACCACTGCATCGGTGCTGTTTGTTATTAGCATCAGGCAAGCAGGTCCCTTCTCCTGCCTCAGTGCCTCAGTAGGGAAATAGGTGTGGGGGTCTGAAATGAGCAGCTGGATCACAAAGTGACAGCAGCTACCCCAAGCCTGCAGGTTTGAAGAGGCGTTGGCCAAAACACTTTCCATAGGAAAACTGCAGCCCTGACTGCTTGGAAGAGGAGGGTGCACACGTACACCCCCAGCTCAGGGGTCTGGGCTTGCCTTGCAGCCTACACAGTGCCAGCAAATATGTAGGAGTGAAATTCAATTGTTCAACACCACAATCGTCTCATTCAGTCAGAAAATCAGCCTTCAGACTAATCCTCCTCAGACACTAGTTACAAGGAAAGTTTCAGCTTGTAATGTTGTCATTTTGGTTACACACATGAAGACAAGAAAAGGGGCAGCTTGATTTGAAGCGTTCAGCACCGGCAGCTCCTGTTGACTTGACTGGGATTTCTGACTACTTGACACTCCTGAAAACAAGACCAGTCATTTCACAGCAGAAAAGGATTCTTTTTTCCTTCCTTGTAAACAGAACTCACACATAAGTCATACAGAAACTAACGAAAAGGAACGAAAAGGTTTAGGGCTGAAATCAGGCAGATAATTTTCAGCCCAAAAGTGCAGTTATCAGCACACAGAGATACAGATAATTGAAGAAGTCTCCGCTTAGAGAGCAATATGGTGTTCCACGACAGCATACAAAAATAGAAATTATACAAGTATGATTATTACTATAAGAAGCTATTGCAGCTGCAGTAAGTGATTACACCAGTTAGAAGGCTGTTAAAGACTCATTTTAACTTCATCTCCTCACTAGTCTCCCTGGGATTTTTTGCTTTGTTATCCTTTCAAGTAAATATAAACTGGTTTTTTTGCCTTTTACAGACCCTGATGTTCAACTCCATTTTTGCATCTCTGAAAAACACCAACTTCTGATTTAAATGGCTCTGAGCAGGCATTCATAATTGAATTCCACTACAATTTTTGAATAAAACCACAGATAGGCTGTTTGTTTTTTCAAGCTAAAATTAGTTATAGCCACCAATACAAATGGTCTGCATTCATGCAGGTTTGTGTAGTGGGCTGCCCACAGCACCCACATGGTGCCAGATACAAACTTAAACTAGTAATTTGGAAGGATTTCAACATCAGCCTTCCCGATTTCCCTGTCTAGGGGCTTTTTGAGTAATTAAAGATTACCTAGCTCTTGCTGGAGGCCACCAGTGCATTGAGTCAACACTGAGCTTTGGGAAAGTGTGGCTACCTGTGTCTAGTGCCAGTATTCCATGAATTGTGCCACTGACATGGCTTTGCAGCTGCTTCAGGGGATGATCACAAACAAAGTGGAAAAATGCCAGAGGAGCCTATCAGAAGATGTTGCAAATTTTATTGGAAATGCCTCCCTCTGGAAGAAGATTTCAATACCGCTTTATCAAAATTGAAGGACATCCTAAAGCAAGGTCTGGTACTCCTTCATATTACCAGGAGAGATGCAGGCAACTCAGCATAATGTGTGTTCGAGTTTGCAGACGATCTCCAACTGGCAGTGGCTGCATGCCTGTTAAAGGGTAAGCATTCAAAAATATCTTTAATAATAGGGGAAAAGTAGTCTTAAAAGAATAGGATGCAAGGTTCCAGAAGGTATAAAGTCATAAAGTTAGGGACCAATAACAAATCCCTCAAGTATGAGAGCCTGATGGACAATGGCAGTTTAGACAAAGGCTCCTCAGAAGAATATCTGCAGCCTACACAAGTAGATCACAAGGTGAACAGTAGCATGCTGATGTAAAAAAAACCCAAATAAATACACTGAAATACATAGTAAAAATATGTGTAACACCTTAATTGATCTTCTGCAATCCTCAGGGAAAAAAAACTGAACAGGAACACTCTGTATAGTTCTCAGACAGAAAATTCAAGGTAAACACAGAGCAATAGAAAGAGATCCACAGAAGGCAACAGGAGTCCCCAGAAGCAAACAGATTGGGAGGGACAGTTGAAGGAAATCATGCTTTTAGGGAGAAGTCTGGAGAGAGATGTAATAATGATCTTCAAAAAGGTACCCAGGAAGGAGAGGAAAATAGATTGATTTCCTTTTCCAACACAGAAAAATTAGAAAGAAAAGCCATTGAATGTCTAATAAAAGGCTGGGAAGATCTTTCTAGTGATAAAGCTGCTTAAGTCAAGGAGCAGACTGTCCTGGAGACAGGTGTTGATCTCCACCACTGAAATGGCTGAGAGGAGATTGGACATATCTTTTCTGTCCAGATGGATTTTGTCCTTGGGTGAGGGACAGAGGTCTCCATTGTGTTCTCCATGATTTCTGTGGATGCCCAAGACATTCCCAGACAGCTGACAATGCAGAGGCAAGAGTTAAGAACTCGGCTTCCAGTGACTTTTAGTTGTATGTTACCCTCTAAAACCTGACAGCAACCCCTGAAATTGCACCCTGCTGCAAGTCTGTAAACTGTTTGATATTCTGCTCTTTGCAGTGTGGATGTTCACATTTATTGTGAATTCTCAATGTAGTTGTAGTCCAAATATCCCTGAAAAATGCATTTGTGTTTGACTCTGAAGATCCTTGGAGCAAGCCTTGGAGTAGTACCTTCGTTCACTATTAGATAACTTTATCAACATTACTTTATTTTGTCTAATTTTTAACATGACAATTTAAAGCACAGTTCCTTGGATGGATGGATGGATGGATGAATGGATGGAAGAATGGATGGATGGACAGGTGCATGCATGGTTACTCTAACATGCTGTTCATTACTGCTTATAAAAAATTTAGGTGGGAAAGAAGTTCTTCCAGGAACTCAGATGCCTTCAAACTGAAATTAAACAATAATAGCATTACAAGAAAGAGTGAAAAAGCTGTCAAATTAACTGCAGGGGGAGAAAATAACTTAGACCCACACCACTGCTTCCGCTACTAGAGCACAGACTGGCATGAAAATCCTCTTGCATCAACACTGGGGCCAGGGTGGAACCAGGGGGAGAAAGAAGAGTAAAGAGAGCCAGCATTGCCAGAGGGAATACAACAGCACATGAAAATGGAAATTAGGCCTGTACCATTTATTATTCACGTGTTTTGTTTTTAAAAATTCCACTTTCTTAGGTGGGAAGAGCCTGAGAGTTAAGAGCAGTGCTTGTGGTCTTAAAGCTGGGAGGATGAGAAGGTGAGGAATGGAGCAGGGCTGGTGAGGTGGAACAAAGTCCTCAGCAGGGACATGACTGAAACAGAGTCACAGATGTGACAGAGTTGAGGCACAACACCTCCAAAGGGGTGGTGGAAGTGTCCTGCCTGCATCACTGTCACTAGGCAGGCTGGTCAGGGCTGGACAAGTGAGAGGGGAAAATAAAATTAATTCGTCAACCTAATTTTCTCTTAGCAGCTGATACACTCCTCACTACGAGAGTGTGGTGAGTAAACTGCTTAGAAAAGCATTTACACAGACTGGCATTCAAATTATTACAAACAGGCAATTTTGTTTCCAGGCAGGAAAGGGCAGATAACTATTGAGCTATGAGCAAGTTTCGAGAAACTATGAGGAAGCTTTCATGAGAATGTCCTCACACTAGTTGAGTAATACTTGCAAGGTACACGTCATATCTATTAGCAGATGGTGGTCCTGCTGGGGAGGGGCTGGATTCTCTGATCAGCAAAAATAGCCATGTCTTATCCTAAACTGATGTAAAAATGGGACCATGGGAGCACAGGTTTCAAAGTATCCTGTGCTGCTCTGTGTGTTGTTTTCTTTGAAATTCTTGTGAGAGTATAGCTCAATTCCCATAGAGGTATAAGCTCCTGCCCATTTGGACTTCTGCAGTAAAGAAGGGCATGCTGACATGACACACACCTCCTGTGCAGGCTAGGGGAATATGCCTATTCCTGCTTCAGTTCATTGGCAGCTCCCAGCACAGCAGCAGGAAGTTGTCTTGTTTGGCTGCAGAAGAGAATCAGTTGATATGGATTATCGATAGTAAGGTGTCCTATGCTGGATGCATTAGTGCCAGGTAACAAATAATGTCTAAATAGTCTATTAACACAAGCCATTAATAAGTAATTGGAAAACAGAATCAGCTCGTAAATTATTCCTAAGTAGAAATAAATTTCATTTGAAGATGTGAAAATTTACAAGAGATAATGTGAGTTCCATTCCCAGCCACTTTCCAGTTTCTGGATTTCCAGCATTTATAGCTCAGTGTCTTTTGTATTCAATTTTTTGTAGGAAACTCAAGAAAGGGGTGTTAATGTGAGATAAGGCACCAAAAGTCTAAAATTGTGGTTGTCTGCCCTGCAGTGAACACTAAGTGTAGACTAGTCTTCAAAGGCTATAAACAAAATATTCCATATTGTATGAAGTGCTCAGCAAAACAAATTCATGCAAAAAAAAAATTGCTGCTGCAAGACCAGTTTTTTTACAGAGTCCTGAGTTGCTCTCTCCACCCCTTTCAGATACAATGCACGTAATTCCTGAAAGCTAAGACACCAAGAGACATTACCCTTTGGTAAATCCCCAAAGTGTCACGTGGTACAGTATGTACACCTGGAGACACAAGATTATCAAACCTGAGAGTCAATGGTGAACTCTGACTCAGGGAAAACCCACAGAGGATTAATTTCATGTGATGGGATAGTACAGAAATTGAATGAGCCTCTTACTCAGCCTGGGCTGAGTAAATGTCCTGTTCGGCCCTGTACCTAACACAGCCGCCACAGCCTGGAGAGAGGCAGTAGCAAATACATCACAGGCAGGTACAATTAATCTTACTTTAAGTGGCTATGAAGCAAAGCGCCAAGGAGAGCATTCCTTCCCAGCCCCAAAACATATTTGAATAACTTCTAAGACTTTAAAACACCTGAAATACAGAAACTATAGTAATAGGGAAACATTCCTGGAATGATAGTTTTAAAACATTTACTATTATGCAAGGATGACAACATTCTAGAATTATTTTTACAAGTATGTAGAGGTGATTACCACTTACTAGAGTCTACAGGATTTTTCCACAATGGGATCTTTGGCTGTGAAAATCAATTCCAAAGTCCAAAGTTTGTAACTAGTGATTAAACAAAACTGTGCAGTGTTACTGTGAGACTGGTGACTGGTGTTGGCATTAGGATCATCTATGAAAAATCCATCTTTAACATGTTTAAAAACTCTTAAAGAAAGCAGATAAATGATTATTTTTTAAATCTTTGTATAAAAATTAATATTTCTACAGAGAAAATTGTTTTGTTAATTTATAATGTATTTCAACTTGTAAAATCCCTTAGGTATAAAAATGTAAATATTTACCTAGCCAAAAGTGCTTTAACTAAGTCTTTCTTCAGGGAAAAAAAAACAACAAGCTAACCAGCTATTGTTTGTTATATAAAAATAGGAAGCACAGTGGAATATTCAACAAACTGGTTTCAGTCACCCCAGTGCAGCACAGTAGGTTTAGCATAAAAACTTTAGTTAGGAGCTGCCAGGAGATATTTCATTGCATTTGTGTGACATTCTTTAACTGGTTTTCATACATTCCAGTTTCATGTAAATATATCCATGTAGAGCTTATGCTGCGGTACAAGTAAATGTTTGAGACTCTGCAAAGATTAAAGGGGTACCGTTAACCTCACTCTTGCCTTTAGCTGGAATATTTCCTGATTTTTTTTGAAGCTTTAATGTATATTTTTTTATATCATTTAAGAGCAAAAATAATTTAAATGGCTCTTTTTCTGGCAATTTATTGTCATTTGAATGCTAGAAGGCACAAACATGTTATAGGAACTGAATAGCCATGACATTGTGATACTGAGAGTCTTAAAATAAAGGAGAAAGGAATAAAATTACCCCTTGAACCTCATTTCAATTCAAAAGAGAAAAAAAATCCCAGGCTTGTTAACATAAATGGTATGTGCAAATATGCATAAGACAACAGCCCTTTGGTAACATTTTTCCCACAGGAGGGAATTCCTGCAAAATTGTAGGCTATGTGCAGATACTTTATTTTCTAAACAAAAATTGCATTATGCCAAAAGACATATACATTTCAACCACTATTAGGGTGTAATTAAATTATGTTAGTTATCTTTGTTTGTAATACAAGGAACAAGATTTCTGTTGAAAGCACAAGGCGCTCCTAAGTTAATATCCTTTCATCTCACTAAGTGTCACACTGTAGGTGGTCTGCAGTGCTTTCTTTACACAGAACTTTTCACAGGATTTGCTTAATTCAATGCTACTTTTTAGCTTTTGGGTCAAGTGAAAAAAATAGCAGGAAAGCCACAAGAGGACAAATTCCCCTTTCACTTAGCCCATGTAAATCCTGTTGAATGGGGAAAGCAGGACAAAGGCTGAATACTGTGCCTTTGACATAAGGAGAAATACAAATATTTCATGAACAAGGCAACAAATGTCTTTGAAAGTTGCAATAAGTAACAATTTCAGTAAAACTGAAGAGCCCATTATTTCCTATTCATTGAAAACATATGTTGATGCTGTTGCACACCAGAAACAATCAGAAGTCATTTGATTTCTTATTTCTAAGACTAAAACAGTAGCTTACTTTTTAATACATAACCAATTGTTACAGAACATCTGATGAGCTGTACCTTTCATAGTTTATAGACAAATTCTTGCTTTAAAGGCAAATTGGAAAATGTTATGCTTTCTTTTCCCAATAAATGCAGTACTTCCTCAGCCCCAGTAGAACTCCTTTGCCTTGCTTGCTCACTATTTCCATGCTGCTGGTGGACATGGATATTGTACATAAGTTTTTAAAATTACAAAAAAAGTAGATTTTCTGGGACAAACTTTTCCTCTCCCACTCTTCACTTCCCACCTCCCTGTTTCTCTTGCACCTCTTCGTGCAACATTTTGCTGCCTCAGCTCGTGGCCCAGGATGCCACAGAACAGCGTTGACAGCTTGCACTGCACAACTATTAGCACAAAGTCTTCTGTGCATTAAGAAGAAGACTAATGCCATGCCAAACAATTCCAGTGTAAAATGTGAAACTGCTTTTATTTAAGAAGGGGCCACTAAGTTTGATATACTCAGGAGACATAAATGCTAAGAAATGTTATCCAGAACTCTCTTACTGTATTAAATGTTGGGAAGTTTTCTTCAATATTGGATTTAGTTCATAAATCTCATTCCAGAGTCAAGGATTCTCGTATCAGATGACCCTAATGTGATTTCAAAACTCACCTGCTGACTCTGTGACATACAGAATTTGAATTTCCCAGAGGTTTATGTAATGAACTGAGGTGAGCTGAAGTAGCAGCCTCCAAACACACAGAGCAACATTTTTAACTGCTAATAATGCAACTAAACTAGATTATCAAGAAATAATCCAAGACACCCAGATGAGTCTTCACGATGGCCAAGGCCAAAAGCGCCAGGAGGTTCATAATGTCAGGTCTCTACCAGTGAGAGGAGCTGCCATTGCAGGTCACTGCAGTGGTGCTGGGACACCTCATCAGAAAGCAACACACCGGCAGCAAGGGAGAGAGCACACACTGTACTTCATGAATCTGACAGATAACCCAGAAAAGAGTAGAGGAAAGCAAATCCACAAAGAGAAAAGTATGGTCTCAGTGATCATCCTGTAGCAGAAAGAAAAAACTTCTGAAGAAAGATGTTAAAAATTATTCCTAAGCACGAAAGTGCAAGTGGCACCAAATCCATGTATAGCTGTAATATGAGCAACAACCAGAGGATGTGGTTTTAGCAAAGACAGACGTTACACAGAAGGATGAGGCAATGATTGTCTAAATAGAGCAAAAGAACTTACGGTTCCCGAAGGCCCAGCGTACGCCGAGTTGCACCATAACCCAAACCTTCAGCAATCAGCTCAGGTATGAAATTTGCTCTTGGAACCATCTGAAACAGGTGTACATGAAGCAATAGTAATTACAGACGGGAATTCATGGACATACCACATCTCATAAAAATATGCATAGATTTGTGGTTTGCAGAAATATGTGTTTGATACGTTTGAATGCAAAAGCAAGGAAAATGAAAACAACAACAGGAAATTATGTTATAGGTGCCTTAATGTTAGAGGAAGAACTTGGAAGAGATAGTTCATCAGAGAAGGAAAAGTTTCAACAGATGATGCCCAGAAGGGCCAAGAGTTTCATGCCTTTTTGTTTTTTGTTGTCACTAAAATGGTAACCAGCACAACTACAGAAATGAAAGTAAAAGAAAAAACAAGATTAAAATAAGGAATGAAAAGTATTCAGATAACTTGTAAATCAATGGGCCTTGTGAAAGTTACCGAGACATGTCTGGAAAATCAGCTCATACAAATTCTGAAATATTAACAATTATCTTTGGAAAAATGAAAAGGACTGGTGACGTAACAGGTGACTGAAAAAGGGCAATTGAGATGCCTATTTTTCAAACAGATGTAAAAGGGCACCTTGGAAATAATAGACCAATTCAGCTTTTAGGTCCTCTTACAGTAATGGAACAAATAATTTCCTAAAACTACACCAAAGAAAAAAAAACAGTTTAAAAAAAAGGAAGAGAGAACATTGCAGCAGTAAGTGTATTTGTAAACTTTCAATTCTGCAAAACTAATCTAATTTTCTTCAAGAAGTGGCAAACCTGTTTTGTGGATGAGGGAAGGACCATGGGGGAAGAAGACAAACAGTAAATATCATATAGCTTAACATTAGTTAACATATCGTTTGACCTTAGTAAAGCTTTTGACACAGCTTATTATGACATTCTCATAAGTAAGCTCAGAACTACTGTACGTGCTATAGTTCACAACCAATGCAGAACCAGACACAGAGCAATTTTCAGTGGTTCACTATCCAAAAAATAAGTTGTCCAGTATTATCAAATATCTTCCTTAAATTACTTGTGTGATGGAGCAAACATATATTTCTATATACATATACACAGACACCAAAGAACTACATTGATATATTAATATGTATCTTGTGTATCTGAATTAACTGCTGGTAACAACACTTGTGAAAAGTCAGAAGCTCAATTATGAATGGGACTAAACTCTAGAATAATTTTTTTCAGAAACTCAATACAGATTTCAAAAGATTAGCATGTGATCATATAAGCTTTATAGGTAGGTAGAAATAACCAATTATATAAGTATAAATAGAGAATGAAAGGAAAGTATGGTTACGGGAAAGTAAAAGCAGTCCATGAGTCACCACACTGAATTTCTTCCAAAACTCAAACTTCATTCTGGACATACTGGCTGAAGGGGTGACTGTATGGCATCTGAAGTTCTCCCACATTTCTTGGCACTGGAAAGGCCAATAGGAGTCTGAGTTTATGTCCAGTTTGGGGAATCATTTTTCAAGGAAAACATGAGATTTTGGTTAGATTATGATTGGAGTTTTATCCACAAAAGCGGAAGAATTTGCGCTACTTTTTTTAGAGGGAGAACATGAAGCATCATAGATTTCCACAGAGGAAATTCTGAGGGAAGTCTTATGTTACAGATCATTAATAGCTACAATAGATTACTTTGAAAAGTTGCATTATCCTATCACTGGAATTACTGAACTTGCGGGAGAAGTACCTGCAGGAAAAAATTAAGTGAATTAGTGATGATTTTGAGCAAGAGAATGGACTAACTGATTTGCTGACATCTTCTACAACCTCACGGCCTGGGATTTTGTATCAGGATTTGTCAGTAGCTATTTGCATGGAATCTTCTGCTTTATCTGTGAGTGTCTGATCTCATCCGACTGCTAATTGGCCCATTTCTTGGCATTCTTTTCTCTGGTACATCTGTATACTATGTAGACAATGTTGTGGACTCCCTCGCTCATAGAAGAGTAATGTCTTTTCTGACTTTTTCAACCCTTTCCAAAAGAAGTCTGAAAAACAAAGTATGGAATCCAAAGCATCCCCTGCAGGGCCTGTGAGCAACTGTCTGATCCTCAGACTTCCCCAAGGAAGGCAGAGAATGGTCTGATGTGCCATGAGAGTGGTTGATGGCTCCATGGTCAGCACTCGCTGCTGTCCTCTTTCCCTCTCGCCTCCTTGCCTGTGTTTGTCCACCAGCTCCATCCCTGCACAACATGCAGTGAGTTCTCTGGGGTGAAGCTGCCTTTTCTTCTCTTTGTTCACACAGTTGTAATCAGGCTCCTGAGAGAAATCCCCAGGCACTACAATTAATTTATTATTGCTGGTGATAGTGCTATTAAAATTTGCTGTTTACAATTAGTCACATGCAGGAATTACATACATTCTCATTTTCCTTTTGTTCAAAATATACATTGGGAGGGAGGCAATGTTTAATCTTTAAAAAAAAAAAAATTATTTGCAAGGTTATTTCAGATATTCAGATGTGAAATAACGTGTTCCTTCTACATGAAGTACAACATTCATTTGGGGAAGACAAAGATAAAGAGGGGATAAGGCTTATGTCATTTGTTGTCTTTCTTAAGTCTTCAGTGAACTCTTCTAGGGAAATATTACTCTACTTGTTATTCTTATAGCAGACAGATATTAATTCCTATCTTGCATCCACCTGCTTATCTACCACATTACAGAGGGATCCTGCCCACATTTAATCTACTGATTAAATGCCAGTTTAATTCTATGCTGTAAGCCACAAGAAATGTGTTCAAAGGACAGCCCCTCATATGCACACCACAGTATAAACATTTTAATGAAAGCGAATTTTTTGTAGGAGGGGAAAAAATTCCTTTACTTTGAAAATAATGAGTAAGCTCTCACTGAAATGAACCTTTTATGTATACCTTTATGTTTCTGATCTGGCAGCTTTGAAGAGCTGATATCATCAGTTTTAGAATCTGGAGTCTGGCCACTATTCTCTGAAACACACTTTACAATGGAAAAGAGTATTTGCAAGCAAGTAAAACAATACAGAGGAAAAAAAACCAGTTACTTTTTAAAGCCTGCAGATTTTTTATTCCTTTGCAACTTTTCTTCCTGACATACAAGCAGTCTGTGTCTCTTACTTACACATACCACTGCCCTGCTACTCCCCCACTGCTTTAGAGATGCTGATGGCAGAGTTTAACTGCAATTTTCCATTGGAAACTGTTTGTGTAATTCCCACTGCATGATGTTGTGCAGTTGTTCTTGACAGAGCTTACACTGCACCTGCCCAAGTAAGTACATATTTCTTCAGTTCCTCTCTCATGTAAGCACGAAAGCACACTGGTGTAAGATTGACTACACTAAAACCAAAAGTAAACTCACATGAGGTGTTCAGCAGAGATGGGAAACTTGCTCTAACATTGCCCATCATGTGCATTTCATTTCTCTCAGGAGTTAGCACAGTTCATAAATTTAACTCTTTTTCTATGGGCAGAGGAACTGAGACAGAGGCCATAAGGCTCAGAGGCCGTAAGGCTCAGCTGAACACTGACCCCAACAGAGCATTTCAATCCTTTCTTCCCTTGACCCACGCAGGTTACTTACCCAAGGCTGCAGTGAGAATCAGAGCTGGAGTCAGGATTAAAGTACACTATGTTTCTGCCCACAGACTGGAAGCCATGACTTACTGCATGGACTTGGAGAGCAATTTTCCAGATTTTGGAGCCACACCACTTGCTCCCTGGCTGGTTGAAAAGAATCAGTCTAACCCTTCACCTGCAGATCCCCAATGTTCCTCCTCCCGTGAGATCTCACCCTCCACTGCCGCAGAGCTCCAAGGCTCCCATCATTCCAAAACTGCTCCAGATGAAACTGGGATCTTTAGACATAAAACCAAGTTTAAACTATCCAAAAATGCACCACAAACTGACTGTCACACAGGTTTAAACCACACAAGTGTTAATAGGCTATTTCCTTTAATGAAAAATTCAGAATCAATTTCCTTCTCTTTTTATAATCATCTCATGGGTTTCCACAAGAGCAGAATCTGTATCAAAATATGCTCTGGATAGTCTTGTAACAGGAACTCATTTTGAGGGTCCTGAGTTCTGAAAGGCACAGATCCTTTTCTGTACGTAATTGTCAGATACATGTCAGAAGACAGAAGCTTTCAAAAGTAATGTTTAACTCTTCTGTCGAGCAAACAAGAGACGAAAATTGGATCAGATGTCTATAAGTAAAATCACAAAAGGCTGAAGAAAGACTTCCGAGGTAATCCAAAGACACACTACTTACTCCAGCAAATCACGTTCTTCGGTGAACCTCAACGGCCCTGGGACATGGACTGTCCATCTCTGCTGATGAGCTGAATTTAAGAGTACTGAAGGACTCCTGTACTTTTCACTGGAGCTTGTGCAGTTGGAGAGTCAGGCAGTCTGGAGCACAGCTCCTCTGAGCTCACACTCTGATTATCCCACTCTCAGCCTTCCTCCCACTTACACCAAGGGGGAGGGAGCAGCAGGCAGAGGTGGCTCCATAAATTCTGTAGATCAGAGTCACCAGGGATATTCTCTTAATTTGTAATTAAAAGCAGCATCTAGCCTTTTTTTTTTTTTTTTTATTCTCCACATCCCACAGCAGTTCTGAAATTTGCAAAACCATCACATACTCGGCAAGAAAGGTGAGAAAGGGGAGAGGCCGTGTGTGGCTGGATGGCTGAATTCATCTCCTCTCATGGTGCTGATCTCTCCATCTTGGCCAGTCCTACCTGCCACAGCCATGGGAGAATCACAGGCACAGTCAGAAAGTTAATCCTCTCACACATGACATCTGAAACTGTCCAGACTTGCTTCTCTCTCACCCAGATGGAGAACAAAGACTCAGATGTAGACATCTACATCTGGGTCCATGAACCACACATGCTGTCTCTGAGCCCTGGCTCCCTGAGAGCCCTGTATTTCCCTCCTCCCCTTTCCTCCCCCTTCACTCACTTCTCCTTCAGCCTGCAGGACATCAGACCTACAAACACTGCAGCATGAAAAACACAAATGAACATGTAACCCCCACAGCTTGCAACTACTTGGGGATATTTTCTTCCACCTCTCATGGATAACTCATAGAAGGGACACTTTTGCTGCTGTCCCTGCTTTACTCTTTGTGGGAGGATTATGACCTTTGCTGGTTTGCTACATGCAACTCTACATGGGGAGGCTGACTGTACCCAAGCAAGAAATAAAATGGCCTGTGGTGCATCAAAGTCTGCTGGACAGCCTCCAGTGTTTTGCTTTAGCCAGAATTCAGTGTTACTCATTCATCTATCTGAAGATTGCTTTTGCAAGTTCACATGAGACCAAACTATCTTCTCAGTTGCAGTAACATAGATTATGACAGTAATAGATAAGCAGTGAACAAGATGATGAGGGCTGTAGTTCCTGTTGTAATGGCAATCTTGTTGGCCATTCTCAGACCTCGGTCTCCCTGCATCGCTGGTCCCTGCAAAGAAGCAAGGCAGAGCAGCCCAAAATGCAGCCCTTAAAAGTAGGCACTAGGTGGGCACTGTCTTCCTCACAGACATGGTCTAGCAAACATGGTCAGTCACTCCAGCAGAGAAGACACATCTGAAAAATTGGAAGGGTCTGCACAAAAGCCCATGACAAGCTGAGCTGTCTTAAAACATTTGCTATGATTTTCCAAAAAGAGAAGTTTTAAAGATCCATTACAATTCTGGTTATTGGGGTTTTGATTCCATTGTTCCATTGGCCTCACTCAAACCTTTCTCCTCCAAATTTCAACTAAAATTGCTTTTCATTTAATAATACCTACTTATTTTCATTTTTTTTTTCCCGAGAAAAAGTCTGCTCTTTTTACACTTGCTTTACAAGGCAAATTTGGCATACAGTTCAGTTGCATATCCTGATGTCAGCTTATTGAAGGCAGGTGCACACTTTAATATATATGGGCACAGAGACCCCCTTCCAGACTATAAAATAGTACTGGGCATGTCCTCATGTGCAATATCTCTAATTTTTTCTATTCATAAACCTAAAACTATGAGATGTTCTTTTGCCTCTGCACATTACATGTGAGTGTGAAGAGGTAAGTACCATATTTATACATTACACAGAGATGGTGTTAAAATTATTCCGTTAACATTTTTTCTAGTAAATTGTCTTTATGTGATAGTGGGGAATGTTGCTGTGATGTTGCACTTTCATTTCTAACAAGAGAGAATCATGTTAGAAAATACTCCATGGCAAAGTAGCTTCAGCCAGCCCAACTGTCATCATTCTACTTAATGTGGAAAGAGGTGACCCAGCATGTAGTCAAACAAAAACCTTTCACTTTCTATTTAGCATTCTTATAGAATTAATAACATACAACAGGGAGTAAAGGAGAAAAATTATTCTGTCTGTAAGGAAAAAAACATGGTCCACATGGTGCCTTTCTCAGAGATCTATTGTTTGGTGTAGTCGGCTTTTTTTTTTATTTTGATAGATCTTTATGCAAAATGAGATGATCTGTAGTAGAATATTTTTCTCCTTCTTTTTAAAATGTATGACAGATATTAAATGGTTTATATAATTTCATTCCCATTTTCTTGTGTTCATTCAAACATTGCTAAAGGCCAAATCTGATGCAGGCAGCAATCCCATTTATCTGTCATTGTGGCTGTGCCCTGTGCCAGTCTATCTCCTGGTCACCTGAACCTGCTGGAGCACGAGGCTCTTTGCCTCTGGGGCCCTCATTCATGTTCCTTTCTGTGAAAAAACAATATCCAAGGATGATGGAAAGAAGCTCCATGTAGGGCTCATCTCAGTATGGGATTAGGTTGCAGCTGGAAATAAGGAGTGCCCCAAGCTCAGAAATGTCTGAAGCAATTCTACAACATATTTTTCACTGATTTGTGGGGGATTTAATAGCTTTGTGAGCCTAGAAGGGCCCCACCACCAGTAACTGAAACAGAGGCACGTCCATGGGCACCACAATTCAGTTTTCCAATCTGCTAAATTGTTATCAAGGTCTCTGATATGGATCCAGCCTGTGCCACCTAGCTGTCCTCGAGCATGGTCACAGCCTGAGGAATTCAGGAGGATATGTTCAAAAGTGGATTTAGTACACAATAGTTGTGGGGGTTTTGATTATCCTTTGTTGTTTTTTTTTACTGAGGGTATGTTTCAGAGCTGGTGGATGTGACTGACCAATAAAACCCTACAGTGGAATAAGGCTCAGAGGAGATGGGCAAGAGCAATGTGCCCATGAAGCTCAGAGAATAATGCAAAGCAGTTGACTTTATCTCAAAATAAAAGGGGCCAGAGGGGATCTTTGTCTTCAATGAACAGCCATCAGCAGTTGAGTGGATCAACCAGTGGTATAAATGCCTCCCTAAGTTATCCAGATCATTATGAGGGGAGTCAGCTCAATAGAGTATAAAAACTAAACAACTAACAAAAGAATTTTGAAGACAACTGTAGGCTTGAAGTGGCTTCAACACGCTCATCCCTTCCTAGAAACTGGGGATGCTCAGAGTCAAGACAGTGAGTCATAGAATCACATAATCATGGAATATCTCAAGTTGGAAGGGATCCAAAAAGATCATCAAGCCCAATTCCCTATTCCTTACAGATCTACCTAAAACTAAACCGTATGATTAGGAGTGCTGTCCAGGCACTCCTTCAACTCTCTTCCAGGGACTGTCCACCATCTCAATGCAGAACTTTTTTCCTTATGTCAAATTTTCCCCAACACAGCTAGTACAGTAAGCCTATTATAGAGAGCAGTGATAGGAATCACATTGGCATTGTGATTGAATTTTGCATTGCGATTGCTATCATTTGCTAAGTGTGACATATAAGCACTGTATTTTCAGAATATTTTGTATCATTTTACTGTAACAGAAGTCCTGTGCAATACAAAAACAACCAATCTGTCATTAAGCATAACTCCCTCCATGTGTGCAATATCTAAAAGAAGCTGGTCAGAGAGTATTGGACTCTACAAGGAAGATCACACCATTTCTTTCAGCAAAGACTGCAGGACTATGGAACACCCTCTCCGAATTTTGGGTTTATCTGTATCAGTTGCCAAGATGCATGCATTCCTTAATCCTTAAGTCATACCAGGTAGGGACCTGGACTTCCAAGTTTCCTATGCATAAATACAAGAGATACCTACGATATTTGATTCAATCATCTCTCAATCCCAGTGAGTCTGCCCATGGTGACACCTATGCCATGATGTGTACTGTTTCAGATGGTAAATACTTTTTCCTTATTTAGGAGGTTAATTTTCCCCTTCTCAGACTCAAACCTACAGGACAGTGCATTCCTTTTAACTCATGGGTAATGAGAACAGCCCATTATAAATTCCTGAACTTTGTGAAAAGCACAGGACTGTACACAGCAGGCCTGCCCTGGATCCCTGCAAGGAGCAGCAGACCCCTGATCTGGCCTAAAATTCACGTTTGAGCACAGACATACACCCACTCAGCATGGGCAGGAGATGAGCCTGGGCTTTGGTCAGAGCTCAGACCCAGACCAACTCCTTAGCTGAACTTACCTATGATTACCATACCATTATATTCCATCAAAACCAATTAACTTCCTCAGAAGAATTTCATCCCATTCTTCAAAAATTGGGAGGTCATCTGGAGACTAAAAACAGGCAAAACAGTATCAAAGAATCACAGAATCATCAAGGTTGGAAGAGATCTTCAAGATTATCTAGTCCAGTTGTTAACCCAGCACCACCATAATCACCCTAAACCATATCCCCAAGTGACACATCCAGACATATCTTGAGCGCTTCCAGAGGTGGCAAATCCACCACCTTTCTGAGCAACTTATTCCAAAGCCTAATCACTCTTTCAGTGATCTTTCAGTGACAGTATTTTTTCTATTATCTAATCCAAGCCTTCCCTGGCGCAGCATAAGGTCATTTTCTCTTGTCTTTTCCCTTGAGACACGTCCAGCCTCCTTTCATGTAGTTGTAGAGTGCAATGAGATTCCCCTTGAGCATTCTCCTCTCCAGATCAGAGACCTTTAGCTCCCTCAGCTGCTCCTCACAGCACTTGTGCTCCAGACCCTTCCCCAGCTCCGCTGCCCTTCTCTGGACACGCTCCAGCCCCTCAGTGTCTTTCTCGCAGTGAGGGGCCCAGAACTGAGCACAGGATTCGAGGTGTGGCCTCAGCAGTGCCGAGCACAGGGGGACGGTCACTGCCCTGGTCCAATGGCCACACCATTGCTGATCCAGGCCAGGATGCCCTTGGCCTTCTTGGCCACCTGGGCAGTTGCTGGCTCACAACAACATACTTATCTAGAAAGCAAATGGAGAAAAGTGCTACTGCACCCCAGTAAAACTTGAGGAGTGCAGCCCTGAGGCACCAGATCACTTCCCTAGCACAAAACTTCCATCCTTACAAGTGCTTGCCTGTTGTACAACTCATATGAACCACACTCTCCTGAAAAACCCCTGATGGTATCAATTGTCAAATGAGCTTCTTAACTGAACTATGCATTTCAGCATTTATTCTTCCATTGTAAGCTGCAGCTTTCCTGCTTGCGCAGCTAATACATGCAGGAAACACCTCTAGATTTCATCCCCTGCTTCATTACTGTCACATCACAACAGTCTGATGGTAATGTTCTACTCAAAAATCTGTTATACCCATCTTCATTTTTTGTCTTCTTTTCCTGCATCTATTTTTTCCCTGGTAACAGAATAGGTAATGTGTAACTGATTTGTTAGCTCCCCCAGTGCTAAAAGTGGTATTGTTCTTCCAGTTTTATGAGGGTAACAGAAGGAATAGCAAAGACACAGAAATTTAAAATGCTTATTTTTAGCTGTCTATCTGAGGCTGACCAAATCAAGATTGGAAAACCTCTTAGTGTGTACATGCAAAATTCATGAGACAGAAAAAGGTGCATCCTTGATCTCTCTCAATTGATGAAAATGCAGAAAATACTTTGTAGGCAAGGCTAACTTATTGATATCTGTGCTCCTTAGCCATGTTGGAAACTCATGCTCTAAAATTCTGTGAATTTTCTATTTTAAATTTTGTACTATGTGGGAAAATGCATTAAAGTACAATTCTACTCCAAGAAATGACTGTAAAATCTGCACCTTTTTCACTCTGTTTATCTTTCCCATGCACAAATTCAGAGACCTCTCTTCTTCCATTAGTGATAATGGGAGATTTTTTTTCTATGTTTTATTCCTTTTATCACTGAAGAGGTCATACTGGTAAGATAGTTATACATCATTAACAGCATTACAAAGCCAAGTACAAGCTCCCACACAGAGTAGGAAGATACAAGTACAAACTGGAGAAATGGGGTGACCTAACCCAAGTATCTGAAAGGAGAGTTTTCCCTGAGCAACATTTGTCCTGGAGCTGAGGAAGATCAAGAAAACAGGAATAGTTTAGCTTTTACTTCCCTTGTTGAGTTTATAGCTCTGAATGTCAGAGAGCAGAGAGAGCTTGTCTCTTCACAAACTGAGAAGTTTTTGAATTAGAAATATATGAGTTACAGTAAAAAAAAAATGCCAAGAAATCCCTTTAATCTTTTTTCTGATCAAAGCTGAACACTCAAAAATTAGTCCTGAGACTCTCTTTGTCATCAAAACACTCTCTGCTTCACAGAGGTGATCCCATTTCTGAGCCCAGCAGAAGTTTCAGGCAACAATTTCATGGGCAGCTGACCTGCAGCAACATCTCATCTCCACTAAAAAAAAGGTATTTCACTCATCCTCTCTGTTCAAACTCCTCCCCTTTCCCTTGCTTTAGTTGACTTACTTTCCACCAAGGTGGTTGGTTCACAGAAGGGCCTGACGAGACAGCACAAAGTAAACAGCTAGAAGATGACCAGCAGTGATAGAGGAGGGTGGAGAAAGGAGGGGCCTCACTTTTTCAGCAGCAATAAGCTGTAATAACATTCACTACCTCTCAGGGAACCACAGCCTAAATTAGATTTGAAGAATTGGGCAGTGCCTATCTTTTTCCATTGTCTCTAAGCAGATCCTAGAGCACTGACTTAGCTCAGCTTTTAGACAGCTACCCTTAGGGGACATCAACCCCCACTAGCAGCACTTGATCTGCCAAGGCAGGGTGGGCTTGCTTTGATTTTATCACATTTCAGCCAGGGACATCTTTATGTCCTTTTCAATCTGTACTCAGTAGCACTGCAGTGATGAAAATAAGAGTAAAATATAAGCAAATATTTGCAGAGAACCTTGAGAATTTAGCCTAATTTTGAAGCACTCTGAGAGCAATGCAGGCATCCCCAGTAGGACACACAGAAACCTAACTGTGAAGTCAAACCTATTTTCACCTACTTCTGTTTTCATCTATACTTTTAGAGGAAACTTAAGTCCATACATTTGGAAGAGTTGAACAAGACCAGAGAAAAAAGTCTGTAGTTTCAAAGGTAGTGTCAGGACTGAAGGTGTGCTGGCTGGCAGAGTGTGTGGTAGGGTCAGATGTTCAACAGTATTTATGCACTGAAAGCAGGTCAGACAATCTGCAAGAGATGAAAAATTGTCCTTTTGACTGCTCCCTTCAAAACCCTTGGTCTGTGTTCACTGATCTGATTCAAGTGAGATTTCTATGAAAGTACTGGTGGAAAATAAGGCAGTGAAACACAGTACCTTTGGAAGTACACATTTGCATTACAGACTTGGATTTTTAAAGAGGAATGAAAAAAAAAGAAAGAACTGTGTGTCAAACCTGCACCTCTTGAGGCTGTCTCAGCATAACTGCCTCTAACTTGCTGAACATCTTGGGACTCATAAAAAGATGTTCAAGACAATTTTATTCTAACGTAACAGTGGATCCACAAAAAGATCAGCATGTCATGCATGGAATGAAAAATACCAAGATTTCAAATATGAAAGCAATGAGTTCAAGTGAGCAGAACCAGAAAAGAATAGGTCCAGGAAACTGAATAAGTACATCTTGGAAAAATCAGTCTTTTTTTCTCTATGGTCCAAGTTAGATTGACATTTTGAGGGTGTTGTCAGATACTACGTGGTAGGTGGATTGTCCTGGAAAGCCTTGTGTGATATTTTTTGTGACTCTCATACAAAAGGTGTTTGCCGAACACTGACTGAAAAATCTCCTGTGCTGTAGAAGATAGTCCCAGGGTTCCACTATTCAGGTTGTATATGCAAAAATATTTGTGATTACCTGAATCAAAGAGGACCATTCTTTATTGAAACTATTTCATTTATTGCTAGTAAACCATTGATACTGTTGAGCACTGCAAATATCTTTAACTTTTAAGCATAAGCTTTTAAAGGAACTGTTCACAACCTGCCTTGGTAAGAGAAATTTTTCTTGGGTTTTCTCCAACCATTCTTGCTAATGTGCTAAGTTCTTCCATCCATTACCTTAGGAATAGGCAACACACTTTAATCTAGAAGGTGGTTTCCTGTCCCTTCATTATCTGGTTCTTTAGCAAATCTTTCTGTGTTAAGCTTTGTTTTTATTACTAACTGAATACATTAGGACTTAAAAATTTTGTACGGCCAAAGTAGGTGTGGTAGTATTTATAAATCAAGGGCAAGTTATGCAGTTTTCATAAGGTGGTTTATATTGCATATTTGAAATCTGGAGGTGTTTCAGGAATGTATCATAAAACCACCTTCCATAAACTGTCTCTCAGGAAACAGTAATGATAACAGAGGCAGACAGATCTCACTTTAAACAAGTTACCTTGTACCCTTGATATACTAAATTTCTGGAATTTTTTTTCCCAGATTGAAAATCTTTCCAACTTTTTGAAGTCTTATCAGCTAAGTTTTCAGATGATTCACTTTACTGCTAAGATTTCCAAACACTCAGTAATGTTGAGGCTATATAGCTGTAAAAATCTTGCCTCATAAGTTTTGCAGATTTATGAAAATCCTAATTGTATACCATGTAATGGATTAAATAATAATACAAAAATTATTCCATATGTAAAATAATAAATGTACACATACTAATTAAGCTTCCAGACCCCAAAATGATGACCTTATAGATGACAGAAAAAGATTTGACATCTGTGCAGTTTACTAAACTTGAACTGTAACTTTTCTGGATTTTGCCTCACTTATTCTTTTCACAGAAAAATGCGTGCAAAGCTTCATGTCTGACAATGTGGGTGTCAGAAGCCTGGAAAGGGTGAAACAAATTGGAAAAGTAGAATGAAAATATATAAAAACCTGTAAAATTACTATGTTCCCTGACTGTAGGCAAGAGCTATATTTAGATCTGCTAACCATAATGAGATATTGGTTAGAAGATGAAGGACAAATTTCAATACATGTTCAGTACTTTAAAGAAATTACACCTTGGAGTAAGCCTTTTATATTGAAGAAGTACAGTAGGGAAAAAAAAAAAAAAGATAATCTTTAGTGCAGAAAGCAGTTTACCTAGCCAATATCCTTCTGTGTTCATTTTGCTACTGTTGGATATAACTGTGTAAATAAGGAATGCCTTTCACAGCTGAGATTCTCCATTTTTTCCATCCATTTCCATGAAGTCAGTTCACAACATCATGACCGGTGCTTGTGTGAAGAAGTCCTCAGAGAGTTCTTTTTTATTTAACTATACTGAAATATTTTTCTTGCATGTTAAATACCCAAGGCCTAATAAAACCTATTTACCATCTGACATTTATCTCACTTGTGGGTTGTTTTTTTTTTGGTGGGAGGCCTTGACAGCCCAGAGGAATAGCTAGGATACCACAGATAAAACACAGATATTGATTTTTCACAAAGATGCATTTCTTCTAACTCTTTCCTAAGTACTTGAGTTTAATGTGTGTTAATTGAAAAACAGCACACATATAAAGTACAAACTAATTTTATTCTTTTACAGAATTCCTTCTTTTTACACTGATGTCATAATCATTCTGACTACACCAATATCTACTGAAAATCATCTGGATTTGTAATACTAAACACAAACACCCCTGAATCAGAAAACCTGAAGTAATAAAAATAAACTTTTCCAGATTCTTTTACAGTAAACAGGAACTACTGCTTTGAGGAACTCTTTGTGTAACTGTTTAGAGAATTTACTTTATAGACCTTAGATTATAATGTGTATATCAGTAGAGCTAGAAACTATTATGGTTTGAAAGACATCATGTCATGATGCTTTAAAAACCACTATTAATGAGATAGAAACATTAGAAGCAAAATAAAGCTTTATTGGGACTGAATCTGATTCAACAGGTTCAGTTTTCATCATGATGCACTTAACATGAAGCCAGAACAATAAAACGTCTGAAAGGAGGTTGTTTATCCCCCACATCTTCTCCCCAGTGTCAGCCCTGTCTCCCATAGTCCAGCTTGGAGCATTGGTTTAGTGAATTGATATGGAGGGGTCTGACAGGAGGCAGAGCCAGCACAAGGTAAACATCAGGAATGGATGGTGAAGAGCAAGGTGGATGTGAGAAACTGAACTCTTCCTTTTGGCTAGGGTGGCCATCCTCCCCTGTGATGCAGAACCCTCAGCTCCCTGATGCAATAACACCTCTCATGCACTACTACACCAGACCTGGGGATTGACAGCTTAGTTCTGCAGTAAAATCCCAAAGATTTCTGGATTTCAGTCTCAATGGGCCTTACAAAGAATTTGGTAACTTTACACTTCCTTATGGCTGGGGAAAATAAGACACAAAAAAGTTGATGGGGCAGAGCAGGAACCAGAACTCATGTCACCTTAAAGCTGGTCCTGTTCTCTGACTGCCAGACCAGAGAGAGGTTCAGATTGGGCAGGAAGAAAAATTTCTTCACTGAAAGCATTGTCAAGCACTGCAACAGGCTGCCCAAGGAAGTTGTGGAGTCATTATCCCTGCCAATGTTTAAAGGCACGCAGATGTGGCACTTAGGGGCAGGGCTTGGTGGCTGACTTGGCGGTGCTTGGTTGATGGTCGGACACAGGGACCAGGGTGTGCCATAATGCAGCTCTGCCATTACTGTGAAGAGAAAGAATGGTACAAGTGTGTTGTAAAGCTGAAGTCAGTGCGATGTTGATTTTCCAGTGCAGACCAAAGAACAAACATTCCCATCACCTGGAGGACTCCTCTCAAGTGAACAGTGGAAGGATTTCTTCACCACAGTCATTCCACCAGACACAGCTGATCATGTTTTAGGCCTATAGAAAAGCTTTTCATAGAAATTAACTCGGAAAACAGCAATCAGGAGGTAATTCTGTAACTGTTGACCTCTACAAAGGACACAGTTTTGAGCACTGAAAACACCCCTTGTTATTCCCTTAGGAGCAGGCAGAGTGGAGAACCCGAAAATTTCTCTTCTGCTAATATTTTCCTTACGCTGAGAAAATTGCACCATAAGAAGGAACATACAGCATGGGATTCTGGTAAATCCATCCTACCATAAAGTCCAAGCAAGTGGAAAGCCTAGTCCTTAATGTGAAGAGAAAAGGAATGATCTAGACCTTTGGAACATGATGGTTTGAATGCAAAACCATGTACAACTTGAAAACAAAATGTATGAAAGGAATAATTAAAGACATGGAGATAAATGGAAGATGGGATAAAAGGTTACCTAAAGTAGCATACCAGACTCAAAAGAGCTCTTGTTCTATGAGATTAAATTTTAAAAAAATAAATATAATATATCTTTCTTTGTAAAGATATAATCTTTCTTTGTAAAATTAATCTGGAATGAGTGGGGACTAATACAAGAATTGTAAGGTGCACCAGGAACCAAATAAAGACAGCCAGCAAGTGGGGAAGTACCTTGCCACAAAAATGTTGGCTTGCTAAATAAATTTTCTGATAACAGAAATTTGGAAAGCATTCTTATTAGGGAGGAGAATCTGAACAAACAGGAAGAACTAGATGACCTTAAGGAGTGAAGCAATGGAAATGGGATAATATTTAATGGTATCAAATGGCATGCTCTGTACCTAAGGATTTATAAAACAGATTTATGCAATAAACGAGGAGAACATCCATTCAAAATGTGAGGAGCACACCCTGAATGTGGTAACTATCCACAGGATCTGTTGCCAACACAGTGCAACTGTGACAAAGGTGGTGCAAACCTAAAACCTACCAAGGGCCATTTCTAATACAGTTAGGACAGTATCGGTGCTATTGCTAAAATCCTGGGAGATCATGATTGGGCTATGGTATACTGTCACAAGCCAAGTTTCCTCCACCACAGATTAGGCCTCTAAAAATAAAGTATTTTAGTATGAACAAGTTATCCAAGGCTGAACATAAATCCAGAAAGCCATTAATCTCAGCCAATAATAATGTCTAATACAAATCTAAAGCAGTGGCTTCTGAAAGTTTCTCTCATCTCTTCCTCACCTTTGAGTATAAGGGTGTGAACACCTCAGATGTGAAAAATGGGTGAGGTGAAACCAGGTCAGGAACAGAGGCTAATGAACACAGTCTGACCCTTTTCGCCAGGAACAAAAGATACAAATGGACTTGACAAAGTCTGAAAACGAAAAGATGTATAGTCATAGCCATAAGCGTTTACAGACATGGTGAAAAAGTTCTAGCAGGTTTTAAGATGAAGACCGGTGCCAAAGGAGACTAACAAAGAAAAAAAATATATTGAACAGGTTTATTCAGTCCCTTGGAGGTGCATTTAAACCTTGCTAGTTATCCACTCATTGTTTAATCACATCTATGCCTTACCAGCTCTTTAGAGATAGCCATTCAGTATTATAGACAACTTCATGACTTCATGGTACTTGCAGTATATTTATAGCGTACTCCTTCCTAAAGTAAAACACTGTGTATACAAAATTGTCCTAGACTGGCTTGTTCGTATTTGTCAGTGGCTGGAAACCACAGTGTTTGTCAGGTTTTTTTAAGTCATCTTTGTTTTGTCATTATCTTTCTTTGTCTCTACTCTAGACATAACTTGGCTAAGATTCTGGCTGAATTTAAGTATCAGTACCAAATAGTTGTGAAAAATACTGTTTAACACACCCTAAACAGACACATTGTCCATGACAATAAACATAAATCTTTGAAAAGATCCTGCAGAGTAGATGACAGAACTTCAGATAAAACTGTCCTGCTTGGTATAAGGTAATGCCATTATTATGAATTGTGCATCAGCACATATGTTTCTCAAATACTCTGTGTTTCTGTACATATGTTTCTCAAATACTCTATGTTTCTGCATTATTTTGCAACCTTGTGACCTAGTCTAGCATTAAATCATAAGAAGTTCAGCCTCTGAGTTTTATTCTTGCCTGTACAACACACGTACCATTACTGTTTCATAGATAGGAATAAGACATTTAAACTTCCATGCTATATATCTGCACAGCCACTTACATTTTGCCTCTTTCTTAAATATGACATCTAACATATGACATCAAGAATTATAAGATTCGTGTATCCTTTCAACACCTCATGATTTTTAGAAAGATTTAAAGGGGGAACTAGAAGATTTGTTTATGATCACACCGTTCCCTACCTCTGAACACAGAACTGTCCTTTGGCCAAGGGACTGGGACAGAATCACTGTCAGAATCCTGAACTTCTTTCTTACTAACACAAGCTGAGATAAAAAACCAAGGGTAAAGCCTTCTTTATAGGTATACAGCAGAGTCCTTTTGAAGACCCCAGTGAGATGGAAAATTCCCAGAAAACAGACAATGTATTTGTGGTGGTAACTTCAATATTCTGCCTGAGAGTGCCCATGTGCTGTCATGCCTCCCTGGAATGGCTGACCCATAAAAAGTCTGCCAACCAGGTACAACTGGGGAACAGTGGACCTATTGCTTGACTTCAGCAGTAACAATCTGCAAGGAATTTATTCTGGATTTTGTTAGAAAATCAAGCATATGTGATTGCAATGTCAGGCCCCCCGATAACCCCACTGAAAAACTTCAGCCAAACCTGGAAGAGCTTCAAAAACAAATTAAGTTCCCGTAAGTCTGCAGGGGAGTGGTGGTGAGACAGAGGAGGGAGAGCCCCAAGGTTGTCCCTCTGGAAGAGGAAGGGCAGAATGGCACTGCAGGGAAGCAGCAGCATTTGGTACCATTTGCTGGGGAACAGCAGGCTCTCGATAGGTATTCTGGCTTGCAAATTCCAGCTCCATCTTTTACTCTTGGAGGCCAAACTCAGGCTTGCTTTGAAAAGAAGCACAAAACCAGTCAGCCACTGGAGAGGTCTGCTTAGCTGGAATCCCTACAGAAAGCTCCACCCCAAGCACAGCAAGCGCCAGCACCACCAGCACGGCCCATTTTTCCACCTTGTCAGCAGCAGAGGAAGAGCAGACAGTGGCCTCCCTCTCTTAGCATTGTTCTTTGGTATGGCCACCCAACTGGATAACAGCAGGAGAAACACCCAGTTAATATGAATGCTGCTTTCCTTTTCTTTAAAAGAAACAGAATTCATATCCTGATGATGTGTCCCCTTAAGAGATAACTCTCACTACAACTGTGAAGATTGTCGTTTCTTCCAAAACTGACTTCAAATGCTACAAGATATACCTGTGATAAAATTTCAGTTACGGCACTCATGGAAGACTTCTGCAGAATTCTCTAACAAAAAAACCAAGGTCTAAATTCCAGTATATATAAATAAATAAGTAAGTAAAGAAGGTAAATATTTCTGTACTTCTGTTTTTAATGAACTATAACTCATCTTCCCTCTTTTGTGAAAGGCTATGAGGCAGCTGAAATGGAAAAGTTTAGCATCAGTTTTCAGAGACTGGGGTACAAGATTTTTGCTTGATCAAGGTAACCCTGTTTTACAGTGTCACCTGTGAATGAGCAGATTCCAAGGAATGTTTGAAAGAAGGATCCTTAATTCCTTTTCCAGTATAACATGACCAGCTCTTGGATGCTTGTGGGTGTGTTTAAATTAAGCAGAGTTCTCCAGAACTGCAAAAAAAGGGAACGCTTCTGTGTCAGCTGTATTCCCGTATGATCACACTCTCCATGGAAGGAGGGAAAAAGTTTTATTATTTTGTGCAAATATCTTTCTGTGGAAACTAAATATAAATGGTTTAGCAGACTGAAATTGCTGTGAAGACTTCCAGTTCAGAGCAAACTCCTGAAATTTATTACAAATACCAAAGGCCAAAGGGGGGATGAACTGTACTTCAGAGGTGGAAGAAAAGAATCTCCCGAAAAAAGGCCACAATCAACATGTCATCCAGGCAAATTAATACTTCTACTCCTAGACAGAGATTTTCTTATTTTTTTTTTAAAGGAGGGGGAAGGGGTGCTATTTTGAGTTATAGGGATACTTCAGAATTCAGGGCCTAATTGCACTTCAGCCATGCAAGCTTGTTTTAGATATTGCTTCTTTCAAGTATTTCAGACCTTCCTTCCTTGAAAGTTCACATCTTCATAATAACATCTAGTAATACTTCATAAAGTACGTGAGAATCAACTGAGGTAGAAGTCCAGACTGCAAACACTGAGATTAAGACCATTAACCAGAAAAAAAAAAAACCAACCAACAAAACATAAAGCATGTTCTGCTCCCAAACAAAACAACAGTGATCCTTCTTACTTCCTGATTTTCTAATTAAAGATAACTGGGGGTGAACAACCAACGATGTTTATACCTGCACATTGGATGATGCCCTCCGGGCAAAGGCCTGGCACCTTTCCTCAGGTGCCACTTTCCTGGACCCATGTCAGACACTTGAAGTAAACAAGGAAACCCTTGGGGAGAGGCAGCACGGGGCAAGGACGGGGCTGGTGCTGACACGCTGGCTCTGCACCTGCCTCGTGCCCCGGCACCTCTCTCGCTCCCTGCCCTTTGCACACCCAGGTGTGACAGGCTGGGGTGTTTCTCTGAACACGTTGTATCGCTAGCTCTGCAGACAGAGGGGTTTCCTGCCCTGTGTTTGCACAGCGCATAGGAGGCTGGCTCTGAGTTTCTGTAGGGCTGCTGAAATAAAAACTTAAAAACAGCAAGTAGCGATGGAACTGAAGACACTCATCTGGTGCATTTACCCTCCAGGTCTGGCAATGTGGAAAGTTCACTGTGTTACAAAGGAGTTCCTTGAGTGTCACAGGTTCTTGCTCTGATAAATTAGTGTCTAATCCTAAAGGTGGCTCATTGGTTTTCAGTATTAGGCCCTTAATCTCCTTCCCTAGCTCAGGAATCTTCTCACCCTGCACCCAGAGAGATCATCAGTCATTCCTTTGCCCAGAGTTACCAAACAACATCCAATTTTTTAGTAAAGATGTCAAAGTGTCTGTCTAAACATCTTCTGGTTTTGGCCTGAAACTGATATGGGTTGAAAGTCTCCAGCTCTTCCCTAAATCCTGACAGTTAGCTAACAACAAATAAAAAACAGTCCAGTGATTTACTATGTCGATCCCACATTGTTGTGCTCTGTGTTTCTTTAAGAAAGGTGCGAGTATATGTGTAAGAGTCTTGAAATACAGTGGTTGCCATGGCAATTATCTGTGTTTAGAGAGTGGAGGGGAGTAAAGTTCCATGTAAGTGGTCAGAGTAGAGTGCAAGTTAAACATGCCTCTTTGCAGGTCTAAATTATGTACTTTTCTCTCCACGCCCCATCCCCCTTCCAAATATTTGTGAAAATATGTGTAGATTGTCTGATGAGCTCCAAACTATTCTTGCAACAATGCCAGATTTTTTTCTCCCCCTTGATATTTCCACTTGCCTGTAAACCCTGTGAGAGTAAAGCACAACACCGCAGAATTGCCCAGCCGTGCTCCCATCCAGGAGTTTCTTATCTGGTTCATTTCTCCTTAATGGGACTGAGTGCATTACTTTTACAAAACTAACAGATCAAAAATACAGGTATAGCTAAATGGCTGTAAATTTAATTGGAAGAGAATGTTATATAAGTATAAATCATCAGGACAAATATCCCTTAGCATTTATACTGTGCATTACATTTTCTAATTACTCCATGGATTTGTTGCTTTAGAACAAATATGCATTGTGCCTGGAGCTGGAACATCTATTCTCCATAAATCTTTGTCCTCATGTTCTCTCTTATTTTCATTTATCAACCTAGATTTTTCCCCATTTCCTTACCTACATGATAAGGGTGTGATTCCCAGCCTCCACGTGCTGGCATGCACCTTGTGTAGTTATTTGCCGGGTATTCCACACTCAAGGTTGGCTCTAAGACCTTTTGAAGAGCTCTTTAGCTTTCACATAGGAATATTCTAATGCTTAGGGGCAATGATCACAACAGAAATTGTACAGGTGATGGTTGCCTGCTCTGATTTTACAAGGGCAGCATTCACCTCAGACTCCACAAAATGGATGGCGATTTTCAAAATATTCAGGTGAGACTCCATTCTGGCCACCTCCTGAATGCCACTCCTAGCAAAAATGCTCTGTGATGGTAAAAACACTAGAATACATACCTTGCAGTAGACCTGTAAGGAGCAATGGTTACACTAGGAATGAGCCAGTATTTAATGCTGATTTAGAAATCGCATACAGCTCTGATGTGCTCCCCTTGAATATAGAGCGAATTCAGCAAAGGAATTGACACCATGACAGTTTGACACAGCTGCTCTTTAAAATGTGTTGCTAGGGGCTTCTCTAAATATTAATGGGTAGATTGCAAGAAGGAAATATGTGATTAGGTACTTTTGAAACACTGGATCCTGAGGCTCTGCTGGTTTCCAAGCAGCTGTTAGTAAAGGAGCCATGGGCTCCAGCAGCTCTGAGCTAAGGAAAGGGAGGTGTATTTACTGCTAGATCCAGTAGTGCCATGTTGGATAACACTGAAGGCACTTCATCCTGCAGTTTCCATCCTTTACCAGTGTTTTGAAAGTTGTAATAATCTTCCTCTGCAAAAGAATGGTGGGTTATTTTATGGTTTTTTAAGAGGTGTCAGGACTAAGCTTTATGAAAGAATCAGAAATTATTTGGTCCTGGCCTCACTGTGTTTAGTCCCATTTTACATGAGGCAGTTGGTGATATTGATAAACATTTCAGGTGATGAAAAAAGGAAAACTAAAATTTACCAAAATATGATCACAGTTATAATATGTGTGACCAGCATGATGCCTCCATGGCGAGGGGTTTTACACCCCATTCTGGTAGGCAACACAGGAAGGGAGGCATTTTAGGAGGGGTCTAGGCAAGGAAAGAGTGGCGAGCAGTTGGAGAACAGATGTGGGAAAGGTCTTTCATGATTATGGGTGTACTACTATCTGTGGAGTAAATATGCTGTACTGGTAAATTGTGTCCTTTGCCACTGTGTGAGGGATTGCATTTCCAGACCCTGAGGAATGGCACATCACGAGCATCACAGCAGCACTCCCTCACAAAGAAAGTGCTGCACCAGTGAGAGATTCCCTCTGAGCTAAACCAAGCCAGTAATACAGCCTATCAATTAAAATGCTCTCCCAAAACCACCACCTCAGAGAAATCCCATTTTACAGCTAGGCAATGCACTCTCTTCCCTACTGTCTGATTTACTGTCCAGCTATTGCTCTTCAGATTACTCTCTTTATATATCTAGCTGATTCAGTGAGCATGGGAGCATGATGCAGACTCACTGGACAGTCTGACGAGGCTGGGTGGCAATGCTAGAGTATCTCAGAGTGCATTAGTTGCTTCCCAGGGTCAATAAGGACCCTACCCCATAGATCCTGCTGCCTAGTGATTCTATAATTACAGTAACATTTCTGAAAGCTTAGCAATAAATAGAATTTTCCATGAGGCTAGTTCTGTTTCAAGAAACAATCACTTGCATATGCAGGGTATGACTACTTCTCCATCAGCTGCAGCCACGTCATCTCCTCCACCTTGTCCCCGCAGCAGCACGCAGCCAGCAGCCGCAAGTTTGTCTGTGCTTTAACCCACTTTCTGAGGGCACAGGTTAAGTCTGTATTGTTCTGCTCATGTATATGCACAGGGTCTGAAAACACTCAAAGACAAAAGAAGATGGGTAGAAAAAGACAGAGGGGCAGAGAATAAAATCAGAAAACTATGTTGGTTACCAGGCAGTCTCCCCATTTCCTGGGGGTACTACCTCAGGCTTACCAAATAGGTTTCAATGAGGCAGGTTAGAAATGCAGAAGGTGTCTTGGAGAGGGAAAAAGTCCATCTCATCTCAAAAGTATTCTGCACCTCGATACAATTCAGTGAAAACTGTCCTCTCAGACTCAGGAAGGAAGGTTTATGAGACTCCAATGACTGTGTTAGCACCAGGACATGTGTGGTCTGGCCTCCTCCACCACATGCCACCTGGGAATCCTAACTCGCCACGCTTGCCAGGACTGTGGGTCAGTTTTAACTTTAGTTTACCTTCACACTTTCACACACTTTCACAGCACACCCAGGCCAGGGATCAGCCTTCCTGTGGGCTCTGTGCTGGTAGTTAAAAGCCTGCTGGATAGACCCAGTAGGGTCCTTGCCCATGGGGGAGCCTCAGGAGCATGATTTACAGGCGGCTCAGCCCTCCCTACCACACCAGACATTAAACTATGCACAGCCTGAGTTTTGGCCCATTTACTGTTCTTTCTGAGACCTCAATATTGTTTTAGCTTTATGGAAAGTATTAGCTATTACAAAATAACCTGTAGATAAGATCACAACATAAAGAATCTCACATTATTTCATTAACTATCAGTTTTATAAATCATGAGCATTTTGGCCCAATCTCGAAAAATACCTACAATATGTTCTGCAAACATTTGCAGCCTTACACAATAGCTTCTCTTTTTTCCCAAGACTCTTCATGCCTCCAAAGTGGTTTGCTGGATTGGGCCCCAGACACTTGGGTACTCTGTAGTTCATTCGCATGCTATAATGAGGTAGTTTGTACTAGATTTTCAATTTAGTTGTAGAGCTTGGTTCACTTCAGTAAACTTTCTTCATGAAGTAGGAAATATAAAGCTGGAAGCATTACAATACCATAACCATGAAACATGGGCTTCCTGAATTCCAGTCTACTTTAAAAAAGAAGTAGTGTCTGTCATTTGTAAATTTTAAAATAAGTTAAGTGCATGGAGGAAGGTATTAAAGAGAAAACACCTTAAAAACAAGTGGGGAAACTCAGTCTTTTTCATTTTGTGAAGAGTGTGACAGCATATGGTAGATAGTGGGTGGTTGTTCTAAACATAACATGTATGTGTCCAACCTAAAATGTTTTATTGGTTCCTACTTATGAAAGCAGCAGCTAAAAATGACTGATGACTGTTCTTTCTATATCAGCAGCATGTAAAGGCCCAAGGGAAAGAAAAATCAGTCTTTAAATGCATAAACATCTTTAAACAGCCATAATACTCCATCATACTGTTTTTTCTAAGGTACCCCAAGTTTAATGTTTCCTCTTTGAGAAACTGTAAGACTACAGTTTTCTTAGCTATTACTATTATTTTTGGATAATCCTATAATATGTCCAGAAAAAAGGGGAGTAGTCTTCCCTTGTCCCAGAGTTACTGTAGCTCTCATCAGGTCAGTATCTTTTGAGAGTACAGGTATCTAGTACTATATATCCAGGTTAGTTTAATACCAGGGAAAATACTAGTCACAACCAGGAGTTTCTCCTACTATAGGAGAAAACAGTTTTATCCCCATCATCATTGCAACTGAGTACCTTATAAATGTGAAAGTTGAGCAGGAAGCAAAATCTCCCCATTGTCCCTCCTTTTCTCCCTCTGAGACTTATTGTCATGGAAAGAATTGAGGAAGAACCTGGGGAATCTTACACTATGCTCCGGTTAAGTCCAGTTTGTTACTAACCTGTCCTCCTGTGGCAGACACTCCTGCGTCTGAGGCCAGCTGCCAAGCATGCTCCCTCTTCCTCCCACACAGGTTTCATCCTTGTGGTCAGCTGTTTCTTGGAAGCTGGGGAGCATAATTGATATTGCAACTATCACGCTGTG
The DNA here is from genome assembly GCA_013397895.1 of Origma solitaria. Classification (NCBI taxonomy): domain Eukaryota; kingdom Metazoa; phylum Chordata; class Aves; order Passeriformes; family Acanthizidae; genus Origma; species Origma solitaria. The sequence goes on along the minus strand of VZRL01001641.1, from coordinate 226,816 downwards.
CGCAGAATGAGCTTACACAACTTTGCGAACATGCTTTTCTTGCCCTCTCCACCCACCTTTCTCTAAAGCTATGTATTTGTTGGTAAAAGCAGGATCCAGGTGTCTGTTCTATGGGTGGAGCTCAGGTGCTTCTGCAGACGTGTGTCCTAATCCCACTCCGGGGATCAGACTGCGCCCCAGTGACTATCCCCTGTGAGTGACCTCATTTCAGTGGCACAAAGGGCCCTATCCTTGCACCCTGCTCTTACAGCGACATTGGCATGACTGCCTGTGAGCAGCCTCTCAGCTCAAAGGCTCTCAGCAGGTATCCAGCTTGCTGGAAAAGCAGGGAAGAAATTGCACACATACCTTCTGAACCTGTGTCATCTCTGAATTTCGCCTCCCCTGTGGCTGAGTTCACCTGGTTACTTGGGTTTCAGAAAGCCAAGTCTGCCCCAGCGAGCGTGGGACAATCGCCCAAAGTGCTGGCTGTGAAATCGATGAAGCACATTCTGTGACTTTGTCCCAAAACAGAGCAGCAAGTTTAGGACGAACAGGAGTTTTGGAACAAATTCAAAACTGTCTGTTTGGGGTTTGTGGCTGATTTTGTAGGATGTTCTTTTGGTTGGCTGGGTGGGTTTGGGTTTTTTGGCTGTTTTTCATCAATATGACACAACTCCAAGCCTTTTCAATGACAGGACTGCAGAGCCATTCATCAGACAGTGCCTCACCCTCAGTAGGACTAGCCTGAGAGCTGCACCAAAGGATTCTATGGAAAAATACTGCTTTGTGTTTGCACAGTCTTACCCCTGAGAAAGGAGAAAACTCACCCAGCCTGCTGTAGTTATGACTTTTATCAGAATTAGAGCATGAGAAAATCATTTGTGTCTATCCTAACGTGATTCATCCAAGTTTGGAAAAGGAAACATTGCTGAGACACGATATCTTTTATTGGCTATTCTTCTGAGAACCTCAAATCTTCTTATTCATAACCTAACATCTCCAGCCCCGCATGTGGAATTTTTATTAAAACATTTTTTTTAATTAAAAGTTGGTCTGACAAAACCTTCAGATAGCTTGGGTTTTATGATTTCCGAAAAATTCTGATTTCATTATTTGTAGTGTATATAACCTCGAATGCTTGTGTATGCTGCTTAAAATGCCTATAAAATTCTTGCTCCAAAAGATGCTAATCTATGTAATACAAAAATCTCTGAGTGAAGGCATGCTGATTATTGTGAGGGAAAAGCAAAAGGAAAACAGTCACAACAAAGACAAGTGTGGAAATTTGGTTGCAATAACATGATGTGATCCCTGGTAATATGCACATCATTTTAAGTCCTTAAGGTTAGTTTTATATAGCACCTTTCAATTATTTTACTAATGACAAATGTGTTTACATGAGGGATATCTACAGAGCTACTTGGAAAACTTTACATAACATTGCAGTACACTGGGGAGATAAATCCTGAATATACAGGGCCAGCATTATCCCTGCTTATTGCAGAAACTGGGAAATGAAATCATGATGTAGAAGGAAATATCAGGTCACAGAACACCTCAAAAGACTAAGAAGAAAAGAAAGGTTTTCAAAGAGTATTCATCTTCTTGGAAACTAATTCCCAAGTTATATAATAATCAGTGATAGTTTAAAAAATCTTCTTTTTATAAAATTCACTATATTAGGCCCTTGGTAGTTCAATTATGAAAACAAACAGAATCCAGCTCACCTTATTATAACTCAGAGTGGTTAAGGACAAAATTTCCAATAGGGTTTCAAAGCTGATTTTTTGAGAGTATCTATACTTCTGGCAAAGAGTTTGCTCCAGTGCTTTTCTTTAGTGGGATTAAAGGAGTTCTTCTATGTTAAAAGTTCTAAATTTTTATGGATATCGAAATTAAAGTCATACTTTATTAAATCACTGTAATTTAGTAAATGGAATTAAATATGGTTTAAATTAAATGGTTTGGAAGGAAAATCTGTGTAACCACTGTCAAACAACATATCTTCAAAAGTTAAATTGCTGTTTTAATATACAATTCTTTGCATGTCTTATATGAATTGTCCAGTTTTGCTGTATTAAAATACCAAAAAAAGCATAGAAAGTTTTTATATGGAAAGTATTCTCTTTCTTTGCTTTAAAAGCATTTTTCTCTAGCTAGTTCAAATACTAATTCAAACTGCATAAAACAGAGAGAAAATCAGTGAACGTCTGCAAACAGGGAAGAACTTCACAGGTGATATTTATTGGATGTCCTTAATACAGGACAATTACATATTTTCAATGGAAAAGATGACCAGTCAGCTTAAATTGCCCAACTGAGCGAATGGAGTCAGCTTCTCTTGAACCAGAAAAAGTGGATGAGGCCTGACATAGATGTTTGTTTTCTTTTAACAGGTTTCTCCAGGATCTAACCATGATTTATTTAAAGTGGGAGTGCTGGCACAGTAACAATGAGAGAAATATCATTTCATAGTATTATTGAATGGACTCCACCAATAACACTGGGAGAAACAATTTAATACAACAGGCATCTAAAAGCTAGTGATAACAAAGCATGCACCAAATCACAAATTTGAAGATTATTTAATGATAAACTGCATGAAGAAAATTAAAATGTGTTGTATTTCTTCCGCCTGGTTTCTGCTGAGGCATCTGCTGTAGTGCCATACAGGAGATGCTACGTGGATGGGGATGAGATGGGAAGAGAACAGGCTCATGGACGTGCAGTGGATTATGCAGGTCAAGGAAGCTGCAGACCCAAGGAAATCAAGGAGCAAGACCTGTTTTTGGGAAACATCTCTGTGCAGCAGTGCCAAGGATGCCTTCAACACAGAAAGGAAGAGCACGTTAGGGAGGTTCGCTACTGGCACGGTACTGGGAGGCATCTCACGTGTGTAGGAGACAACTTCTCCTTAAGTAGGCAGGGACCACTCAGAAATTCTTGCCTCCAGCTGTGAGAAACATGGACAGCAGCATTTATAGAGCCTATTGCGGCAGGGTCAGTGGCTCAGCACTTCCAGTGTATGGCTAACTGCTGCCACAGAGATGAGCTACCTCCTGTTTGTGCTTCTTTTAGCTTTTCTCCTGCTTGTGCTCTTCTTGTGATAGGTTTTGTCTATCACAGCACCAATCCTCCCTCTCTTCTTTACAACCTGTTTGGTGGAAGAGCTCTCAGACATAACTGATGGGCACTTAGAGGAGTGTTTGTGTCAGTACTTCCCAAGCCCTCTCCTTTATCAGGTACTCAGAGTTAAGCACATGCTTAAATATTTTACTGGATCCAGGCCCATTCTCACACACATAAACCAGACAGGGACAACTAGAAGTGGTCAAGAAATGATGGGACAGTGCTCACCAGGAAAGCATGTGAATTGCCGTTAAACAGGCAATAAATTGCAAGAATTCAAAAAATATCAATGCCATAATCCAGCTGTTAAGTGACCAGGTTCCCAGTGTGCACACACTTCCAAGAAAAATTAAAATATGGACATGAGGCAAGCAGTTGCCTAGCGGACTGCTGAGTGCACAGGATTTATGTCTGAGTAGTTAGTATTATATTACACTTACAAAGTAGTATCCAAATATCAGCAGCTGTGTCTTGTATCCAGTATTTCCCTTCTCCCCCAAATATAAACCTTCTTCACCTTTTTAATTAGAAAAGCTGTTTATTGACTCTGACATGGAAACATTTTACATGTTGTTGTCCAAAAATGCCCTTATTAAATAAGCAGGAAAATATGTTTGGTGGTAAATAGCAATGACCTTTAAAACAATGTCAAGCCCACACACCCCATGATTTGTGCGTAGGTATGTGTTCCTTTAAATTGTTGTAGATTACCAGTAACGTGACATAGAAAGCTGCTATGGAAAGTATCTTTGGTTAAAGAACTGTAGGGTAAATAAACAAGTAAAAGTTAAAGTGCATAGCCAACTTACCTAGTAAACTGCTAAATTCAAACCTGTTCGTGGAAGGATTGATTTTATATTCACATCAAGATGTATAAAAATCAATTTTTTTAATCATGAAAAATATTTACAGCAGTTAACTGAGGTCAGGACATCTCTTATTTTCTTGGCTGACTCATCCATCACTTGTGCAGCAGCCTTCTCATGCATAACAGAGGAGCACTGGTGTCACGCAAGGAGAGAAGTGGCACTGAGAAATGCAGGGAGAAAGGCTGATTTCACCTGCATAAAATAATGTCATTTTTCAGAAAACATCTACAGAAGAAAACCCAATTAGGCTAGAGTGCACCCTGGCCTTCCCCCAGGCCATTCCAGCAAAATGCAGAGGTTGTGTTGTGTTATTCCAGGAAATCAGTAAAGATTTTTCATGTTATTATTTTTGTTGACGCCATTTGTTTCAGTTTCATTTTGTATTTAGAGAGGAGGGAGAAGAGACAGAGAAGGATGAGCAGGGAAAGTTGTCTTTAGGGCAAAACACTTACTTTGAGTGGTAAATTATTTGAAAAGTATTGTGAACATTTTCTAAGAAATCTCTGCAAGGTGCTTCAATATGGATGCAAATAACACTGTGCAAGAGACCCTGAATCTCGTGTCCCACATTTACCAGACCCTTTTATAAGGAAGGGCGTGCCAGGGTGTGCAGGAACACGCAGACAGACTTCGAGCTCAGTGCAAGCATGACGCAACAGCTAAATGTTTTACAGGATACTTGTGCCACAGGAACTGCACAGGCAGGGCAAGGCTTGATAGGAAGAGCTAGCAAGGTATAAATAAATATGTTTGTAAGTGTGAGAAATCTGTGGAGAGAAGGGCGGCAGGACTCTCTTAAGGGATGGACCAGAGGGCAGTGTAGGTATGTAAAGGCAGCCCTTCTCAAGTATTTACCCACAGATTCGGTAGAGAATTTTTCAACTGAGCAATTCTTTACTGGGAAAGAAGGATTCAAGAAAATCACTGTTTTACACAGAAACCTACCTGTTCTTATTAAACTTTACTCAGGAACAGGCCCTGAAGCACTAGATGAAATCTAGGGATAGAGATAGGGAAAGAGCTCTTGGAACATGTTGGTATTCAAAGCATCCAGTTAGCAGGGAAAAAAAAGGGGTTGACTCAGTCTAGATCAGAAGTCTGAGCACGAGTTTTCCTCCTCATGAGTGAGTCCAGTGACAACTATGAGATCCAGGACAGCTCATTTTCTGTGCTTTTCCCATGAAAAGCAGTAATATATCTTGAGGATATGTCAAACTGGAACTTCTTTTTAATCTCAGAGCTTCACAGGATAAGAAGACCATTTCTCAGCAAAGTTATCCAATCTCTGGTAGTTTTCACACTGCAGTGTAAGCATCTCTTTGACCAGGCACCCAAAAGCCACAAACAGCCATTCCCATGAGAGGGCATGCTATTTGGGGACATGCAGACCCTCCTAAGGTGGGTGTCCCCAGGTCCCCACTATTCTCCAGGTGCACACATAGTGGCAGCAAATTTTCTGACAGCTCTACTTGGTCATAAGAGGCCAAGGAAGGTAGAGTTTTAAGCTGTAGGCTGCATCTCAGCAGAGAGGACAGGAGAGCTGCTTGTACTAACTCTGAGACAAAACAAAATCCCTCTAACTTTCCCAAACTAAGGAGGAAGTTTGGAGGTGTGGATTCTTGGTTCTACAAATTACCTACATTTTCTGACAGTTTTATGCAGTTTGAATTAGTATTTGAACTAGCTAGAGAAAAATGCTTTTAAAGCAAAGAAAGAGAATACTTTCCATATAAAAACTTTCTATGCTTTTTTTGGTATTTTAATACAGCAAAACTGGACAATTCATATAAGACATGCAAAGAATTGTATATTAAAACAGCAGTTTTACTTTTGAAGAAATGTTGTTTGATAATGGTTACACAGATTTTCCTTCCAAACCATTTAATTTAAACCATATTTAATTCCATTTACTAAATTACAGTGATTTAATAAAGTATGACTTTAATTTCAATAACCATCTCTGCTCATCAATCTCATCTGCTCTTGGTGAGCCTCATGAACTACACGCAGATGCAGATGAGATGAGCAGAAACAAGAGACAGGCATGTGCTATGCCTGTCTCCTCCTGCCAAATGTCTGCTCCAGTGGGAAACACCAGCTCAGGAAGGAGCAGAGAGGTAGGAACAAAGTCCAGGAGCAAAGGACATTCCCTTCAATGTACAGCTCATGGGAAATGCAGCAACAATCCAGGAATAAAGACTGAACCTTAACCTCTTCAACAGCACAAGCTGTGAACAGTGACACATGGAGGACAGTCCATCCTGCTGTGTCTCTGTGGCTGTTATTCCTTCAGTTACCTGAAATGAATTTTAAGCAGTCCCACGGGCAGATCGTCACGGTCTTCAGTCGATAAATAGAAAAGGCAGAGAGAGACTTGGAACACTGAAAACCAACTGGACTGAAATTTTTCATTTTTTCCCTGCCCAGACATCTTTTTCTTCATCATGTTTCTTTTCTCAGTCATCCCAGAGATCCTGAACAACCCAACCATGTACCCATACGACCTCTGTTGCCATTGCTCAGGACTTTGCTTCTTTTGAATCACATCCTGCCACCAACACTGACTTCCAAATGCCCCTGTCTTGGTCATTCTTTTCAAGCTCCATTTCCCAGCAGAACAGCCCACCCCAGCCACTGAATGCCATTGCTTTTCTTCTTGAAAAACAGCCTCCTGTGCAAGTACTTCCTGTCTTAGTTTCTTTTCCCTTGCTGCTTCCACATCTAAATTTTTTGCCTTTTTGCCTCTGCCTCTGCTAAATTACACAGTCTACTGAGAACAAGACCTCATTTTATTTGCTTTATAAAATGTCCACATTCATGGTTGGAGATGTATAAATAATTAATACATGCCTTAATCTAAAGATTATGAAGAAGAAGGTGGTGATTGCTGCAGAAAAATTAATGTGAAAAAAATAACTCAACCAGACCATAATTTTCTCTGGCGACCTATGAAAGAATTAACCCAAAGGAGGCCCCCTTAAGTACTTTTGCAGATATTCCAATGAATTCCAGGTATGGCTTTACTTTGCATTCTGCATTTTCCATTCTTCCAAGATATATCTGCCTGTCTGACATGCACACATACGCATCCTTGCCTGTTCCTCTGTGGATAGTTTCTCCATGCCATTTCATGCTGCATCAACTGTTAAATAGTACAATTCTTTCACAGTGCAGGCAGGGTAGCTAAAGAGCTCTTGCAGAGATCTGAAGTTGTAGAGCATATAGCTCTTGAAACAAGGACTGTGAGCTGCAAACTGAATGAAGAAACACTTGCTGGTCCTAAGTTTCTTATTTTCTAAATGTTTCCTCAACCCTGGAGCTCAGTTCCTGCTGGGAGGTAGGATGGGCAGATCAACACAGGCAGGGTCTGTCAGCAAGTGGCACAGACCTCTCCAGAATAATTTGGTCAGCCCAGCGTTCTGCTCAAGTAAATGAATTTTGGAGAGAGACAGGACTCGTTAACAATGAGTAGCCTGGTGCCAGCCAAGTAGCCAGTGTGCTTCCCAGATCCCAAACTTGGTATTTCTGTACCTACCAGCTTACTTGGATTCAGCTCGGATCTGCTGGACACTTAGGAGACTTGAGGAGCCTCAAGCGGGTGGGAGCTGTGTGAGTATCAGAGAGCAGAGATGTTTTGCCCCCAACCATCAGAAGTTCCAAGAACTCCCAGCATGACTGTTCAGTGACCACAGACAGCAGCAGAAGTCTCAGCCTTGCTTTTTTTCCTGGGCTCAACCCAGTGTTTCTTCTGTAAACCTTCCATTTTCTTTGTCCTTTCCTCCAAGAAGCTGCAAGAGCAGAGGCTGGCTGGGCTGAGGGGACTGAAGAGAGAGGGGACCCAGAAAGGAAGCACCTACAGCTGTGGCAGTCGAATCCAGCCAGTCCAACACAGCTGGGAGGGGAAAGGTCCCTTGTCACACTTTAGTCTTTCCAGCAATGCCTTACAGGGAAAAAGTAATTTTATAATGGCTGGAGCTTTTTGATGCCAAAGAAGAATGAAGGAAAGTTACTCAAAAGCCAAGATCAGGCTTGCATCATGGTAAGAGCAGCTGAGTAGAGCTTGTATACCTTCCACCCATGGTAAAACCTTCACACTGAGCAGGACAGGAGTCTGGGCCCTCAAGGCTGGCAAAAGGGCACATACAAGCCTGAGGTGTTATGCTTAGGATGGGATGTCAGTCCTGGAAAGGGCTGTAGGGTGGGAGCTTGGGGAGAGGGTATGCAGCTGGATCAAGTACCTGAGTGAGAGGCAGCTGTGCCTTGCCTCATGACCATTACACAAAGCATGAAGACAGGAGAGGACAGGTAAAGCTGGCACAGAGAAGGGCGAAGTCTGGAGGGTTTCCAGGCAGCCCAGCAAGCCCTTGCATCCGTTTTCCTCTGGGTCCCTACATGAGGACATCATTGCCAATTCCTGCTTTCCTTCTGTTGATGACCGCATATGTCTGGTGGAACAGTCAAACATGAAATTAGATACAGTCAGAGAGCTCAGAGAATAATGGGGACTGGGGTCTACTTCCCCAAATCTGCCCCTTTCCTGCCTTGTGTGAGGATGTCCAGAAGCGCAGAGACCTCACAGCGATATTTCTGTGAACCCTTATTTAACCAGGTGCCTGGCAACTCACCAGCTCCCTTCTACCCCTTTGAGTGCCTCATTGCTCCAATGTCACAACTTGCTTTCTTTCTCTAACAGGATTTCGGTCTTCCTTCCGCATCTTTCTGGAACTTTCCTCTGATGTCACAAAATCACCTTCAGTATTTTGAATACAATAAATCACCTAAGTCTGCTGACTCCACTTTTTGCAAAAGACATTCAACTACTTTTGTCTGAAGTGGGAGCTGAGGATATTCAGGGCTTTGCAAGACCAAACCTTAAAAGCAGGCTTAATGGTAGCACCTGAAGCCCAGCTTTCTCCTTTGCTTTACATCAAGTGATGATTACCATTTGTTCTCTTTTCTACAAATTTTCAAATCTTCATCAAAGATATTGATTTCCTTCTGGTGTAATCTACCCCATTCTATTTATCAGCCTATTAAAAAAAGATTGGTACAGTAATTTCTTGTATGGATTAGGTGTTTCAGATACTGCTTTTCTATTTTGCTGATTTCTGTGCTCACCTGCAAGCTTGCCTTGATCCTTTTCTCTGCTTGGCTCCCGCACATAAAAAGGGAGACTCAATTGCCCAAACGCACATTCCTCAGTAACAGTTTACATTAATGTCTCTCTGCTTACCCCGTAATTGCAGTGTAGGTGCTCTGGTCCCTTGCATTCATGTACATGAAAGTAGAGGTATCTCATGTGTACCTCTTTTATCTATCACAGCCCCAAGAAAACAGAGACACTTTGAAGTACACATTTGGAAAGTGCACAACCAAACTGTTCATAAATATGCCATTTTATCACTTCATGGGTGAAAAAAGCTGTCTCGGTCTTGAGAAATGTTTGGTGAACAGGAGATTCTGTGTTACTGCTTTTCAAGATCCAGAAGACAGATGAGGCTGTGAAGATTGTTCTTACGTATAATTTTTGGCCTTTTGGTTCACAATCAATGCCAGTGTTTGGGATACAAAAGAGTCACCAGCAGTAAATAACTGTTTCTGATCACACAATTAAGTTCTCATGACTACACAATAACTGAACCGTGTTGCAGTTTCAATTAACGTGATGGTCTCTGTCTCCAGTCCAAATATGTTGTCTAAGTCGTGGTGCATTAGGTTAACTAAATTGAATAAATAGATAATGGCATTAAATAACTGCTAGGGTGAATAAAATGTCTTTTAAATTAAATGAGAGGATCAATGCTCCCTATGTGCTTGGCTATGCTGTGCATTGTAGCATGCCAATAGAACAGTTTAGGATAGAAAAGTTCAACCCTGCAATGTGCTACATGATCTGGATGTTCTCCAGACAAACCGTAAGTGCAGTCTTGAATTCAACTAAATTAATAAGCTCCAAAAAAAATACAGATATGTGTGCAGTCTTAGGGATGAAGACCGTGGTTCCCACAACATTGCAGGATCCAGCTCTTGACAATGAGAATTTCAATATTGCAGCAAAAAGCCCCTCCGGCTAACATCATCTGGAGCCAGGGAGTGGGAGGGAGGGAGGTACCTGCTCCCAGGAACAGTCTGTGTGCTCAGGCTTCCTGTAGAAGTCAGTGACTCAGGATCAGATCAGAAGGGATTTGAGCTATAGCAGAAAAACAGATGGGGAATTGGTGAGGTGGAAAGAGAGAGAGTTGAATTAATCCAGACAGCTGGCATGGCAGAGAGGCAGGCCTGACCACCAGCAGTGGAAGGGAGGAAGGGGAGAGCCAAGGGGTGGCTGCATGGGATGTGCTGGGTAGCACTGTTGGGCCCGCATGGGTGTGCAAGGCACAAGCGCAGGAGGCTTCAGGGCATGATTATTAGAGTATAAAATGAAATCGTTAAAGCTCATACTAATTCTGAAGACCTTGTCTTACTGGAGGTGGGAACCTCAGATGTCAGTGATCCCCTTAACTAATGTGGGGACCTCTGCTTGTGCAAGCAGCAAGGGACCCAGCAGCATCCTCAGCAGTCTGACTGTGCGGCTCTGGAAAAGCGCCTGGGAAGGAGCCAGAGTTAGGGAAGCAAGAAGTGTTCAGCATTCAAACTAGTGATCATCAGAGCATACAATAAAGGTAGGGAGCTGCATCTGCAGAAAGGCAGCTTGCCTTTCAGAAAACAAGGCATCAGCCAAAGCATCCTCCTGTGAGCTCCATGCAGTGTCTTGCACAAGGGCCACCAACACTGCAACAGGGACAAACAAGCAGAATATATTTTAAAGTCCATGCTGAGATACAAAACACTGTGAGAAAAATCCTATGCAAGAACCGCTCTGCCCACAGGGAGCTGCCTGCTATGCCAGGAAGCCTGTAGTCTTCAATGCCCTTCTAGGGATAAACTTTTCCTCCTGACACACAGAGTAGATTTTACACAGTGGAGTTTGAGCTGTCACTTTCATAAAGCAGCCTGGGGGTCTGCTGATTATGGAGAAAAGCTTGAAAATCCTAAATTGAAAGCTTCAGAGTCCCAGCCAAAAAAAAAAAAAAAAAGGTGATATTTACTTGTATTTGATGATGTTTACGGTGCTTGTGGTGGCTTAGGAGTGTGAGGGACAGGCAGCAGTAGCAGACATGAGGCTGAACCAAAACCTCCTACCACGGGCGTGTGGGCAGCATGGCCACACTCCAGGGATGGTGGCTGGTCATCTGTGCACAACACGAGCCTGAAAAGCAGTTCCTGTCTTTGGCTGTGCTGGGCAACAAAGCAAGCTCTGACTAATCACATTTTAGTGGGTGGAATGACAGTTTCCACTATTCAGTAAGTATTAACTTCAATCAGCACAGACTTAATTTTTTTCTCCCTCTCCTTTTAATCAGGAATGTATGTGTTATCCAGTTAGGCTGTGCTTAATACCAAAGGCTCTGCACAGTGGAGAAGGCTTTCTGAAGACTTATGAATCGCTTTTGAAGGGGACCCTGTGATGTGGTTACTTTGTGGTAGCAGAGACCGGATTCAGTGACCTTAGAGGTCCCCTCCAGCCCTGTCTATTCCTTCCTCCCTCCATACAGGTGCATTCTGGGGTATTTTATTTTTAAATACAAGCTCCAAATGAACTTTTGTGCAACAGTTAAAACCTGCTGAAAAATGTATGAAACCACAGATTGTGATCTAATTTGTGAACAGGACTTCAAAATAAGCACATCTCAACATCATCTGATTTCCTAGAGAACTCCAGTCCTTCAGAGGTAGCAGCAGAGCACTATGACACTGTAAGAACATTAGAAGGTGTCTTCTTGCCTAGTAAAATGGCTTGCCAAAACCAAGGAGAATTGGGAGACAGCAGTACAGCGCAGTTAATTCCCCTCTCTAGTTCTTGTTGCAACAATGTTATAATTCATGTTTGCTCAAAAACTTCATCAAAATCAAACCAGACTGCCTCATCAAGTTTCTGGTTTCTTATGATTGCTTTTGATGAAATTCTCTAGAATTTCAAGATCCAAACACAGTTAATTCCATTCTAATTATGGTTTTTACTGGCTGAAAGTCACCATAAAAATAAAAATGTTTGCTTCCATGTTAGCTTAGCATTCTATAATAAGAACTATTTTTTGGAAATAAGTTAAACATAACAAATTCTGAGTCTAAATTATGAACAGTTTATGCCAGTAGTACTGTTGAAAGCAGTATAATTAATCCAATTTTCACCAGTTGTATGGTGTGAAGTAAATCATGTATTTTAAGCTGTTAAATCCTTTTTAGTAGTATAAAAATAAACTTAAGCAAATTTTCTTTTGTGCCACCTCAATGCAGAAATGATCATTTTAAATTAAAGCAGTCAAATTCAACATAGGAGGGCTTTTGATATGCAACTTAATTCTAATAAATTTTAATGGTTGTTACTTTTCTTACATAGCATGTGGAACCTGTTAATTAAACGCTACTTCCTTGTGTTAGGTCTTGATCATGTTCCAGCATCTCATACTTAATGTGCTATTAAAATCACTCTTTGACAGCCCAGACCTGGGAGGCACTGAATACGATGAATACCACCCAGTGAACTTTTCAGGTTGCTTTGCACTTTGGAGGTTTTACATGGTTTAAAAGTCAGACTGGACTGTTGGGATCACCCCAGTTGGATGAACACCTGCTCCCTGGATCTGCATACCCCCAGAGGACTCAAGTCCAGGGCTCACCAAAATTAAATTTTGAGTAGTTAGGGGCAGACACAGAGTACACACGTTAGTCACGCTTACCTGATGGCTTACTGGTTTTGCTCTTGAGCTCACCAAGGAAGAACTGCAGAAACTGAAATCAGACCTCAGAGCTTTGGAAAAAAAGGTATCATTTTATCATTTGGGGGAAAGTTTTGGGGGAAACAGGCTACAGAGAATTGTGGTTCTCTTACCCTCCTCCACTGGTAACTTGATGATATTTATATCCTTTGGCTCCTGCAGTAGCTTATTGACATCTGCTCTCTGCCCATATGTAGGTTCCCAAGGACTGCTCCTCCTCTGCAGAGACAGTGGTTCTCTGGTCAGAAGGCCCTGTCCTTGGCAATTCAGGTTTTAAGTCCTGACTGCACAAATCAAGGGAGGAGACTCAGGAAAATGCCTAGCCATGTTCCCAAGATGCCTCTACCTCCTCACGGCTTTTCCAGAGCTGACAGTAGCTTCTGCTCTTTTTGCACACTTTCCTTTAATCTAGGCCAAGACTCTGCCAGAGAAAGAGGTGAAGTCAGGCTCAGGTATTACTCAGGTCAGTGTATGTCACTCCCAGACCTTGCCAGAGCAACCCCAGCTATTGTGCACTGGGCATCACTGCATAAAGCCCAGCACAGATTTTACCCTGACGGTTCCTCAGTTAAAAGCAATATCTTCCTAAGGAGACCACAGGCAATGTTTTAAGGTTTCTACTCTCAATTTAAAGCCTTCAAATGAAGCCCTTCCAATGATTAATTGCCCATGCTATTAAGATATGCATCAAAGAATCATAAAATCATAGAATGGTTTGAGTTGGAAGGGACCTTAAAAATCATCTAGTTCCAACACCCCTGCCATGAGCAGGGACACCTTACACTAAACCAGGTTGCTCATGTGTTTGCATTGTCTTAAAGATTTCACCTTTCCATTTCTCAATTATGTTACCTTAATTTTTTTTTAGTGTGTTTTTCTACATGGCTTCCTTGCCTTTTGAAAAAGGAAAGTCAAGTACATCTTTAGCTCATGATATTTCTTCCTCTTCTACTTTACTCTTGTGGATTGCTATTCTTAGTCTTCTCTGTTGACCCTCAGTCCTTCCCCCTTCACCATCCCACCCAAGCTGCACTGTGAACCCAGTGCTGAGGGCCTTTGTGCACAGATTTCCCATCCTCAGGTCCCATCTTGGACTTGCAGGTCCCACAAGCGGCACAGTGAGCACTTCATATATAGCCATCTGAAATACCACTTTCCAGCCCTGTCCCTTCCAGCCACTCTAACCTGCAAGGTCTAGATATTCCTTGGACTGAAGAACAGTGGTTATGACTGCAGCTTGGGCTTAGGGCCCTTGGAATCACTGAAAGATTCAGTTTCTGCTCCTGTGCTACTCTGAGACTGTGGAATAACAAAACAGAAATTCAGGTCCTTTTCTCAAATCTCTTCCTGAACAAGTAAACAGCTTCCTCTCTAAGGAAGGAAATGCTGCACAAAATCTCCTTTAATTAACTCAGATTTGGAGGTGATCTCAATTCATAAAAAGGACTGAATTAAAGACTCTTTACTCTCACAATTTGGGGAGAAGGGGTCAGCCAACATCTACGGTCTGCCCACATGTCTTCCTCCATCGTTCCTGCCTTGCCTCACTTCTGAGCTGTTCGGCCCTGCTTAGCCAGGTACGTGGAGAGCTGGAAAACCAGCAGCACCTGGCACAGCCAGAAACATTTCGTGGAAGCCCAGCTCTGCACACAGTGGTCCTTTGCAGCCAGCACCATCCCCAGGTCGGTGTCCGCTGGTCTCTGTGCAGTTCAGCAAGGACTCTGATGAAATGAACTTTCTTGAGGCAAACCTGCAGGTGAATGCTAAAGGTCAGGATGCTGGCAGGGAAGATGTATAGCAAAGCACAAAGGAGCTTTTCTGCGGAAGTGCTCTTGGACAAATATGCTTAGTTCTGAGGAAATGCCAGGCTAGGCAGCAAGGGGATTGAAAGCTGTCCCATTAACCAGGGAAGAGGCAGCAGTTGCCTGTCTGTCTCCCAACCACCCCTGCTCTGGCAGGACTTGGCAGGGCCATCTGAGCAGCAGGGCACCCAGCGGCATGGCCTCATTGGCCCAAAGATAAAAACTATTAGGAGAGCTTGAAAGTGCTAGAGGGATCGCTGGGGATGTGCTAACAAGTGAGCTCCCAGCACAGACTCGTTTTCCTACAGCCACTTAGCAAGTGTCATCACATAGTGATATTTGCTTACTACTGAGCTGCACTGGATTCAAACCCTCTTCCCAGTGACCAGGGGGCCTTTCTGGCACGCAAAATAGTTTTTTTTCTTTTAATGGCAAGTTACCAAGATGTATTACACATGGCAGGTTAAGATCAATGCTATCGTTTTTACCAAACAAATAGCCATGCATTGCAAAAGGTCAATAAACTGGCAAAGGAAAATGTACAGCTAGTCATAAAGAAGCTTTTCTGTGGAAGTGTTCTTGGATAAATAAACATGAGTTCTTGTAAACACTGTGTACTTTCCAGATGTAAATATTCAGAAGGTGTGCTCAAAAAGCCTGAGATGTTTCCAGTTCAGCATTTTATTAATAGGAGATGGCAAATTTTTGGTCAGCTATTAAGTGAAACTTAATGTGAAAAAGTGTTTTCACAGCCTAGTCAGGCTTACTGCCTACACCAAGATGTTGATAAGAACATTCAGAACAGTAAAAGATACTTTGGATGTTAAAAAACACCTTGTGCAATACAGTGAGATTAGATATGGAGCAGGTTGCAGGACACAGGATGCAAGGCAAAATGATGGGGGAGCAGTTTACAGAGTTCAAACAGGGGCAGGATGGGTTTGGTTCTGCAATTTTGTTTGGTATCTTTAGAAAATGTTAAGGTAATTATGTGCTTTTTCCTTTTAAATTTTAGTTTTATTCAAGCCTGGGAGTTGTTTGAACCCACTATTTATACTTGCTGTGAAAAAGACTGAAAATTTATTCACTGGACAGTAAGCCTACTGGGCTGTGAGAGTGAGGTATTGTTCCAGTTTAGGAGCACACCTGAGGGGATAGGTTTAAAGACTCTGGGCTGTTCCAAGCGTGTAGAGGAGGTCTGAGGCATCGTTGGAACCAGTCCGTGCCACCAAAGCAGACATCTCTCAAGGGCTAGCACCCCTACCATGGCCCCATGGGGTGTTTTGGTGTGGGGACACTCTCCCATAAGCAGCTGGGCAGTCCAGGCTTATTAAATCCAGCAGTTGTTTTCCTAACTTGTCCTCGGAGTCTTGATTACTGTTGCTCCAAGCACACCATCACCCTCCTTCCGTGGAAGCTGGACAGAAAGCACCTGTTGGGGTTAGGCAGTTCACCACGCTCTTGGTTTGGGATTACTCCTACTGTACGTTTCCTGGCTTTTATTTTCCCCCAGAATAACTTCAAAACCTCTAAGCAACTCATCTTCTGCCCCCTCCTCCGCAAGCCTGGCGCTAGGGTCTGGGAGAGCACACAGTTCTTCTCTCCTCATTTAGAAGCTGGAATTGCCCATCCTGCACCCTCTCAGCTCAGAGATGTGAGCTTGATTTGCATCTCAGTGCAGATTGTGCAAAAATAACTGTATGTGTTTAGACTCCAAACCAGCATAAGATACACATCATACAGAGGTCATTTGCAGTCTGCAGCTTAAACACAGCATGGGTGAAAACAAATCAGAAATGTATTACAGAGCCTTGTCATGCAACCAATACTGACATCCATGTATGTCCTTTCCTCAGGTTTCCTTCTCCAGCAGGAGGAATTTGAGCCTGCTTTTCCCCTCTGAACAACACACAGTGGTTCCTAGCAAAGGCACTGCCAAAGGGCTGAGACTCATTGGGGTGGGTGTGTGTGGCAGGGGTGAGCCCCCCCCCCAGCTGTGCACAAAGCCCTTCAAGGAGGCTGGATAGGGTGTCATATGGAATACATCCCAAGGCAACTCCTGGAATGTCTCTGACAGCTCTGCCCTGGCCCCCATCATAGTTGTTTCCCAAGCCACTCACAAGCCTTCTAGTGACCAGAAACAGAGGTTGTTATCCTGCGCTGTAGAAAGCTCTGACAAAAGATCACCAGAGTGTGTAACCCAGCCCCAAGGGCAGACCAGAGCAAGCCTCTGAGATGAGGCTCCAGCACTCTCAGTGCCCACTCTCTAGTTTGGCTCCTGCCAGCACTGAGTGGTGCCACAGTCCTGCTGCTCCATCAGCAGCAACCTCCAATTTCCTGCCTCGGTTTCCTTGCTCCTGCCCATGTCGTGCCTGGCTATCCCAACACTCTTAACATCTCCCATCCCATAGCCATGCCAGGAAGAACCAAACAGCAGCAGTCTCCTTGCAGAGCTTCTCCAGGAGCTCCCAGGCACCAGGTGCTGCGCTGCTGGGGGCACTGCACCCCAAAACCATTGACACCTAGATGAGTGCTGCTCCTTCTACCTGTTAAGGGAGCTGTGCTTCATTGCCTCTCCATTAGCTGAAAAATAGGGCAAGAGGAAACTAGCGCCATTTTCGTCTCAGTGTAAATAGTTTTGCAGTGTTGTTTTTGAGCCCAGGAATTTCCCCCAAACACATTCCCACAGAAGAGTCCAGGAGCAGGGGAGGAAAGCATGCCTGAGAGACAGGAGGCTGAGTCAGCCGCCTGAGATCTCCACAACGGATGCCAGAGGAGACACAAGCACCCACTCCAGGCAGCAAGTGTCCAGTGGGGAGGGATCTCTGCACCCAGCTCCAAAGTCCTGAGCCACCAGACCCATTTGGTGCTGTGGCAAAGCTGGGCAGATCCAGAATACCTGAAGCTGCTGCAAAGGGCACATTCTTTCTCTAAAAGGTCTAAAAACATCATCCGCTTCTACGGCATAGGCCATGTCAATGTTGCAGCGATGATTGACCTTGGCGGATGGAAGTAGGAGGAAAACTCGATAGACATGAGGGCCACTTGCTTTTCTTCCTGCCAAGTGTGACTTTTTAAGGTTTTTTATGCATTTTTATACCAACCATTCCCCTACTGCTTCTCTGCCGCAGGAAAAAGCTCATTTCCTTTCTTCTTTTAGTCGGAGACCAAAAATACTCATCAAACTCTGAGAAGAAACTCACTGTACTCTTTGATAGAAACACATTATCTTTATCTTATGAAGGGTCATGCTACCAGGGATCCCTCTTCAAGGTAAGATGAATGTTTGATACTGTCCTATTTGTTCCCAAGATGTGAAGACTTCAGCCTCAAGGCAGCCTCGGTATAAGAAACTGCTGAAAAAAAAATGAAATATCTATCTAGATCTGGGGATTTAACAGATTTGTTCAAGTCATCTTTTGCTCTCAAGCTCATATTTGAATCAAAATCAATTTTTCCTCTCTCTTTTTCAATATTAAAGCTGACTTTAGGGAAAGCCTTAAACAAAAGCATACAGTGAGATAAGCAGAAGCAGAGAAAGCTCAGTCCCCACCAAGAACAGCAAAAGCAGGACAGTAAAACTGTTCATTTTGAAAGCCAGGTAACCTTCATATACTGGTTGTGCACTCAGTCCCCTTTTAGATATCTGCCTCCATCCAGCTCACTGTTGTTCACCACCCACCTGAATATTATCCTCCCTCTCAATCTGGGGGACTTTCCATGTTTTCCTCCCCAGCAGGATTACCTGACCTTTCATCACCAGGACGAGCTGCCTTCCTCCCTTTCACTGCAGGTAGAAACCACCAGGGATACCATCCATTAGCCCAGTCTCTCCTCCCCTCCTTCTCCTCAGAAATCTGGCAGAGACTGATGATTCCATCCTTTTCTCCAAATCAAGATTGTCCTCCAAAAAGTGTCTCTGCCTTACCTCAGGCATGCCCTGGGGGTACCTGCCTGAAGCAGACTGAATTGTACCTCAGTTTAAAGCCTGACATAGCCTGAAGCAGACAACAAGAGCCACCTCCCTCCTGCTTTTGACCCTGGATCATATATTGGTAAATTCCAGATTATACTCCTTATTATACTACTTGAAATCACAGCATGCAAATTTTTTTCATTTATTGACTCCTGCCAATATATAAAATTCTTTATACATTGTGACATTTTCAGCTCATTCCTCACTTCTTTATGTTTAGAGCGGAGAAACAAAGGAAGGGGAGGGTGGAGTAATCTTACACTCTCTATTTAAAGGCAGTGAAGGCTGCATACAAACCAAAGCACACAGCAGTGGGAATCACAAGGCTGGAGAAAACAGTTGGATGTGTGTCTCCTATGATTATTTTTTCTCTAATGCGTAGAGAAGGAGAAGAGGATCAGAATTCACACATCATGCAAACTACAAAAATTGTTGAGAATGTACTAATGAGAATTAAATGCTGAATGTACTAAAGAGAATTAAATGCTGGTAGGTGCTCTCAGATGTCATCTGAGAAACTGAAGTGGTGACTACCAGAAATAGGTTGCCAGCTGTCTCTGGTCATATTCTTTGTACAAGAATGCTAACAGTTTCCCCCTCCTATACACCCAGGGACAAACTCTGCCATCGTGTAAATCCATGCAAGCCTCCAGCTTCTCCAGGACTGCACAGCTGTAAAAGGAATCTCACAGTTTTATTAAAGGCTGAGAAAAAACATTTGGCAGTGCTGCCTGCTGTCAGCTACCACCTTTCTGGGAAGCTCTAGCAGTCCAGCCTGGTTTGCCGCATCTCAGCCCCCACAGCAAACTCAGCATATTCAGCACATTAGGAGGGCAGTATTTTAACTCCCCACACTGTGGGCAAAAATGCCCCACACAGGGCAAAAATGGGATCGGTGCCAGGCATCTTGAGTGTCAGTCAGCCAGTTTACTCACAGTTGCATTATTGCCTGTGTTTGCCTTCCCCTGGGTGGTGCAGCCTTCTCAGTGCTGCACTGCAGCTCTGCCGTGCTTGGCTGCTGCATAGGGAAGCCCATCCCGGTCTGGCAGAGTGTGGATCCCACTGCTGCCTTCTCCACAACACCCGGCACAGCGGGTGGAGCTGTTCCGAGGTGCCCATCCTCGGAGCCTGCACCCACACTCGTGTGAGAAAGATATTTCCAAAAACCCCATTGTTCTCAGTGATGATGGCATCAGCTCAGGTCTCACCATGGCAAACCACGTATTTAATTTTGTAAATTAGCATGCTGTGATTGAAGGGTGGACACCATGTCTTCTTTTAAACTTACAAATGTCTCCCAATCATTGTATCTCTCTATCTGTTTTCAAACATTGTAAATGTTCAAAAATTGCCTCACTGAAATGTTTTCTGCCCCTAGCTTGGTCCCAATCCTCATCTGTGTACAAAAGACAGAGGCGTAATTTTCAATGTTATTTTATGGTTAACAGTTACTGGAAAAAATTCCCCCTTCCTCTTCTGTAGTTTCACCAATTATTTCTGCTTCATGCACCATTTCTAAATAATTTGTTGTCTATGAATATCCCCTTTCCCTGCACTGTTCCTTAGTACCCAGACTTTTTGCAACCTGCGTAAGTAACAAAATTTCAGTGTCCTACATGTTGTCTCCATTGGGAAGAAAATGACGCAAAGAATTTTTTTTATTTTTTGCTGCAATCCTATTTATTTAGAGACTATAAATAATGTCCTTTTGCCTTTAAGCCAGCAGGATTCAAACCTCAGCAGATGGTTTCTTTGCTCACTGACCCAATGATTATCCAATCCCCCAAGACCCACCGAAGTGTCTTGCCCCACTCCCTCAAAGGCTTCCCCACTCATCCACAGACTTTGACCCCTTCCCCACTAACTCCCCTCCGGTTTCCATTCCTTGTCCCATACAGGCAGCTACCACCACGTAGGTTTGCCCACACAGGCTTCCTGGGCATCCCCTTCCCACCAGTCCAACTGGGATGTCAAGTTTCTTTGGAAGCTCCCAGTGTTTTGACAATCTGTAAAGCAAAAACCACTTCAATCTCACATTAAGCTGGAATTGTACCTTGTTATATCCACTAGGGGCAATGAGGAAACTCCCAGGTTATCAATTAAAAAAATATTACCTGTACTTTATTGTTCATATCTGTGTTTACTGGGTCTGTAATGAAGTTCTCAGTACCTCAGCATTGATGGCAAAGGGGACAGTGTTACCATGACGGGGTACAGCCCAACACGCTGGATGCTGTGTCAGCTCCCCTGGAGTCAATCTGACATTTTTCAGGCAATGAAAGAAGCTTGTACTAGGCAAGCTGTGCACAATGAGCAGGAACCTTTTCTTCAGTAATAACCCCTAACAAATGGGAATTGAAAAAACTATTGCCAAGATGTTCTTTGAAGGTGGAAAATGCTGTCTCCTAAAATTAAATTGCACACAGCTGGACAAAGAAAGACAGCAAATCACGTGCCAGACAAACTGCCACTCAGCTAATACCTTACTTTCTAAATATAAAAACAACCTACTGCTTACACTGACAGTTCAGAACATAAGCAAGAAGGGAATGATGTATAACACCATACTGAGCTGAGCCTGCAGAAGCACATACTTGTCTTAGTTTCCTTTCTGTAATTATTTATGAAAGGGTGCTAGGGAAAACACATCCAAAGAAGAGCAGCAGCAGCACAGAGGGTGCTCAGCTGAGACACTTTTTTTCACAGGGATTGTCCAAACTCACAGATGACACCAGTGGCCGAGGCACTCCTACCCCTTGGTCTCTCAAGAAAAATTGTGGCGCTGTTCCTTCATGCAGCTGCTTAGAAACACTTCTTAAAAACTGTCTGCAAACCAGTGCAATAGCTTCTGATATGCTTGGCCACAAAGGCTCTCCCAAAATTTATCCTGAAACCCATTTCTGGAGGAAAGCAAGATAGAAAGTGTTCATATTTTTTTTGCCCTTATCATCCCACTCAGTTCATTCAGCACTACAGGGTATCTTTCTTCAGTCTTAACCAATGTTTGGTACAGGACACCCTGCAGATTAACAGGTTTCTTATTTTATTCTATGTCTCATACAGGCAAAGAATTAGACAGAAAAAGAAAGGAGCAGATTTTTTTTCTTACTCCTAATTCTATAATCTTTAGTTTCTCAGCTGGCCAGCTCCAACAGCACACCATTCCTACATTGGACTTCCACTTCCTTTTTAAATTATAATAAAATAAATTCACTTGTGTATGAAGTTATTTTTAGATCTAGTTTAAAAAAATAGATATCCATCTGTAAAAGTTCTTTGTAGCTACATTTTGTAACAAAACAGCTTTCTCAAATACCGTGATTCACAATACTTAAGCTCACATATAAAATTCTATTGATTACCTAAAAATTTACAGAATTATGTGCACTATTGTTTGAAATTTAAAGCAAAAATTCAGATCTTGGGAAACTCTGAGTATTTCTGCTTTAAATATGTTGATACAAAATGAAATCATTTTCCTTGAGGGGACAAAATGGATTCTCTTTAGCCAGCAGTTCATGAACTTTTGATCTTAACCTCATACTGCTCCAGCATCATCATACTTTCTCTTCCTTTAGGTCTTTATAAATTTTCAAGGCTACACTCTGAAATTCTGAGAACTAGAAGCATCATGATCAATCATCAGCTCCAGTATTTGCTGTGGCGTCTAAAATTGGGTTAAACCAAGAATGGGAGCTGAGATTATTAAATGGGCTGGGAATAGTCTTACTTTAAAGTGTATGCTCTTAACAAAGGAAGGTAATACCTTAAAGTAGATTTTACTTCGTGCTGAGTTTTAGCCTTATAAAAATTGACAGTTCACAAAATTGAAGTTTTACAAAGGTTCTTAATTGTCCTGTTTTGTGTTCCTCTGCCAGCCAAACCCCAAAACAAGTTACCATGAACATGAAGGAAGCTGAACATGAAAGCTCTGACCGTGCCTGCACTTCAGTGACCATTTGCACAGACAGGTTTTACCTGTTGCAGGGTCTTGGTGAAGCCACATGGGTTTGGGGAAAGAAGAAACACAGCAATTTTCTGAATATTCATCTCTCTAAATTCCAGGAAATTGTTGATATTTGACCAATGCAACCTGGCAAGTATGTTGAGAAGTTATTTTGATTAATAGGCATCTCCTCCCTTTTGTGGCTCAGCATTTCTTGACCTATCTGTGCTAGAAATATTTTGTACATCAGGACAGGTAATTTGAGGATCAGTTTTGTCAGAGCAGAAATGGAAAGCCTGAAGCACAAACTTTCTAGATTCTTTTCTCGTGAACTAACATGAAAAAACCTAGGTTGGTTTCACAGCTCCTTTCAGCTGGATCCCCTGCCAATATGAATTTCAAAAGCCTGCATCATGATTCTAACATATTCCTATTCCAAGTGGTTTCCACTAAGTTAACAAACAGAAGTACTCAGCCCCATGCTGCAAGTCTATTCACATTCCAGAGGACTTGAGTAAATGGGCACCGGGTGGTCATTCGCGTACTCTGTCTAGCAAAACAATGTTCCCAGCTTACTTACACAGAGCAAAAGTGTTCTAGGAATTTGCAAGTGTGGTGTTCTTAGAAACGGTGACCTGCAGCCACTTCTCCTGAAAGCATAAGCCTTACTGGTGTTTTGGGGACAGATACTCATGGGGAACATTTGCACTGGAAAGGCCAAACAAGTTAGGCGTGAATAGATTCAGGAGAGCCATAGTGCTGCTCTTCCCCTGGGGAATATCTCAGTGCTGTTAGCACAGCTCTGGATGTAGGACCACTCATATTGGCGTCTCCCCAAATGTCCATCTTTCTGTCCATCTAGCTGGAGACTGTAGGTGAACAGGGGTAAAACCTAAAGATTCCGTAAAAGAAATACCATATCTGTACTAACAATAAGAAGATACTGTCAAATGAAAAATATGAGAAACCAAATTCCATACAGAGCTGTCAGGAATGAACTGTTTGTAGCACTGAGCCTTTCATGTAACTCACACTCCAGACATGCAAGTATCAGCTCCCTGCATTCCCTTTTTTGCAACTGAAATCACATCAAAGTAGGACATATCAGAAACACTGCAGCCACATTCAGATTATTTCCACCTTAACATATTGTCTAAATTTTACATATACCAAATATATTTTTCAAACAGGACTTTCCTCTTAAACTGTCTAGCTGAGCTGAAGTTTTCTCACTGGTGGTTTTGATTACTATTGTTCTTCCACTGGTAGGAAGTCAGGACTCTTATGCCTCTGAGATGGAGTCTTTTCATTTAGGAGGGTTTAAGATGTTAAAAAATCCGGTGAGAAATAATCCTAGTTGTTACACAATGTCCTTAGAAGTGTCTCATTAGGGCTCTTTTACATCTACAGTTGGTGGTTTTGGATATAGTGTGTCAAGTTCAAAAAAGATATGAACCACTTTGAAATAACTGTGACCTTGGTATATATTCATAATTAAACTAGCTTGTAGAGTAATTTATATATCTTCCCTCTTTTTAGATACAAAATAACAGAAACTCACACCTTGCTGAAGCCAACACTAAAACCCTGATTGGCATAAACAGCTACAGGCACCTACCCATAATCTATACGCTAAAACCATAATTGGCCATCTCCATTAGGTCTAGCATAAAAGGAATGTTGAAGGTCAGAACGAAGGTGTATTTGCAGCCTGCATAGTTTCTGTACACATTAATAGTCCTTCATGAGTATTATGTTCACATTTTTCAGAATGTATTTGTGGTATTTTATTTGCTAAACCTGGTTGGGTGGTCGCTGCTGTCTGAGACAGACAATTGTGGCAGTCCCTGGCCTAAAAAACAAAACTAAACAGAGTCTGAGCTTGCTCAGGTTACTCCTGGTCAGGACCAGTGCTGCCCATTGAGTAGCTTTCTCTATCTGTCTTAGGACATCAGGAATTAGGGAGAAGAAAAATCTCTTTGGGAAGGAAGACAAATGCAGTATCTACAGCAGCAGAACTGTCCAGTTTCCCTAATTTCCCTTTTTTTTCTGTCCCAGCAGGAGAGAAAGCTGAGTTTACAGAATGGCAACTAACTAGCCACAGGGAACTTGCTTAGCCAAATCCTGACTCATGCTGCTGGTCTTTCCTGGGGTCAGGATCTCCGTTTTTGCTTATTCACTGCAACAGCAAAGAAAATCAAATCTGGCACATTAGACAAGACACAGTGTTATGCCTGGCACCTGTCATAATATTTGACTTTTGGTACCGAGTTATCAGCCTAGGTAGGTATTTCTTGATGGCAAAAAGAAAGGCAAACAAATGGTATCCTAAGCAGAAGTTGAACTGAAGCCCATCTCCAAGCCCACAGGACCCTTTCCAGTACCCCTGAGGTGCCCCAGCTGCGTTCTCACTGCTGAGATTATTGGCTCTGCCTCTGTGGTCGCCCAGCCCCTCGGGCACTGCTGGTCCATAGGAGCTGGGTGCTGAGGACCCCTTTGTGCGCTGGCCTCAAGCTTCAGGCTTCCCTATGTAGGGGTGAGCCTTTTTCACACAGGCAGGCTCTGAGAGCAGCGGCCTTGACCACCTTGTTGGGCTGCAGTACTGCCCACCTTGGAACAGTGGGCCTGGGCTCACAGCTTCTGCCTCCCCACTGCCTGCAAGGTGGAGTGAGCAAGTTTCTGTAGCACTAAAGCAGTAAAAGTCACATGAAGGGAAATTATATTTTGACCTATTTATCTGTACTTCATTTCTTAGCCACCTTTTCATGCAATTCAGATGGGTCAGTCCAAACACTGGCAGTTCAAAAACTCCAGTAAAGCCAAGGCATGAGAAACAAAATAGGAAAAATTCTCCCCAAATTTCCCTGGTCCAGTTTCCACGGTAAGTGCAAACCATTTTTCAACTGCTTCTTCTCAAAATGTGTTGTCATGAACATAAATTAAAACCAAGCCTGCTATCTGCAGAATAATTAACATATCAAATGGGTTTTTGCTGCCAGAGAAAAGATTTTGCTACTGAAGGTCACTTTCTTCTGAAGGAGCCAAGAAGAATGCACTCTGCTGCATCACACTCTGCAGCAAATGCAGAGATTTAGTCCTGTCAACCAAGCACTTCTAGCAGATCTCCTCCTCCTCCTTTTTATGTGCTTAAATACTTGGACAAGATGCCCCAACACTTTAAAGGAGGGACAAGGAAAAGGGTGAGGGTTCAATAATTGCATCTCATGGTATGAAAGGAACTTTGTTCATTGGAATCCCTTTATTTTTAATTAAGGAGATGAGGCAAGTATGCAGTGTGCAAAAAATGGGACATGCTGTGCCCAGTTTTGCACCACACACAGTTCAAGAGCGATAGCAAGAAACAGAGAAAGTCTAACCTAGAGAATTGCCAAGATATTCACAACAAATGACCTGCAAGGGCAAATGAAGATCCTACCACTACCTGAACGACAGGGATGATTAGACCTGAGTCAAAATAGGAGCAGAAAATAAATCAAGGGGAAGGCAATGGTCTTCCAAGACTGTAAATAAAATAGATAGGTAGCGGGCTGAAGTGGAAGGGTCCAAGTGGCAGAGCCACTGCCATTCTTCTGCTTCTGCTCACTACCAAGTAGCTATTCATTTTATTGGTTGCTGTTTAAGACATTTTCCTGATGGCTTAGAGACTTCAGAAACAAGAGAGTTGGGAGGTTTTGTCCCAAAATTACAACATTAATTCAAGTATTGTCTCATTAACTACTCTACTAGTCCCCTTGCAATGATGTGATTTTGCATCTAATTTCTTAAATTGCTCTATAACATACCCTCATCCATGTCTCCCCAGAACCAATGACCTCCTCGAGGAGGGATTAAATGGGCAATTGCATGTGGTTTTTATCACGTAGTGTTAAATACAAAGAAAAGAGGAAAGAACTAATTGATCTGCGGACTTGCTGGATAGCTTGAAAAAATAACACTAAGATATAAATTTTCCCATTTATCTAGATCAAGTCATAGCTCTAGGAGAAAACCTCATTTTTAAACTGGACGTTAATTATGAAATTCAGGGAGCTTTTGCTGAGAGAGAGGTCAGGGATTTATGCCAGCACAGGAATGGCTTTGCTCCTGCCCACCAGTGCCACTGTTTGAGTGCATGGAGGCTGGGAAGGCTGGTCCTTCCTTGGCTACTCTGAATCAGAGGGCCACTTCATCCATCCTGTACCAGCCCTTGTCCCCAACACCCCAGGAGGGGTGAGTCAAAAGCAGGGAGATTCCCCCTTCAGGCGCTAAGCATCCTGTCTGCTGCTCCCCACAGAAACAGACGGTCCCAGCAACAGCAGGGAGGAATAAGGTGGAAGAAGTCCGAGGTTACCAAGTTGTTCTACTTGAGATGTTTGACCTTTGGTTCAGGACAATCTAGAAGTAAGCATATCTTATTTTCTTGTTATTTTCATTCTCGGTGATCTTCACAATGTCTTTTTCATCCTATTTATTCCTACAGAAGGCTATGACTCCAATAATATATCCTAACTGGTTGTTGGAGACAAAGCAGTGAATAAGCACGACCCTAGCAAGAGGAATATCTCTACAAAAATCGTTGATTCACGTCTGTGATGAGGAGAACTGTGGAATAGAGGAACAGAAAGGAACTTCAAGGTTATCCTATCTCCTGTCACTATGAAGCCTGCGTCAGTTGTGCTGATCATACAGATTTTAATTTCCTCCAAGCCAGGGCTTGGCACTGAACTCATTTATGTGAAGATAAATTAGGAACAAATTGCCTGCATCTTCAGGAGCTGCCTGTGGTCACTTGGGAATTTTGCAAAGAGGGAGCACAGACTTTTCCTGGCGCCAGACACAGCCCTTGCTCAGCAGACACCTTTGTTGTCAGCACCACAGCCCGACACACACCTCAGCAGACCAGGCTCTGCAGCACCCACTCATGTCCCAGACCTCAGTGTATGGAGGAAGAGCCTCCCAGTCCCAAACCAAGCCCTCTTCTCTGGCCTGAATCCTTTTAGCACCACTTACATTGTGGAATTAACCCTTGAGATGGATTGCTCATTAAAGATGTGCTATGCACGGTCTTCTAAATTTGCTAAGAAGCATCAGTTTCCTCAAATCATGATAGCTGGAAAGAGAAGAGAGGGTGTGCTTGGGGGGGGAAGGCAAACCAGCGAGAAGAAACAGAAAACAGAAACATTTGTATTTCTGTGTGGCTCTGTCCCTGCTTTCAGACTGTGCTGATTTCCCTCTTGCAAACCCAGGAAATTCCCTGTACCGCTTCTTAGGTGTCCCCTGTTTTTAACACGTCTCTCTTCACTGCCTCTCTCTCTGTCCACCAGGACATTGCTTCCCTCTTTCAGAGAGGCTTTCCCTGCAGTGCAGACAAGTTTCTCAGCCTGTCTGAGTGAGCACTTTGCCTTGGTGGAGGTTAGCCCTGGAGCTGGGTGACAGCAGCTCAGGGGAGGTTTAAGGGACATCTGCAGCAGGTGGGAGGTAAGCACTTCTACTGTGCATTAGAGGCTTTGCATTCCCATGTAACAGCTGAATATGGTCTCCAAGACTACATTTCTGTGAGCAAATCACATTTTCCACTAAGAAAGAAATGGATGCTCAGCTGCACACTACTTCATGAGCAGTGGAGCGCTGACCTGACTTTTATCACAACTGAAACAATGACTACAAGTAACACAGCCTTGACTTCAAAATTTCATCTCAAGAGTCCTGGCTGATTTTTATTGTTTATTTAAGCAATACGAGAGAGGAACTGGAAATAGGATGGTTCACACGTACTGTCAACCCTGTTGTTCATCTAGTATGCGGGGGGGCGGGGTTAAGATGTCACAGCCACCAAATTTGTAAAGCCAAGACAGTTATTGACAATTGAGATCAGAACTGTGCTTGTTTTCCATGGTGCTGCCACAGAAGAGTGGATATACTCCTGGGACAAGTATCCTGCCTTAATCTAACCAAGCAGGCCTGTTTGTCTTAAAGAAGGCTTCTAGCAGATGCTAGATGCTTCTAGCAGAGTACCTGTGTATGGGTACCAACTCATAGACAGTCCAGAAGGAAAACATCAGTCTGCTCAGAACAGCCTTCTGGCATACACCAGCAGTGCCTTTTTCAGATAGATAATAAGGCCATAAAAATAGAAATATTAATTAAGTGCATGGAATATGGGCTGAGGTGGGAAAGATAAGAGGTGCAAATTCTACTGAGGTCAAGCATGAACTCCTTCACGTGGTCCTGGAACAAGGAAGGTATTCTGTTGCTGAGGGAACTTCTTGTGCAGTACAATAAACCAAAAGACAACCGCTTCCTTTCTAGAGCAAGCAGCAGCCAGGCAGGCACACTGTTAAAGAGGCTGGAACAAGCAGGGAACGTTCCACTTGGAAAAGAGCAGGCTGATCTCAAGAAACAGAAAATGTCAATGACTAAGGCAGTGTGTAAAAACATCCTCTTAGCAGACCATTCATGTAGGTCACATCAACTTCATAGACATTGACAAAAGCTTTTACTAGGATGACAGATAATATAAATTGGAAAGTAATGGGACATTACAGAATCCCAGAAAGACAGTTAAGAGTATGGATATCTGTTAAGAGAGATCTTAGCATGAGCAAGTTCACATTAGCCTCCTTCAAACCTACTTGAGGTAAGGGGTAACAATATGCAATTTCCTTCACTGTTTCTTGCAAATTTTTTTAGTGGGTAAAGACTGACTTGATTGGAAATGAGATTACACTGGACTCAACAACAATTACAAAATACAGGTTTCATTGATAGTATCTGCCTCAATACCCAAGTACCATAAACATATATTAAGGAGATTAAGGTGATAGGAAGAAGCAGCTAAAAAATACTGGTTGTAAGAGTAGGGGTTTTATTAGAAGGAAGAGACCTAATACAGGAGACCATGTAATACAGCAGACCATTTGGGAGTGATTTCCATGCACATTGAAGAAGCCAAAAGATCTGCTTTGTCCTGAAAAGGACAGTGGGGTGGACTGGAGCTAATGAGGACAATATCCTTAATGGAACTGGGGATGTGTAACTTACTTTCATTCTTCAAAGAACAGTTCAGATCTTACAACAAAAGGGATTGACAAAAAAACTGTGCATCTTTAAAACTCATGTCAAATCCTTTTAATTCAATGAGTTGCCAACATGAAGTAATATGAAGTGGCCGATCAAGAGATTTCAAGTTAATAAGGTGATGTCTACAATGTACTTTAGATATTAATGATCTTAATGGATAATAAACAAAGGCTTGCACAGAACACTCAGTGAAAGGAGAAATTAAAAGGGGATGTCATATCCAAATAAAATGACCTTATATATTGAACACCCTTCTAATGATCACATTAGGGACATAGCAAGATATAGACCTAAACCATCCTGAACAGGAAGATGAAAGCACTGATTTCGTCTGGAGTCAAACCAAACAATGTCTCAAAGATGAAAATGCAGAGGACTATTTACCAGCAAATCTTCTGCTTCCCTGGAATGAAGAGAAGATGGACCTACAGTCTTACCATGCAGGTTCTTTGTGAAGGTTTGCGAAATTAACTACAGTCCAAGAATAAAAAAGATGGATTGCAGCAGGAAGAAAAGGGAAAATAAGAGTCCTAACTGAGAAGTTATGGCCTTGCCTGCCAAAACATTAGAGGTTTAGTGCCGAGGCCTTGAAGCACGGAGCTCTCGCCGTTTAGAAAGAGAAAATTGGCTTAAGCAAAAAAGTCAGAGATAGATAATTTAACTGCAACTACTTCAGTGTGTGGGCATTCATAACAAGCATAAAGGTTTTTAAAAGCACTACAAATAATACTACATAAGAAATCTAAAAGAAAGAAGTATGCATTCAAGAGCACAGCTGTGAGGGAGTATTTCAAGACACTGTTTCAATGTTTACATCTACTCTCTCAACAAGGGTAGAAATAACAATAATAATTTTAACTAAAGCTACTCTTTGCAGGGGCAGGGGGGAGGTTGTCAATAAAATGAATGAGTTCCAACATTACAGAAATGCTCTTTTCACCTAGACTGACTGCCTCCAACAGTAAGATACACATAAATCCAGACCCTCTGGACATGGAAAAAAAATCTACAGGGCATATTTTGCATATCACCATAATTTGACGGCCTGTGATTTCTCAAGAAAACAGAAATGTGAGAAACATTTTGACAGTTCAGTCTAATTCCAGAATTCTTTTGACTATGTAGCTGCTACTTGTGAGTAGTGCACATAAAAATAACTTCCCTTAACTTAAAGAAAAAGGGGCTTGGGTTTTTGATTTGTTTTTGGGGTTTTTGGGGGGTTTTGTTTGGTTGGGGTCTTTTTGCTATGAAGTGAAATCCCTTTTGCATCACTAAACAATATAGAGCCAAAATCTATTTTATACATAGCTCTCCATGACAGGATATTTGTGAGTGAGTGTTCAAGTGACAGATGTGGGTTTAAGAAATCTGGCATGACTTGAGGATCATTTGGAAAGATCTCTCCTATGACAGCAACAACATACAACACATTAAGGCACAATTAATGTTGTTGCCCTCTGTGTGATAGCTATGATAAGACAAGGTCATCCTATGACTGTAACAGCTACTCTGAGCACAAGAGCAGCACCTTTGTAATGCATGTGATCCTCTATCCTAACCCAGAATCACATAGCAATTTTTCTGCCCCAAGGTTCCAACCAGAATAACTCTGAAAAATTATACAAAGGCAGCTGGACTTCAGAAATCATGAATGAAAAATAAAAGAATCTTCTTCAATATCATTGGGTAGAAGAAAACACGCACACAAGCTGTGAAAGATATAAAGCCATGAGGGGAAAAAAGCAGAAAGACTGGGTTTTATAAATTACTTTGCAGGTGGAACTTGGTTATTATTCTCACTTCAAACTTCCATAATATCAATAAACATTTTCTGCTTTCAAGCTTCTAGCATCTGAGCTGGCAAGA
This sequence comes from Origma solitaria, assembly GCA_013397895.1. NCBI lineage: Eukaryota > Metazoa > Chordata > Aves > Passeriformes > Acanthizidae > Origma > Origma solitaria. The sequence goes on along the minus strand of VZRL01001641.1, from coordinate 195,347 downwards.
CAACTCACACAATAGCATTTTTTGTTTATAATCACTAGTATTCCTTCTTATACTTGATGGATAAATTTTTTGAGACCTAAGTTTAAGATGCCAATTATCCATGGCCTGCACACTTCCCAATGTCAAAGTGCTCAGCAACAAACTCTAGGGCAGGTTGTTCCAGCTTCTTGACAAGAGGAGATGAGTTTTTACTACTGGTACTTACTTGGGGGCCAGATGACAAAATCACCTTATAGTGTTATGGTAAGGTGAAAGATAACACCAAGGCAGAACAGAGCTATCTTGTGGACATCCCATGGAGAGCTCTAACAGTTTAAGCACAGAGATAAAATTCTGGAAAACAGAAGTCTTCCGGTTTTATTCTCAGATCAGTAAATGATAGGCCACGTGGAATAAAATATTGAGGATGATATTGTTGGTTACTTCTTTCCCCAGATTACCTACAAATACAGCTGCCTGTACATGTACATCTACATGAGTAGGGGGTTGAGTTTCCAAGATTTTCATCAAACTTTCAAGGAATCTGGAACCTCTCAGTTTCTGCAAAACAAACTGAAGTTGTATGGAGCCTGGTCACATCTTGAGGTATGCTAGTGTACCTCACAGGGACCTTGTGAGAATTCACTAGCTGGGACAGGAGCTCACACAAAAAGATATTCAGCATGGCTCACGGCCCGCCCATTTCTGCTCCTGTAATCATGAGTAACAGAGCTAGACCTCATAGTCACTTCTTTACGTGATACAAGAGGCAGAGCAGAGCACAAGCTAGGGACTGTGAAAGACATGCTGCAGAAGCATCTTCTCTTACCTCCTGCCATATTCTGTACACTAAGAAACTGCCTCACAAGCGTCTTTTCAACACCCTCCTATTTGTATAAATATTAAACTCACATTTATCTTATTTTCATGGGGACAACAGAAATGCTTGACCTTTTAGGCCAGAGTCTCATCTCCAGCCTCCAGTTTAAGTCCTGCACTGATGGGTGGTAACTTAAGGCAATTTTCCTAGGATTTTTCTCTTTCCACTCTGCACTGCCCAACTCTGCCAGGTTTCATTCACCCCACTTATATTTGGCAGTGCTGCCTTACATGCTACCAAATGCAGCTCCAAAGCAGCCCTTACTGTAACACTGTTCTGGATGTCCATTTTCTTTTTGCCCATACTGCTTGCACAGACAGATCTGCTTCAGGTGAAATGCTAATACAATTCTCGTCAAAAAGATATCTCCTTGCTTTTTTCCAAATTAGCAAAAAGGCATAGAAAATATTGATTTTTTTTCTTCCTGGAATATTCTCATGCACTTTCTAGGAATAAGCAAGGACCTCTCTTTGCCATCCCATTATTACACATGTGCACAGTTATAAGAAAGTGCTCTGAAGGGACATCAAGCAAATAATACCAATTTTCAAAAGTCTAGAGCAATATATTTATACAAATTACAGAATTCTGTATGTATTTACACACCATTACAGAATATCAAGTAAATAACACTGATTGTTCTTTTCTTTATCCCTCAGATTTTTCTTCAAGTGAATTTTAGGGCTCGAGAGAGGTGCCAGATGGACAGCACTAGAAAATGAAGACTTCTGTTTGTCCACAGCACAGGAGGAGCAGCACTGCAAGCCTCCCTGCTTTGCCGTGTCAGCTCTCTGCAGCCCTGCTTCAGCAGGATCACATAAGGAGCACGAGGGCATCTGTACCCCTTCACATCTTGGCAAAGGAGCTAAGCAGCACCCAGGTGATGATGGGTTTGCCGATCCCCCGCCAGAAAACAAACAGAAATAGCTCGTTTTACACAAGGGACTGAAGAGAATCTGTTGTTCGCTACCCGAAACAGGCCAAATTTGACCCAGTGAACCTGCAGGGAGTGACAAACTGCCAGCTCCTGGGCCTTCCAGTCTTGCAATAATGCCTAAGTTAAATTACATGTTTCTATATTTACATAAAGTCAGTATTTACACACCATTACGGGTTATTCGAGTAAATCGGTTACAGTTTATTTATAAGGACTGCCATAAACTCATAACATTTTTCTCGAGTTTCATCCTTTCTTTAGAAAAATACAAAAAAAATAAATTAAATAAAACATGTTAACTAGCAGTAATGATTAGCCTATGACTAAAAATCCAAGCCAATTTAACATTAAGACTTTAACTGCGGCCTAGTATTGCGACCTCGACTCAGAGTCATTTTAACCTTTGCAAATAATTTCCTGGCGTATGTCAGATTTACTGAAACAGCAGGGACATGTAACCTGCCTTCCTCGTGGTGGGGTTGATCCATTTAGCACAGAGCAAGGAGTCCTAGTCCTGCCCAGAAGCAGCCTTTCTTTCCTGCGGCCTTTGCACCGCTCATACAAATGGCAGCCTCGGCAGCCGAGCGGCCTGCAGGCCTCAGCAGGCCCCAGGGCTGGGACGCAAATGTGGGGGCTGCAGCTGTAATTTCTGTAAATTCCCAGGCAATAACAGTCCCTAGACAAGCATCCTACGAGTCAACTAACATAATTTACGTGTCTTTATCGTTCACAAACAATTACAACAAAATGCCATGTTATATTTAAGATTACTGATCTCGCCGGTTCAGACACAGCTCCTCCTACCTGCTTCAGCACAGACAGGGAATGTTATTTCAGGATACCAAGCCAGAGGTTATTCCAGAACAGAAATAAGTTTCAAATAATATAAATCAAGCGAACAGGAGTGCTTTAGAGCAAAAATTTCTTAATTAGGAGAAGGCTACAACCTTTTACATTGCTCCTCCCAAGCACACCTGCGCTCAGCCCCCGTGCGCATGCAGACAGCCGGGGTGTCAGGACCAGCCCTGCTCCCAGCACATCCAATGGTGAAGGCTACACTCAACTTAATGGCACTGGATTCAAATCCTAAGGGATAAAACAGCTACAAAATGCATTTGCCATATGGACCTTAACATGATCTTTGTCTCTCTTTTTTTTATTTTCTTCAGAGTATTGGGGGAAAAAAATGCCACTTCCTAAGGGTTAATTTCCAAATGGTAACTGCTAATCAATGTGTTTATGTGCTTATCATAAAATGCTACATATCCTTAAATATTACATACTGTTACCTCACTTAGGGTTCATGAATATTTGAACATACTTTAGGAAAAACAATAAAAATAAGTCTAATACTGTCCCCCTCATTGTCATTATTGATAGAGATTTATTAGTTTCATTTTGCAAGTTTTACTTTAGGAAGGGTGCTAATATCATGTATTACGACAGTTCACACTGAAAGCAATTTTCCATAAAAGATATTACAATGACCCCTATGGAACTTGTATAATTTCATAGTAGATAGTCAAGTGCACAAATAAACATGTTTACAAGAGTGATCCTGTTAACCTGGTTCTTGCCCTCTGAAATATTTATGCATTCTTTGTGGAATCTTAAAATTAGTATAATTGTTGTTGGTATTACTTATGTTGTTTCTGGCATTCTCTTTAGGAAAAAAATAATAGCATATTTATCATTTAGCTTTGGTATAATCTGCAATAGGTTTTAACAAGTAGAATATATTCCAACCCCTATATTTTCCACAGCTGTGAAATTTACAATGATGTAAGAAGTCACTTTATCAGAGAGGAAATATTACAGACACATAAAAAAAAGTTGAAGACCCAGTTTTCTCTTTAATCCTCTGGGGTAAGCTATGAAACAAGCAGTCAGAAGAGTGAGGACTCAGTGTCATGAGTGGTGTGCATACTTGTACAATAATACGGGCACAAAAGAGATTGTCGCCTTTAGTACATGAGGGTCACTAGAATTTATTATTATTACCTTTTTATTGTTGGCTTTTTTTTTATCCATGCACCTTTATATTTACTTGCATGAATTTACCACAGGTTCATAGTGGCCTTTGCCATTTTAATGCTTACAGAGCCTAAAGCTTCCAAAATGCCTATCTGGCCTGTACATATTTCATTAAAAATAAACTCTATATAATAAATAAATATATAAAATAAATAAAATGTTGCCTTTGGAATTTCTATAAATAAATTTAACTTTTTATTTTTATTTTTTTTTACTAAGAGGTCTTTGCTTTAAACTCAGTGGGGTGAGACCCAGAGAGCTATAAACTGAAAAGTCTCTTGTTTAAGTAAGACTGCACCCTCCATGCCTTTGTAAATGCAGCGTACACTTGAGCAGGCCACCAGCCAAAAATCCTGATGAATCGAAGTATGGCAGCTATGCTGATATATGACGAAGTACAACTGATCAAAAATTTAAAAGCGTGTCTATTCCCCAGCATGCATCAGGCCTTCCTCCTCCTTCTCACCCTCCTCCTCCCCTCGGCTCCTCTCTTTCGCGCTCTCACTCCCATTCATCCTCTCCCTTTCTCTCTCTCTCGCACTCACTCTCTCGCGCTCCCTCTCGTACTAAATCAAGTGAGTGGGCATAGGCTCTCCTCCAGGAGGACAAACCTTTAAGTGCAGAACAAAATCAGCATGTTCCATCCAAGCCTCCATCATACATTATGCATGCGACAAAGTTTGGCAACAGTGGAGCTGATGTGATGACACAGCTAATCAATAAGAACCCACCGCATGAAACCTTTATAGTGGTTACTTTTTAAGGGCTCAAGTGAAGGAATTGTCTTTGTCAACTTTGGCTTAAAATATCCTTATATAGTTCTGGTACTTTCTCAGGGTCCACTGGTCTAGGTAAAAAATGTGTAAATTTTTGATGCCGTTTAGTCCTAGTCCCTTCTCTTGGAGTCCCATCTTTATTTAACGCAACGTAGTATCGTCTTCCAGTGTCCACATGTTTATATAGATTTGATGAATATGTGTTATACCAGTTTTCTTCAAATTGCTCTCTGAATACACACTCCTGGGTTAATTTTTCCTGTGGAAAGAAAAGAAAAAGCAGTAAGGAGATAGCCACTAAAATAAGGTACTTGTTAAAGATTTACTATTTTAATGGCTTGAAACTGGTACCTCTTCGCTAAATTGCAGAATTAACTATTTCAATGCTCCCAGTTTTAGCTGTGTAAAGCTGTATTTCTGGGTATTTCAAGAGGCATTCACAAGGGTGGATAGCCCTACATGAAGCAAAGATGATCGTCCCAAAGTCTCATTGCCCAAATCAATACAGCAACAACAAAGCTGAAAACAGATACTTCTTTTTCTCATTGTTCCCAAGCAGCTCGCAAGATCTTACTGGACTTCTATAACTAGATGTTTCAGTCATGACTGCAGGCATTCAAACAAACAGAATATAAATAAAAGGAAAGTAGATCTGTTTTGCAGGGCTGTAATAAAATTTACGATCTTAAAATCTCTATGTCTTTTCATTGCATGGAAAACTCGATGCATTTCATTCATTTAAAACATTACAATTTGCTACCCTCCATTTGATTTATTATTTGTATCAGAAAGCCACAACACAATAGAGCTTCAAACAGGAACACAAACCCTGTGTGCAGAGATGAAGCTAGGTAAGGAAAAGCCCTTCAGGCTTGCATTTTCAGGGTTGTCCTTGCGTCCCATCCTACTGACAGGACCCACTGCGGACATTGAGCATCCATCAGATCCCCCTGCCACCACAGAATCCCACTCCTTCCAGTTGACCCAATTCTTCAGGTTTTATGTTGCCTTCTACATACTTCTGGTCTAAATAGATTGCTTAAAGTTGTTTTTTTAAAATTGCTTAATAATTTGCTTAAAATTCAGCCACCTGATAACCAGATTCATTCTAGGAAGGACTCACACAAACGACTGATCAAGAGCACTGGAAAAAAGGTGGTGAGCTTCAGCATGAGAGAACTGATGGAAAACTGGGAAAAACAAGCTGGAAAATAGCTTTTTTATCTAGCACCAAAAAAAAAAAAAATAGTGATAATTCAATACATTTTTTCATAACAAGTTTTCATTTCAATAGCACTCACATCAACCAAACCCAGCTTCCAGATGAGGATCGATTTCTAATTATTACAAAACTCCATACAATGCATGTGTTTTACACACACTAAATCTCAAAACAGTTCTTTTAGATAGATGCACAGAGAAGCAAGAACAGAGACCAAGGCCTAGATGCAGCAAAGCATGTATGGCAGTGTGGTGGTTTTGGCACCTAAGTCATTAAGGTGTGCCTGAACACAACTAAGGAGCCACAGCTCAGGTGCCCCTAAGACACCACTTTCCATGACTTAACCCAGGAGTTTCCCAAGGTCCACCACCACCAAAGGCTGCAGCTCTCCCTGAGGCTGCAGTTGCCTTTGGGGCTGCCCCTGCTGCTTGAGACTCAGCTCACAACCCTTTCCCAAACCAATGTGCTTTTGCCCAGATGCTTCACGGCTCCTGTGTTTCGCAAGCACTCTGCTCCCAGGGCAGAGCTCTGCAGCCCACCAGGGTTGGGGACCAGCCAGGTCCAAGGAGCCCTACACACCTTACAGAAGCCACGCAGGAGCCATAACACGTGGGGGAACAAACCCTGTGCAAATGGGGAAAGGAAGCCAACACCCTTCTGCACCTGTACAAACTGGGTATTGAGCTGTAAAGACAGAGTCCTCCTCAGGCCCTCCCAATCACCTAAAGGTCTGGGATTTGGAGGTTTCTTCTAAATTAAATCTCTAGCAACTCCAGTAAGCAAAAAAGGCAGAAAGTAAACTACTTGTGACTCCCCCTTTAATGGACACTGGGTACCTCATTACCACTCGGGAGGGAGAAATCCCAGACAGGACCAGGACAGGTTTCACACGTTAAACACCTGAAAATTCACTATGGCAGTGACCATATCCCCTTGTGTATGTGGCAACCTTTTTTAGAGGCATTTCTGACTATGACATTTTTAGTTCAAAGTAGTTCAAACACAGCAATACTTTATACTGGTTATAGGAAAAAGAAGCACAAATCTGTTCACATTAAACTTCTATCTATGGGCCATACTCTGCAAGCTCCTATTGATAATTGCCTCTGTGTCCTTCGCCAGCTCAAAACCACAGCCGCATTGAGCATTACTAGACCAGCAGCAGCTGCAAGTTACACATTGCAGTATTCCCCTTGTACAGCCTCAAAAGTACAAACTATTATAAAAGGTATTCAGCTGCAGTGAAGATTATCTTTAAGTATAGATTTCATTCGTGTTTTATTTTGCATGAGGTTTAAAATCATCTGTGTTTATTTTAAGGCAGAAGCAGATGCTAAGGGGTATTATATACTGCATGTATATAGGTCCATGGGGAAAGAGAAACTAATTCAAATTGTTTTCCTGCTCTCAGAAGGCAATAGGATCACGTGACAAGCACTGCAGAAGAACTCCCTGCTAAAAATAGCAGCATTTTAGGAAGATATTTCAGTCCTGTCGTGAATTCATTAATTATTCACTTCATCTGCATTTTTTTTTAGCATCATCATAAATTTCTATCTTTGCAAGAACAGTACTTCCCCATGCCCTGAAGGAGAAACTTTAAAATAGCCTCTCTTTATCTGGCAGGTTTGATGGATCGTGACAGTGCTGTGGTACACCTAACTAGCAGACCCTGAATCAGAGGGTTTGCATTCCACTGCACTCTGGATGAGTTAAATGGATTTCAAGCCCACAAAGTCAATCTTCATTTTACAAGTTTATCCTATTTTAACTTTCTATTCACTTACAATGCAGCTATATCTCTTTTGTCCTTCAAAATTCTCAGAAATTCATGTATAAACATGAGGCAAATACTTGAACGTGAACTTGACAGAGAAATCAGGATGTGGGATCAGATAGGTAGGGACACTAACAATCGCCCTTCCAAAGAAATGAAACAATTTCTGTATACATTTAAACCTTTTTCCTTCTAGGAGACCTAGAAATTCTGGTTGTGGTCAGACACCACTGGAGTAAATCAGTGTTGGTGACTTTGGATCAGATCCTGTAAGTAATGTGGGACACTAAAATCCCTTAATATCCTTCTCCCCATGCCCTGGCAGAGCCTTAAAATAATGTCCCATCTAGTACCAAGAGAAACAGAAATCAACATCCACCAGGATAGTCATTTATGTAGAATCACAGAACCATTTAGGCTGGAAAAGACCTTTAAAGTCATTGAGTCCAACCATTAACCTAACATTGCCGAGTCTACCCCTAAACCATGTACCTCCACAGCCCTACATAACATTACTGCCCTACACTCACATTTTAAGTATGCACGTCATTAGTCAAGCCAGAAATGAGCATAACACAGGGCTGAGGCTGGTCCATCCTGCCAACACCACCCTCTTGTCTCACCATCTTAGGATGGGAAAGTCTTGCTGAAAACCAACTCTCCCAATATGGAAAGGATATGGTGTTTCCTGATCTCATTTCTCCTTCCGTCTATGGCTTTAGAAAGTCCTCTGTGCACTTTTGAAGAGCAAGATTTAGCCCTACAATACAGCAAATTTTGCATACTTTTAGACCAGCAACTGACTTCTCTATCAATTTTCCAGTGCAAATATTTCCTTGCACCATACTTAAAGTTGCTGGACATCTTTGCTGAAAGCTGACACAAATACCAAACATACCCAACTGGAACAGCTATGGAAAGTAACCTGCATTCCTGTGAAAGGGGAGGCTGCCTGCCTTGCTCAAATCATTTAATTCAGGGCCAAATAAGGAGGTGACCTCAAAATTATATAAATCAGATGTTGCACCACATTCCACATATTTTCTGTGAAGACTGTTCATAGAGTATTCAACTACAAAGTGATTGATTTTCATTTTGCTACTTTTCTACTCTTCACCTGTTTTATTAACCTGTTATTTAACTCAGAATGTTCAAATAATTGAATTGTACAAAGATGCACACATCACAAAGACAAACCCCGAGACAGATTTAATTCAGAAATCTGCTAATGCCTGGTCAGTGTTAGCAAGCCCAGGACCCCTTTCCCTTCCTACATTCTCCACCATCTAACAAGTCAGGAAAATAACTATGTTATCCTATTTCCAGGCAGATTGATTAAAAATCAGATTCTAAATTAATAAATTGCATAGTTATAGCCATCAAAATGAAAGTTTTGCTAGCTTATTTAAAATAGCTCTTTGTGTGTAGTAGTTAATTGTAAATAAGCCAAAACATGTAAAACACGTGTACAATGCTCAGAGAATGGTTTCTAAAGTTTTAGAATTACTCTGAAGAATGTAAGACATTTGTTCTGCTTAGTAGTTGAAAGAACAGTACAAGGTCCTGTATAAAACCCATTGATTTTCTTTCTTTTAAATAACCTTATGAAGTTAAACTCCAATTTAATTTGTAACCTGGCAAAATAAAGTTTCTTCAGACCAACATTCCTAAAATCACAACAAATACCTTTCATGTCAAGCAAACTATTCTGTTCTATGCCACGTATAGTTTTCCCCTTCACAAATTTCTATGCTGATTCAATAGAGACAAGAGAACACCTAATCCAGAAGTCCAAACTGTTAACAAGAAATATATCTGATGTAGTCAGCACTTCCTATATACCTGCTGCACACTATCACTTTGTTATCACCTTATCATAGGGTGGATTCTCCCTGTCCTAATAAAATCAGGTTTAAATACATAATCTCCTAAATAATTTCATGAAAATCCCTCATTATGGCTACACAGCGTTACTATAAATTGCATATGTACTGAAGAGAAACCAAAAAAAAAGCCCTTTTCTCCTCCAAAGCAGTTTGCTTTGCTGTTCTGCCTACCAACACACACATTTTGCATGCCATTGGCCCTTCCCATGCTGTAATGCAAACAGCCTCTAGAACATACTATGTTCAGCTAATAATTAACAGTCATCCAGAGCTGTCATAAATAAAGGTCTAGGTTAGCATTTGCTGTGGTATTGTCTGTACTCTCATGCTAAGCCTCTTAGTCTCTGGCTGGGTGAACAACCTCCAGCCACCATGAGAAGCCAAATACCAGTGCCCGAGCAGCACCACTTTCTTTTCCAAATTAGACCACAGTGTGAGTCAGGCCCTGCACACTGTGCGCCTGACTTGGTGAGTGTCACAGAGCTTTCTTGCAGTGTCTTTTCAAAATGCTTTGTTTGATAATTTGACAGAACATGAAAAAAAGAGAAGGGGGGAAAAGTCTGCCAAAAGGACTAGCTGGCTATTTGTGTCAGTACTTCTCCAAAAGCTTTTTAGGCGGACAGCAGGAAACCATGCAGGGCCAGAGGAGAGGCGAGCGAACAGTCAGGCACCAATGCTGCCACTCATACACATTTCATATTCCACGACAAGTTTGATAAGATGAGGGAAATCAGGTAAGGTGTCCTGGCAAAACCACAGACAATTGCATTCTCCCTACCTGAGGTCACCTTGTATTCTCACAGAGGACATGGAGTATTCATCTTACTTTCTTCCCCTGAACCTCCTGGTCAATTTGTATAAAGTTTTTACTATACATCAATCCCCACTTACAAAATAAAAATCAGGTGTGACTGTTCTGTGCTGCTGCCATGGAGCAGTTATGATGGTGCTTAAAGATTAGCATCTTTCATACAAAAAGCTTGTAAAGATCCCAAGACCCATCAGAACATGCCCCCCCTTGGGATCATGATTGCCAAAAGCCACAATACCCACACAGATACAGACACTGCGGTACTTCCACATCCTGATGCAGAAAACAGAAAAGCAGAGCTTCCTGAGCAAAGTAAGCAGACTCCAGTATCAACCATAAAATCCCAGGACACAGTCAGTGCAGGAGGGATTTCATTGCTTCACCCCTTTGCTCTGTTGTTCCTCTTCTCCCGCTCCCTTGCTCTCCACACTATCATGAACCTTCTCTGGAGGGACCAGACTGGTTTACAGCCCTCTGCTATCCCAGGGCTGTTTACAGAGCTGTTCTGAAGTGAGCTGCAGGAGGATGAGATGCCAATTAGGCCTCCATCCATTTTTGCCACTGCCAGCTCCTCAGCTCTTGGTTTTACCAATATCCTCTCCTTTGAGATTTCAAGTTTGCAGCATCTGTCAAGCTTTAAGTATGCCCTCCCTGGACATGAAATCATTATGGGATGAGCAACCCCATTGTGCCTGAGCTCTCATCTGGCAGCACAAGCTGCCCATCAGCAGCCATGCTTGATGCTCATGTTCATAAAGGATCGGTTTAGATCGGCTCAGCCAAGTGCATTAAATGAAAACTCATTTTCACCTAAACACACAGGGTCTACTCATGATGCTGTTGGAAGTCATGACAAAACTCCAGGGACAGATCTCAAGCCACAGAAGCTGTCACAGTGCCATTTCTCTGGAAGCTGACGAGCTTCCTTCTCCATACCACAACAGAACAGGACCAGGACAAAGTCGACTCTTAGAAAACAAATAAACAAGCAGGTCTGTTCCCCTCCCTTCCACGCCAGCAGGACCAGGTGCACACTGTGTCATTTACTGCTCACACTTCTGACCTCTATTTTATTTTTTATTCCCTTGGCACAATAAAGAACTGCAGTCATCAATGTTATCTAAACATCTAATTCATAACGCTTGGCTGAACCCTTCCAGGAATCAGAAAGCAAGGTGGTGTGCAATCTGATACAGGAGCCAGAGCCAATTTTTAAGGAAGATGGGAGAAGAGTTGCCGTCAGCTTAAAGGGAACATGGATCAGGCTTGCAATGATAAAAAGGCAACAAATATTTTAAGACACTAAAAGAACCATTTCAGGCATGCTCAGATTTACTGAAAGCTGTAATTTGACCTCCCCCAGCTCCCCACTCCACAAATTCCCTTCTATCAAAAGACAACACGTATGTCAAACTAGGGCTGCCATCCTACAGCTACACACACTCTTCAGCCTGAATACCAGCTAAGGTTTTAAATGGATAGAGATTTTTAAATAAAACATGCTTTCCTTAAATCCAACTAAGATGGAACAAAGTGTTTTGTCAGTATTTTTTGCCTTGTTTTGTGTTCTCTAAGCACAGAACACAGGCTTAAAGGAAAGATAGACCTCCTTCAGCAGAAAGGGCTGCTCAAGTGAGCTAAACTCCCATGCTGAAAGACACTGTAAAATGGGGGATAAAAAGTATTTAATCTGAGTGAGTCTCTACATTCAGCGAATACCCCACAAAACTGATTTATCCATCATTAAAGAAGCACCTAGTCACTCAGCTACAAGGTGTCATCATAAAAAGAGCAGAGTGCTCAGGACCCTTCATAACACATTTCGCCATGGGGACCAAATAATTATTATACATATGTAGTGATAAAAATGTACATTATAAAAGTAATTCATGTTTCACCCTTTCAGAAAGATGATTTGGTCACAGACTGATGAACAAAAGCCTGTCTCTATATTTTTCTATTAATTTTATGCAAAACTACCTGCTAGGTACTAGCTCAGATGACAAGGACATTATGATCACACTGTCATTCTGGATGGGGTCATCAAACACAGCATCACAAGATAACACATTTTGGAAAGATCCTCACTGAAATGCCACATATCCACCAGAGTCTTGGAAATCAACAAGCTTGACAGAGAAATTTTTAAAACTACAGTGCTTTGGTGGGCACTACAGCAAAGTATTGGCACACTACAATCCTTACCTAGCAGGACTCGATTGCATATTCAGTTTAAATTGTTTAAAAATGAGGCCTTTTCATTTCCCACTTCTTTTGGACAGGAAGGAAGGCCAGCATTTCAAATAGTTGCTGCTGAAGAAAAGATGTCACGCTTCCATTTTCAGACAGCAGTGTCCCCTCCATTGGCAAACACTTCTCATAAACAGTCTCTCCAGGGATGGCTTTTTGGACACTTCCCCCATTCTTTTTCCCCAGGGCAATGCCACCATAAAGTCATGGATTTAGATACACAATTTTTAGTATCTCACTTTCTGAGTAGAATAAAAAGTATTTCTTTAATATTTCTCAGAAAAATTCACACATCTTTGGTGTTGCTATGCCATGACTTTCTTTTTCAGTGGTAGAGCTGACCCAGCCTTCGGGAAATGTTGGAGAAGTCAGGTGACTCTACTCCTCCATGAGACCCCTAATCCTCACACACGCATGCACACCAGTGGGCCTGTCTTTCAATAGGTAAAACTTCAGTCATGCAGTTAATTTCAGCTTTGATGAAAGAAGTTGTCATTCTGTCTGAAAAAACCCAAAATATATATAATAACAACTTCAACAGAACCAGTGACTGAAGAGCTCAAAGACCAGGTTGTTGGTCTCCCAGGTACCTGTAAACGAGGATCTTCCAGAGAATTCAGATTTTTAAAGTTAAAAAAATAAAAATGCTGTTTTGTTTAAACTTTATAATATTCGTATATTCTAAAATGAATCCAAAGCTTTTCCTGAAGTCTTCTCCAATAAGTCTCCTGTTCTGAGTTCAGATTATACACGATAGGCTGTCCTAACAAAGGCATCAGTGGGCTTAAATCCCTTTTGTTATGAAAAAGTAAGATTACATGTTAAAAGATTGCCTCTGGATTGCAGACTCTCATAGGCAGGAACTCTGTCTAGATTTAGGTTTTTTAAATTATGAACACCATACAGCTCTTATCTTGATTAGGTTCTGCTGACACAACCATAAAAGTAATTGGTGGTTTTACAGGAGCAGGTCCAATCCTGATTCCATTGAAGCCAAGGGCATTTCAACCATAATAGAATCAAGTCAAAATTTCTCTTGAGTCACTGTTGCCTCTATAATTTTGTTAAACTTGAAGAGCAAAGTTTAGCAGATTAAAGATGCATAGCCTAGGCCAGACCACAAAAGTATGCAGCATCCACACCAGAACACAAGTTTTACCTCAGCAGCAGCCTGTGGAACATAAGTATAAAATCTTATCTTCAAATCAAAAGTAGCGGCAGCTAGCTGCCATTATAAAAGGAATGAAAAAGAAATAAAAGGGCTTTATAGAAGGGGAAAATATGGATTCTCACTATAACAAGCTTTATTTCTTAAGCTTTTTGAATGCAGCACAAATGAACCACTGCACATCACCAAATCAGCCTAAGTACATTCAAACTGCAAAGCAAATCTCAACCTAGTCAAAATCCCTAATGAAGTCCCCACAGGGCAGACTTTTTCTACTCTGTCTTTGAAAATGATGAATGGCAAAGTGGGAGAGAGTGCCATATTCACATCCCACTGGCTCCTGAATCAGAAACAGAGCACATCAGATCTTTATCTGATGCAGTGAATAATCCCCAAGCACATCTCAGTGTGTCACTGCTGCTGATGCTCTTTCAGCATGTCACTTCAACACAGTATTCTCAGATCAACCAAAGACACTGAACCTTTTCACGCCTCTCTATCGCTACACAGCCAGCTTCAGAAACACTCAGGGCTGCAGTGACAGGGAACTACACAACTGCAAAGAAAAGAATCCCAACGTGTCCCGCTCTTGCTTGCTGGGTGGAATTTGGGTTTGCGATGCATTTATGCCATTTTAACAACTCCCTGTTGTCAAAAGCACAGTGCTCAGCCCTCCTCCCATCCCACACTGCACCTGATTCACCCACTGAGACCCAGTGCTTGCCCAAACAGGCAGCAAGCCAGTTCAGGAAGCTAAAGTGTTTTCTGTGGCTTTATATCCCTAAATTGACCTCCTGACAGGTCAGATGAGTGCCTGTGTCAGAGCATGGAAGAAGGCAGAAGCATGCAGCACAAGGAGGGAACCAGAACTGCCCTTTCTGAAAGGGGCTTTCTACAAGGTCACAGTTGCCTCCTCAAGCAGCACCTCTAATATCCTGTTTTCATAAGAACACAAAATTCCAGGCATCTTCAGTTAGGGGGAAAGCAAATCATTAAACAAAGATTTGAGTAGGATCTTGCTTTACCAAAGCTTAGTTCTGTATATGTACACGCACACATATACATATACCTACATACATACGTATGTATGTATGTATGTATGTATGTACGTATACACACACATAATTTGTATAGAAGATACTCTAATAATTTCCTGGCACATCCATGTAGTGAGAATCCAAGATCAACATAGAACTGCACACCAAGGCAAGGAGATAACTCACTGAGGGTTTTCTCTTATATAAAATTATCTTCAGACCTAGTAAGCATCTGAAATTAAGTCCTCTGAGGAAGATCAAAGACCTGAGGAAAAGTGTAGTATCCATCTCACACTATTAGTAAGTGTTCCTCTTTTGTGACATGTGTTATCATCTGTGAAATTCTGATTTTAAAAAGACTGAAGCCACAGTTTAAAAAGAACCATAACAGTTGCAGTTTCTCACAGAGCTTTCTCCCATATTACCTGTGTCGAGTGTATATATTGACCTACCAATTCTTCTACACCAGTACCCACATCTCAAAAGACCTTTATTTCTACAGAGTCCTTCATACCTTGCTGAGCGGGTTGCAGCTCCTGCTCTAATTCCCCATGCTGCTACCCGTGGGGAACACCATTTAACAGTACCCAGCTTTCAGCAAGGCTGCCCATCCGGATTCTGAGAGGGGTTATCTGCAAGGGTAAATAGGTGAGGTAACTCAAGTTTATGGGCTTTTCTCAGACCTATACCCTCCACAAAGGAAATGTCCACAGTCACAAAGCTGTTTCCTACTGTACAGCACAGAGAAAGCATTTATGTCTCATCTCCTCCCTCCCTGCAAAATCCCTCAGACCAGCTCAAAATCCCACTTCCTCACAACCTGAATCTTCCTCATTATCCAGCCTAAGCTTTCTTGTGACCCATTCAAACCAATTCATTCTTGCACTCCATTTCAAGGATCTTTTTTTCCTGCCTGGTCTTAAACCTCAATGTATTTACGGAGAGCAAGAGCATACACTCTCAGTTTTCATCGTGCAGGTTAAGTAAGTCAAGATCTTTAGAGTCTATCATTCGATAGTCTTTTCATCCGTCTGACCATCCCAGTTGGCCCTTTCTGCACATGCTTTGGTTTCAATTCATCTTCTTTAACACAGTGACCAACTGCATTTTGCATTTAGATTGCATCTGCCTAGTGCTACATGCAGTGGCGTTGATAGAGCTCTCCCTGTGCCTCACATGTAAATATTTTAGGCACTTTAGGTCACCAAAAACCTTCTGTGAGGTTGTCTCCCATGCTGGAAATACTTCCCAGCTTTGCAAAAACATTCAATAACACACCACTACCTTTTTATGATGAGGCATTTAATGTCCCTAATGAAAACAGGGAATAAAATCAGTCCAAGGACCAATCCATAAAAACTCCACTAACAGCTTCACTCCAGTCTAATACCTTTCAGCACTCCCTATTGCTGTCTTCTCTTCAGATTTTTCACCATCTATCATACAATTCTTCTACTAACACTCATTCTACCCACTGTAACAAACACTCTCTTCTGTGGGTCATACCTAACACAGCCCTGCAGATTAGCACAGTTTCCCATTTTCAGAAAAAGAAATTTCTACCAAAAATGAAATACTAGGCTTGTCTGAAACTATTTATCCTGCTTCAGTAAACTCATCATGCACGTACTTCCAGGTCCTCCTCTACTCTTTCATTTAAAAGCATGTTCCTATGCCCCAAGCATATCCCAAGTCAGACTAATAGCCCTCCAGCCAAACATAAACCACACAGCCAGAAGTGTACACACACTTGAGGCTGGAAAACACCTGCATTGCCTCGGAGGCAAGCAACCACTCCCTCACCCAGGGCTTGCTCCCACCTTTGCACTACACCTTCCAGTGACCTGGGAGGTAGCCACTGTGGCTGAAGCCCTTTTGCTTGGCCAGATTTTCCAATTTCCTGCTTCAGTTCCCCAGGCAGCAAAGAAACACTTGTGCCAGTAAAAGCAAGGGGTTGGATGGACAGCTGGAGGGAAAATAGCCATTTATTTCAGCAGTGGTGTTGGCTGTCCCTGCTCCCTTTGTTCATCCCACTACAGGGAGCTCCCCAGCCCGATGCTACCCCCCAAACCAGTCCATCAGAATCAGGGCTAGCCCAGCTAGCATCCACATTCAGATGTACATTCCCCTCTGAATGTACATTCCCCTCCCATGTCGGTAAAGACTTCTGTTCCCTTTTCAGGTATTTAGCTTTAAAAGTTTTCGCCTTATAAAAGTTTTAGTGCATATTTCAGGGCCCAACTCAGCTTTATTGCAGCAATTTCCATTTCATCCCCATGCTCCTATATCTCTAAGACACAAGCTTTTCTGCAACCTGCCCTTCTCCCATTCTCTGCAGACCCTCTGCCAAGCACTCACAGCCTATTAGCCTCAAATTCTTGTGCACAATTTCACCCTTGCTGGGATACCATTTCCACAGAATTTCTGCATCTCCGACAAAGTTTCAAGTTCCCATCACATTCAGGGCCATAATCACCTTTTTGAGCTGGGCCTCTTCAGATCTCAGAGTTTGTCCATCAAATTAACGACAGGCCTGCTTCATGCAGTCTCCTGCTTAAAGCAGATTTACCCAGGGAGACATGAGTTGCTGTTGTCAGTAAAAGACACTATCAGGTTTTTTGATCATGGCAGTGATGGGTTTTCCTGAGCAAAGCTGCTCATGCAGGAAGCCTGACCACTCCTTGCAAGTCAGCTGCCGTGGGAATCACCCTCTGTCTCTCCACCATTTATACCATTTACCAGAAGGCATATTGTTATTGTAAACAATAATAATAACACAAGCAGAAAGGTGTTAAACCTGGATCCACATCCATTATCCCTCCTGGGAATTGGTCACTTTTAGCTTAGAAGTCTCTGCCTTCACTCAAAGAAATTGCTTTTAATTCTCCTTCCAAAAACAGTGTTCTGAAAGTGACCTGTTTTCAAGCTCACCTCAGCCATGGTACCTGCATGGACACTGATGAACAGATAATCCAGACTATTAATTTTTAAAAAAATCAATCTGGAGCATATGGAATTGCTTTAGATTAGAGGTATTTAAAAGGAAAGTGTGATGGTACTGCAGGGTAATTTATTTATTTATCCAATTCTTAGATACCTGTAGTAATCATACACTTGGCCCAAATGCTGTTCCCAACATGCACTTTCAACCTGCTTTTCTCTTTATGTTGTTTCCGTGCACCTTGACCTACCATTTGAAGGGCTGAACAATTCCCTTCCTTTATTTGCACAGGAACATAAAAGGCATTTTTAGAATGCAGCCAAAGAAATCCTTGCCTACACCAAGCAATTTTCAGTAAACTATGAAAAGTTGTCCCTTTTTTGTCAGAAAAATTTCTGTTCACCAGTATTTATAACTTCATAGCCCTTCCAGGACTGTGGGGACCCAAACAAAAGCATAAAACACTGCAGGTGCAGCCCTGCTGGGACAATAAAGAGGCATATCGTCACCTCCCTGCACACTTACTGGGAAAATATGTTTCTTCAAGGACAGTGCCCTCGCTCTCGCTCTCTCTCTCTCTCTCTCCCCCTGTCTCTCTCTCTCTCTCCTCCTCCACCCTCTCCCCAGTGTTTTAGGAGCAAAAGGCAAGTTTAGTCTCCCAAATCAAGCTTTCAGTTCACTTTTTGAAGGACAGCTATTTATTACCCTGTTAAAAGCATTCCTAAATCTCACCTCGCAGCACATACCCTGTAAGTCTGAAATTCAGAGGTATGGTGCTTCCCTCCCTGGGTCCTGATCTGGGCCCTTCGGCTCTGTCCCAGCTGTTCTATGAGAAAAGGAAGCTTCTCTCTGTATTCTCCCTGACTTCTCCTTCCACTCTTTCCCCCTTCCCCAACAACTCCACCATCTTTGCTCCTGCCTTCCTCCTCCCCACTGCACAGCTTTCCTGGTAGCTTCTCCAGATCTTCTGACTCCCAATATTCCTCCTGAGCATCCCACCTGAGCTATCTTTTGCACCTGTCAGGGACACAAGGAGCAGTGGAGGCATCGGCATTTCATAGAACAGTTTGGCTTGAAAAAGATTTTTAAATCTCATTTAGTCAAACCCCCTTGCACTGGGCATTTCAACTACATTAGGTTGCTCAGAGCCCTGTCCAATCTGACTTTGAATGTTTCTAGCAATGGGGCATCTACAGCGTCTCTTGGCAACCTGTTCCTGTGTCTCACTAGCCTCACCATTAAAAAAATTTTCTTTACATATAGTCTGAGAATAGGAATGGGGCAGGTGTATGTCCATGGGAGATACTCCCAAAGGCAGTATGACGATGGGGACAGCCCACGAAAGCGTGAAGGTCATGGGACTGATCAGAAAGTTGTGGCATGGCCCTGAAGAGCACAGCTAAGACACATTTGCTAATGTTCTTGCCAGACATGTTGGCAAGAGCTGTTTGGCACCTGGGAAGGAAAAGGTCTTCGTGTCTTGTTTTAACACCTGTTGGGTCCTATCTGTAGTGTGCATTTTTCCTGCTCCCCAGTGCCAAGCACAGGAGCTGCTGTGAAACACGAGGAGTCATAGCTGCGAGGGAAAGGCACGGGAAAGGGAAAGCAGGGACAGAGGAGACAGGAGGGAAAGCTGCTGTCACCAACCAGCCTCCGAGCCATTGCTAGCTAGCTACCACTGGCTTCTCTGCAGTACCACATGCGTGTATCTTCAGCTTTCCCTGGCTAAATCCTTGGCATGAGGAGGAACTTGAGAACAGCCACATAATGTTACATGTCTGCCTGAAAGCAGCATGAGAGTCACTGTGCTCTTCTGGCCAGAAAATGCAGTGGAAACTGCCCCCTGTAACAGTGGGAAGTTGGGAAGAGTTTGTCAGGCAGATAATCAATGAAGAAAGCAGAACTTTGAGAAGGCCAAGAGGAACATGTCTGGATTAAGGTGTGCTGAAACTGCCTGTGCTGTTGTCTTTCATGAAAACTGGCAACAAACACCTGTCCTGGCTGCTCCGCTTTGCCTTATATCCCATCTCCAGTGGCACCACAAACAGGCTGGGAAAAGTCTTCCTGTGTCAAACATTTCAAACACAGATATAGAAGGATAGAAGTCTTTTAGGTCACTGATTTGATTCACAGCTAATGTATTTTTCATGCAGTAATTTGAATATAAATATGATAGTATCAGACACAGGGCATTTGTTCCTATAGCGTCAAGTACCGAATGCTTCACAAGCTGTGAATCTGAGCACTGATTTAGATCCACAATGCTGATGCAGTGCAAGACCAAGTATATCCTAGGCTGCTTTTCAGTTGTGTGTGGGAAAATGTTTTCCCACCTTAGGAAACCAAGCCACAGTGTCATAAGTGTACCTGCTCCCGTACAAAGCTGATGTTATTCACAGCCCTTAGGGAAGAAACCAAGAGAGAGGGATACACCTCCCAGCACAGCAGTATGAGGACAACTTACTGGTGCTACAGAGCAGTTTAGCTAAAGAGATTGCTCTGCTTGATGCTGGTGAAAAACTGATTTGAGTTTTTCAGTCTACCACGTATCAGTCTTAAAATTAATCATGCTTAAACAGATCTTCTACTTCACCAGTGAGATAATTCTGTTCTGGATTGTGCCTTGCTTCTGGTTCAAGCTGCAACATTTATTCCCATCAGAGGACTTCATTTTCAATTAATTGCATTTTTTGACCAAAACCAAGAGCAAAATACTGTGACTTTAAAATGCATAGCCAATTCTACACAAAAATCTGCTCTGAGGCCTGCTTATCTCAGTGTTTCTAAGAGAGCTGACAGTTGCTGAAATATAGGCACTAGGATTGCTAGTGTTGACAAGGCTTTAAAGCATCATCACACTGAGTAGCCATTAGAGGTTATATTTCATTGGAAGTAATGTAATTCAATTACCATCACTCTTTAGTATGTCCCATCTCTAGAGGCTGACAATAAGCCCTATCATCCATCAGATTTTAACCTGAACTTTGCATTCTAGCCTCATAGATAGCCAGTTCTCCATTATGAATGGCTTCATATTTTTGTGTCATTTCTTAGGAAAAAGAGGTTATCCAATTATACTGTACATCCATTTGCCTGCTTATCTCTCCTTCCTTAGCTTGTCAACCAGCTTCAATCAGGAAGCAAAGGTCTTCAAGAAAATTAAGCTCCTATCAGTTTTGCAACTAATCAGAGGCAGGGTAAAGAAGAGAAATCATTTGCACCTCCCACTTGGGAGTGGTGAGCTATGCAATCCCTGCAAATTGACAATCTGGTGAGCATGGACAGCTAATACTGTTTCTTTCTCCATACAAGAAACACAAAAGGCTGAGGAATTTGTGCTACTGCAGGGACAGAAGGTCAGAGAGACCCATGTCTTATACTGTGAGACACAACTCCTTAGGAAAGCAGGCTCCTTTAGAACTGCTGTTCATGGAACAACTATCTTATAAATGCAGTGAGCTTAGTAATTTACAAAGAATTTCTTGTGCAAGAATGCAAAGAATGTATTGAGTAATTCACTTTGACAGTCAAACATATTGCGAATACAAAACATAAATTGCACAGAAAAGTGATGTAACTTTTGTTTCCCCAAGTCTATGCATTTAAGCTCTATCAATTACCACATTTCCTTTCTCCTAATATCTGAAATGCAGAGCAACTGATTCACTATGTTTATATGTTTAAACGATTACTCTTACTGATGATTATCAACATTACTGATTCATATTACTGTAGCTGTTCCTCCTTTTTGCTGCCCTAACTGAACCTGATGTACTCGTGTACTTTGCTAGTTCTTTATCACATTCATCAGCTGCACAAGGATTGTGACTTATGACAACTTACTCCTCACAGGCAACTTGTTTACATCTGTCATTGAGTCCATTTCTTTTCTCACTCCCTCTCCATCCTTCCAAACTTTACCTCCTCCATACTGACATTTATGCTAAATGCCTTTTTTTGGCCTTTCCCACTCACTGGCTCTCACTATCTCTGCATCTCCCCTTCTCCTGTGTCCACACATCCTCCATCCCAGCCTTGCCCCTCATTCTGCCACCTCTTTTTCTGCCTCCCACATACACTGTCATTATCTGTATCTTCCGGCTTCCTCACCTACCTTGCTCTTTGCTCAGAAGATAACCTCCTTTCTCTCTCACACAAAATGTTACTAGAAAGAGATCAGTGAACCTGGACACCCTTATAAAAACATTTCTGCTGGACTTTCCTGGTTTTGTTTCCTCACACTCCTACATGGGTAATATACATGGAAGCTGAACTTCCCTCTTACTCCTGTTTTCACCTGCCCACTCACCACCTTCATCTCATGTTTTCTCCTACTCTCACTGCCACATTCACCCTTTTCCCTGTTACTGCTACTCCCCTGTGACACAGGTATCTTCAACTACATTCAAAGCCTTTCTCTATCACTTTAACTTCTTTTTGAGTGTTTCTCTGCAACATTTACACTATCAATTGACCACTGTCACCTTCTCCTCTGGTTCTGATGAACCCCCATGAATGCACAGCTTCACTTCACTTCAGACATTTGCTTATCCTTCAAACCTGCCATCCTCTTCCTCAAATACAACTGCTTCTCTAGTCCTTGTAAACTCTGGAGATTGATATTTTACTGCTAGAAGAGGTTGCCTTCTACCATCTGGGGAGTCATCTGCCAAATTTCAGACGCATCTGCCCACGATCTACCCAGGGTATGAATCCCATCGTATGTCAGATGCCTCAAATATTCCCAGGTAAGTGCCATGTCGCACAGACACACGCATGCACACACACACACACACACACTCTCTTCTCTGCTAGAAGACAGCCCATGTTGCCAAGAACAGTCACCCATCAGCTGCAGGTAGGCTGGCAAACTCCCACGTCTGAAATACCAAGTTTTACTCCTCCCTCACACCCGTTACTCACTCCTGCTTCCATCCCTCAGGGAGCACCACTGAAACTTTCAGGACAAGACCACCAAGCCTCTTGCCCTCATTCCTATACTTTTTATAACTTTTGTCACACTCGTGTTTCTCATTTTCTCATCCACATATGCCACCCTTTCCCTCCCCCTCTACCTTATTTTGTCAATTCCTAGAAAGCTCCCTGCCTACACACAAAAGGAAGCCACTTTGTCTTGATTTAGGTTTCTACTGACAGGAGACATTTACAAATCTTAGAGTACGTCCTTTAGTCTTCAGTGACCAGCTCTGGCCATCAGTCTCTATTGTTTGTATCTAAATTGCCATTCATCTGCATTATTACTCATTCCTGATTTTGCCACCTTTTCCCTCTCCCACATTCATTATGTCACCCACAGGGTCTTGTTTTGAATTCGATTGCAAGATATTTAGAGCAGAAAGAGTGCTCCCACAGCACACACACAGAGTGCAATGGGAGCTTGTAGGAGCTAGCAAGTGTTTCCCCCACAGAATGTAAAGATCATAACTGAGCAAGGCTAGCAGAAACTTACCGAGCCGTACAGTTCCCCTTTCTCATTCATTCCAAGGTAAAGTCCACTGTCGACTCCTCGGATGCTGACCAAGCCCACTGCTATACTGATAAATTCCAGTATACCTATGGAATGAAGGAAAAACAATGTACATACTGTTTCCATTGAAATATTTTTTCCCCAGATGTGTCTGATCCCTGAGTGTCAAACAGCTATTTTCAAGGCTTTTTTCCCATTTTCTGAGTTGTTTAGAGGAAGATGAGGAAAAAATTAATATACAATACTTTGGGCCTTTGTTAGAATGATGCATTGCAGACAGCATTAACATATCAAATGAAAAGATTGCTCTCAATCTTTCTCATCATTCCTAAACACATATCTTAAACATAGTTATACTGATTTGCACAACAGAAAATATATTCAGAGAGAAAAAAAGTTTTTAGATTGCCAAAATTAGAAGAAGTGAGGAACCTATGAAACTTGTCTTGCAAAATAAATTCTGAAAAAATACATTTTAATCAGAATTGTGAAGTAAAACTATGTTACACATGGAACCAAAAGATCTACTTTCAGGCATCAATGAATCGGGAATACAGGGAAATGTTTACTCACAGTATGATCATCCAGAGGCTTGAGAAATGAAAATCCTTAGTATAGTCCAGTGTCATGCATTTCTGTTTAGATAGTAACCATTCTCTCTGATGTGTTATTACTTACTCATCTAAAATTCAGACATTAAAACATCCTACACCTAAATGTAATAATGTGTACATGATTAAGTTTTCCCACGCACATAACAACAAGCTTACACAGACATTTGTGCACTTACAAATAAGAACATTTTGCAGAGAAGCACTGCCTCTGCAAATCTCCAAGGTTCAGCATCCGTGTGCACAGTACAGCAAGCATCTGTATCAAGCATTGGCTCATCTGTTTCTGAGGGTTTGGGGATTTTCTGGCAGCTTTCCCTGCAAATTGCTTACCTCTTCAATGAGGATGCTACCAACCAAACCTGGCATAAATCTAGGAGTCTTGTGTAAAAAAATGGAAATTGCTGCCTACTTGGGAGTGCTCATCTAAGACTGTAATGATCTCACAGGAAGTTATCCAGCAACATTCAGAAGCATGCTGCTGTGTTACGCTACTTTCTGAGTCATGAAATAAAGTGTGTCCTGCAGAGAGTAGCATTTTCAATATATTATGTGAATTTTCATGTCTAAGCACATCGTGTAACTGTTTTTTAAAGCTTGTTGGAAAATATATGTACATGAAATAATGAAATAACAGTATAGTATGTGTTGAGCCTCACGTGGCCAATAAAAAAGCACTTTCATGGCTTTTTTTAACAATTAATTTGGCATCTCCCACAAAATAGTTGTGCACTAATCAATAGCAGGCACAAATCACATAGATCTAACGTAGCACAAGTTGAAGCCAATAGGGAAAATTTATAGCCAAGCTAATGTAGAGACGAAAAGTATTCCCTTTAAGGGAGTATTGATCATTACCTTATATATTATTCAGCACTACAAACACCACAGTATTATTGTTTTGATAACCCTTTTTTAAGGCCTGGGCATTTTAAATTATTCTCTACATATGCACAAAAAAAAATACAAGGAGGAAATATTTAGTAATTATGGATTCTTTAAGTATAAAGTGGCAGCATGCCATTTATCTGGTACATGTAATATCTCAAATACAATTGATCCATTGAAAGAATTTTAAAAATCCCATTATATCTGGACATGCAATACTTTCAGATTTCTTACTAAGTCTTTTACTCTAAAGCTTTTACCAAAATATCATATTACTTGATACATGTTACCAAGCAATTTTAACTGAGGTTAAATCTTATGTTAAGTGTGTACTAAACACTACTATAGCCAAGTGAGTGAGTCTGGCATCTTCCGTATCAGTCTAAATGTAGTCTTTAATTGCTGTCATCATTTCAAATATTTGGATGCATGCTGCTTAATGCATCAAAAGAACAAAAAAAGCACTGTCACGTCCTATTGTAGGTGAAGAAAATTAATTTAAGGTACTTGGAAAGGAACAGCCACGTATTTGAGATCAGAATAGAGACTTCTTCATTTTAAATATGCAAGCCTACTCACAGCAAGTTTTACGTGCCATATTAAGTCCTTCAAGAGATTATCTGGGACCAAGCATACAGTCCTACAGAAGTCTCATCAGTTTAAGGATTGCATGATTTGTTCCACAGTTCTGTGAATACTTTCACTGCATAGTTTCTATAATATACAGATAGTACTAAGGACCTGAACTAGATATTAAAATAGATAATCCTCTTCAAAATGAGGCTGTATCAAATGAAAATCAGGACAACTCCAAACTTTGAAAGCTAGGGCCCTATTTATAGCTAAAAATGTGGAAGAGAAGTAGAGAGGAAATAACTGTCTCAGTACACAGGGTGCTGAATTTCTTCTCACTGAGAATTTTCTTTAATGAAACCACTTTAAAGTGAAGACCCATTCCTTCACAAGGATTGGAAGAAAGTTTCAGGGAAGCTATTTATTCCTTACATGTCCACATCAGCCCTTCACACACCTTCTTCTACATGATCCAACTCAGACCATGCTGAATGGTGCAGGACACTAGCCTGACATAAAGGCTGGTCCTGCTCTCCTGACAAGCTCACAAGTGAGAGCAGGTGTGTCATTCACAAAAGTGAAATCTTGATTTTCATCTGTCTTAGCTCTGGTGAAGAGCAGGCCTACAGAAGCATTGCCCTTGGTTTTTGGGCAATGAACACCTCTGCAACTACACGGTTTTATGCTGTTTCTGGTTTGCCCTTTGCCCACTTTTGCCTCTGGCTACACGTTGGCTTTCTTTGTATCGATAGACTGGAGCAGTTTAGCTTTCCCTTAGCACTCCAACACACCATCTATGACAAGGAAGACGGTGAGCAAGTATCTCTGCCAGCCACTTCTTTGTACGGCCTCCAGGGGAAGGGGAGCGCAGGGGGAGCGGTGGGGGACCCGCCGGACCGCGTTATCCCCGGGCTGCCGCTCGTCTGGAGATCGCCCAGCCCGCGGAGAGCAGCGGGGCGAGGGAAGCGGACCGCCGGGAGGTCAGCCCGGTGATGGGGCGAGGGAAGAGGCTTCCCCGGCGCCCCCTGCCCCCGGCGCCTCCCGCGCTGCCTCCCGCCCGCCGGCCGAGGCTGCGGTGTGGGGCTGCGCGGAGAGACGCGGGGCTGAGCGCTCCGCCGGGATGCGTCCCGCCTGTCGCAGCTGTCACCACTCCGCCCGCTCCCCCACATGATGCCAATTAAAAGACGGGAGCGCAGACAGACACAGCACCCCCAGGCAGCAGGGCCCTGCTTCAGTTTCAGGCTCTTACAACGCCCTTGCCTGCCCCCCCCTCATCCCCTCCCCTCTGCAACGCTCAATAGCGGGAGAGACTGTCGGGGCTGCTCGGCGCCTTTCCCTCCCCCTAAAACCTGGCCCACGATTCCCAGTCCCGGGGGCCAGAGCCTTCCCCGCA